>JAPZDV010000008.1:7824872-7872864 GCA_029814665.1 Acanthurus lineatus
GTATGATAAATAAAATAAGGCTAACATAGAATGAGTATGGCAAAAACTAAATGCAATGAGATGCAAAGGACTGACAGGATTAACAGGATTAACTTGCTGTTAATTATTCCTATTACTCATCCTGGCTTCACTAATGTGCCTTTGGTGTTTTCCGGTGTTTATCTGAAGCATTTACAGGGTCTGAGTTCAAATTAGAGAAATTAAATGGATTTCTTCCAAAGCAAAAATAATGGCCAGGATGAGGAACATTGATAATATGGACACCTGTCTGTTGTTAAAATAGGCCTAATTTTTTTCCCTTAAACTTTTTATTGGCTTGCATTTACAGCCACACCAGTGATATGAACTTTTTTTTAAATGTATTTGATTGCAAGCAGTAAAAAGCATGTTTGCTATTCATTCCTTTTGAGTTGTTTTCGCAAACATTATCTGCTCTGCTCTGCTCTGGTACACTGACATGTTCATTTCCTGTTCATATTAGGTTGTGAAAGTTCTGAATTTTGTTCATGCTACATTTTTCAAACACTAAGGTCATAAGATTTTAGGATTATAATGCTCCTTTGTAAGTTTATTTGCACATTTAAAATAGCAATGATGTAAGCCATAATTAATGTTCCCCTGTGTTTTTCCCTCTCTAGCCTGTGTTGCAGTGCAGGAGATGCCAAACCTCATACCACCCTGCCTGCTTGGGACCAACTTACCCAAAACCGATGAACTGCAGCACGCCCTGGGTAATTCTTTAGATAGCCTTATAACATTAAGTCTCCTTGCCTTTGTGTTGGAGACATAAGAATGACAAAATTGTCCTTTTAATAAAGAGTTAAAATATTAGATGTTTACTATTTGGCTATGTAGAACCTACCTGAAGTGATATATTTTACACAGCCGTGTATAAGGATGCAGTCATTCTATGTGTCTTTAATATTTGTACACTGTTGTTTTTTGTGCTATGTTAGAGGGCCTCATATGTTTGCTGTTTTGTGACATTGTTGTGTTTGTGTAGGTGTGCATGACCTGCATTCGATGTAAAAGCTGCGGTGTGACTCCTGGAAAAACCTGGGACTTGGCATGGAACCACGAGGAGGATCTCTGTCCTGACTGCACTGTTCTGCACAAAAAAGGTAAGACCTCTAAGAGGCAGCAGTATGTTCTTAATGTTAACCATGTTTGTAAAAGTTTAGTAAAAACATGAGTCGTTAGATATAAACTTCACAGGCTCATTCATAAGTTAACCCAACAAGTCCAGTAATGCTCTGAAGGGTAACTTGGGCTTGTAGGCAATCATATTTCAAATATGTGGCACAACAAATGGATGATGTGACTGATACATGGTCTGTATTTACATCAGGTCATTTCTGCACCATCTGCCATAAGTGCTATGATGACAACAAGCCACACACACAGATGATTCAGTGTTCAGAGTGTCGCCACTGGATTCATCACACATGTGAAGGTCTTTCAGGTTAGTAGCATTTCATTCATAAACAAAGAAAAAAAAAGATCCAGAGTTTTTATTCCAATCAGACACAACGTCAGGGGACTATGATTAGTGAACCAAATACAAGAGCTCATGATTTAACTTTAACTGCATCCTAATTACTTCAAGAAACAAAGAAAAACTTGAGTCACAGACAAAATACTACTCACAAAATCAATAGAGGTCGGCAAGTCCTTAAAAGGAGAGCACGCAACAAACAACTCTGTATGCCCTGTTTCATGCAGTTAATGATTTAAGTGACTTAGACCAATCAGTGGTCTGCAGTCATTTTCAGTCCACATTTTAGTATCAGCTCAGCCTTATTACTATATTATAGGTCTAGTCTTCATGAACATTATATAATTTTAAAGGTGTCTGTTTGTTAATGCAGAAGAGCTGTTTGGGTTGCTGTCAAACCAACCAGAGGGGGTGTGTTTCACCTGTCAACGCTGCAGCCAGAACCCATCTGAACACGGCATGTTAAAGGAGAAGCTACAGAGCAAGTTGACGGCTGGGCTGGAGGAGGTGCTCACTGGCCTCCTCTCTGACTTCTCCATACAGCACCTCTTCACCTGCAAAGCTGTAAGAGCTACTCAATAGTCCTGTTCTCATGCAGTATATTAGACTCATGTTTAAGTGTATTATTGTTTTTTTGTCTTAACTTGCTCTTCTGTTTCAGTGCCAGGAATCAAACAACACACACACTGTCAGGGAACAGCAACCAGTGTGTGACGTCCAAGCCATAGAGAAGAAGTTTAAAGAGGGCGGTTACACCACAATAGTGAGTAACCAATAGCACAGTCCGCTGAGAGAAATACATTAAATACAAATGGTCAAAAAATTGACACCTGCTTTGTCTTTAAAGCTTTTTTGTTCTTCAGAAACCAGCTGTTCTGTGTTGCTCCTGATTGAAGCCCTCACCTTCGTTTTTCTTTTCACCCTTTCAGAAAGCTTTCAATGCAGATGTGACCTCTGTGATGAGAAAGTGGCTGAAAGAGGAGGAACTTCTCCCTGTGGATCAGAGACCAACCAGTCAGGCCAGGGCCCACTATGTCCAAGTGAGTTTACCTGTCCTCTCAAATCTCCTGAATCGTCTTTTGTCCCTCCATTTCCTTTATTTTCATGGTTACTTCCTCTGTTTAGATGCATAGCTGAGTCAGTAGACAAATAGACTATTAAAGGACTGATACATTTTTTACTTAAATTGTCCAAAAACAAACACTGTTGATGATTTCACTTTGAGCTGACAAAAAAATTCTGTTTTCTCACAGCTAATTGAGCAGGTGTTCAGTTGGTTTCCTGCACGCCATCTGAAGAAGTGGAACTCCTCCGAGCAATTTCCCAGGTAAATGTATTATGTATGTTTACACTATCTGCTCAATACGCTGCATACAGTACACATTCACTCAGTCAGGACACTGTGATGGATGGACAGTTGCCTGATGTCTTCTTTGGCCTCCTCTCTGCAGCAGTATGCTCCCTGATGCAGTCCTCCCACCATCCAAGGAGCACAGCTATGCACAGTGGCTGGAGAGGACATACCAGCCCAGGGAGCCCAGGGGGCCGCAGGCAGGGAAAACTGACGCTACGCTCTCCTCAGTCACTACACAGCAGTCTGGAGTGTCGCACGGCCTCCCTCTGCATTCAAATGGTATGTAAACTATTGTAACCTGTTCTGTATCATGGCTAAGGATTGTGGGAAGTCAGAATCTGTGGACATTTAAAGACTGTCCATTTCTAGAGAGCAACAATCCAGTTTAGCATTGATTTGTCTATTAAAAAGGAGGGCTCTCTAAACACTGGTGTTGCATTTGAAAAATAAACTTGTCATTTTGAAAAAAAAAGTATTTATATTTTTATTTTCCCCTTTACATCTTTGTTTGTTAGAGCAGCATTATTGGTTATGGTCTGCTCTGTAATGTGATCCATGTGCCTCTAAATATTTATACCCTCTTATGTTTCAAATGAATATGTTTCTTTGGTCTTCTTTCATCCTCACAGGTGTAATGAGTAATGTGGAAACTACCAGTAGTGAAGATATGAGGCAGTGCACCCTGTGCCAACAGTATGGAGACTGTGCTCCCATTGTGAGTTTAGTTTCAGTTGAATTATACTTAATCTGTGTGCGTGAGGCTTAACCAGGGTCAGATACGGAAATACGGAACAGATAAAGAATACATCCATTTAGTGCGAGATGCATCCAAGCAGAAAACAGAAAGAAGCATGTACAAAACTACTGTGCACCCCTGGTGTCCACATCTGGAGTATTCTCAGGCTTGTAACAAAGCACCATGTAATAACACAGCAGTATGTCAATACTTGACAAAAAGAAACACATTTCTACTTCATTATGTAATAACACCCACCTGCATATTGTATGCATTATCTTAATATGACCTGGCAGGTTAATTTTTCAAATAATTGTTTGACCTGTACCAGTACAACGTAGTCATCACAATTTTTTTTAAGTGTTCTTGTCTTTCTTGCATGTAATCTTATTATATAATAATGGCTTCTCTCTACTGCTTATTAATTGCTGTGAATCTGTTTCCATGCTGATAGGATGCAGGACGGCTGTTGTACTTGGGACAGAATGAGTGGGCCCATATTAACTGCTGCCTTTGGTCTGCAGAGGTGTATGAGGACAATAGTGCTCTTTTGCAAGTACACAGTGCTGTCTCAAGAGGGCGCCATCTGGTAAGATTACTAGGAAATAAATAACAACCATTTTCCTAATAACTGTGTTTATTTGTTACCCTAGTTCTCAGTGTTGAATATCTGCAGTTGGCACAACTTGCATTACTATGTCATAACCTGTGTTCAGTTAACTAACATACATCTGTGCTTCATTCTCCAGCGCTGTGATCATTGTGGGCAAACAGGAGCCACTGTTGGCTGCTGTCTTGCAACGTGCCAGAGTAATTTCCACTTCATGTGTGCTCGTGCTCAGGACTGTGTGTTTCAGCAAGACCGGAAGGTGTACTGCTACAAACACAAGGATCTTGTCAGTGCAAAGGTATGGACACTATTCTTTTCTTGTCTCTTCTTTTATTTTCAGTTGTATAATCTGTCACTATACCCACACACGTCATACCAGCAGATTTTTCTACACTTAACTCATTTCCCATTTCTTTTTTAGATGGTGACTGGAAAAGGGTTTGAAGTTGCTCGGCGGGTTTACGTGGACTTTGAAGGGATCAATCTCAGAAGGAAGTTCCTCACAGGCTTAGAGCCAGAATCAATAAACATGACGATTGGTAAGAATATCTGAGTGTTGTCTGTTCTTGGTTTAAGCCACCTGACTTCTGTACAGGGATGTAATGTTCCTGCTGTACATCATACTGCCTTTGGTGTGCTGTTGCCAATTATCTTTTCTTTATTACCTTTATAGGCTCTTTGCAGATTCAAAAACTTGGTGTGTTGTCAGAGCTGTCCTCAAATGGGAGAATGCTGTATCCTGTGGGCTATCAGTAAGTAGACATTGTTATTTTCAGCTGGTGGGTTTACTGAGGTAAATAAACTGGCTTAACACACATTGGGAATGTGGTTTTTATAAAATGCATGCATTCAAAATCCCCACTGTAACACCAATAATGTTATCCATCAATGCTGCTTTCATTAAAGTAAAAAATGAATCTTCTACGGGACATTATTCGTTATTCTTCCAGGTTTATGTAAACACAATCTTCTCTTCTTCACTTTCCAGATGTTCAAGGTTGTACTGGAGCACTGTGGACCCTCGCAGACGCTGCAAGTACACCTGTAAGGTGACCGAGGTGAGCACGCCTCTGCCTGGTGAGGAACAAGATCCCAGGTGGGACAAAGAAGAGAATCTCACCATAGTCCACAGTCCGAGCCACCCCAGAGGTCAGTGGAAACCATTTATGTTTGACGATAGCCTCGTTGCATATTAAACATGTGCTCACAGAAATGTTTTTTCTAAAAATATAGAGCTGACATGTAAACTTACAAAAGGTACCAAGACCATCACATTATTTGGCTGAATTCTCATTGTTATATGCCTTTTATTGTTTGCTAGACACAGAGTCTCCAGATTGTTTAAGCTCGTCATCCAGCCTGATCAAGTTCACTACACCTTCACCCAACTCTAATCAGTACAACGCAGCCGGATCCAAAAGTCCTGGTTACACACAGACCAGAAGACCAGCAGGGGGATCATCTCGACCTCTTCCATCTCCAGGTAAATTTCCTCTAAAAAAAAAGATGAAATGTCAGAAAATTTTGCATATAATTCTAGATTTTGACTTATCTGCCTTTTCCAAAGGCATTTTCTCTCTTTTAAGGGTTAAATATGTCACATTTTGGTGTGTTCTTCACTCTTTTGTATTCAATGCTTTCAGGGACAGCACTTCCCAAATCCCATCACATCTTGACATTAAGGGACTTGGAGGACACCCGTCGGCCTCGCAGGCTCTCCTCGAGAAGCCGCTGCAGCTCCTCACCAACAGACAGTGACCCGTCTGTACCAATGACCCTCCGCTCTGGTGGCACCATCCACTCCAGATGTGCCCTGTTCAGCTCCCCTCCAAGGTCATCAAACGTCTCTCCTCTGTCAAGACAGAACTCGACATCGCCAGTCTGGAGCTCCCCACCTAGATCCAACTCCAGTATTTCTGCAGGGCTTTCGCCACGGCAAGGAGCCATCAATCACTCCCCCAGAGGGAGGCAGAACTTTAAAATCACAACTCCAGTTTCTGCCGAGGTTCCCCAAGACTTCCTAGCATCGTCTGAGGCAGAGGATGCAGCAGTGGCCACAACCAATGGGATCTCATTAGCTCCTGATAACCTGGAGGAGGAAGTGGCCCACCTGATGTCCCAGGAGCTGCCTTACACTGTGTTTGACACTGACACAGAGGTCGCAGTGGCCTCCATGCTGAACGCAAAGCTTGAATTTGACGAGACTCTGCTCACTGAGAATGTGGCACTTCACTGTGGAGCTCAAGGTGGGAGAGGGGAGGTGGAAGGTGTGGTTCAAGATGTGGAAATGCAGGAAGATCATCAGGAAAATGAATCTGAAGATGAAGACTCGAGCCATTACTTCAAATTTTCACGCACAGTGGTATGTGACGCAGCTAGCAACCTAGAAACCTCAGGACAGCTCCCTTCAGCACAGTCAATCTCACAGTTGGATGGAGCGGACGGCGGGTCAGAGAGTGATGAAAGCGAGGCGGTCGATGACAAAGTACAGGGAGAGGAAGAGATTAAGATTCACACCAACCATAATACACCTACTAAACAGCTGACGGTTGCTCTAAAGAGGCTGGAATCAATCTACACTGTGTCAAAGTCAGCAGCTGAACAGGAAGAGGCAGAGCCAATGTTTCAGGAAAATTCTGCACCATCTGATGTTCTTGAATCAGTTTATGTAAATGATGACATGTTCGTTCAGGAGGAAGAGGTCCCACTGTGCTCTGAAACACCAACATGCGAAAATGAGGTGGTTTTGGATTCAACGACAGGCCACTTCGTTCCTGTCGAAGAAGGCGCTGCAGTGTACCAAAATAACAGCGGAGTTGATGATAAAGATGACAATAGCTCTTCGTCCGACTCAGTTGGAGGATTTAAAGATGATTTGAACGACCCTGATTATTCTCCAGAACATAACACTAAAAAATCTCCCACAGCGCAGATAAAAACCATCGTAGTGAAGCAGAAACGGCCAGCTCCAAATCTCAAACGCATGACGCCAAAACGGGGTTTTCCACAACAGAAAAGGGTCAAATTGCTGGTGCCGTCTCAACCTACACAGAGTTTAAATAATGTGTCAGTTTCACCTGCTACCACAACTTTTTGTACAGTCCCACGCACAGTCACCTCCCCCATTGTGATCAACAGTTTAAATGCTCTACCTATTCTGCCTGGTGCCACACGAGGCAGAACCATTGCCTTCCGCCTGGATAACACGAAGCCAGTAAGTCAGCAGGAAGTTGTGATCCAGAATCCAACTGCAGCCCCTAGCTCGCCCCCGCCCCCGGCTCCAGCCCCTCAAGTCCTTCTGGTCAACCGTCAAGGTCAGATTCTGATCAAAGATCCGAGGTCAAACACTTATCAGTCACTCAGCACAAATTCTCCGGCCTACAACAAAATAAGCCAGATTGCAAAGATACTCCACAGCGGTAATGCTTTGCAGCGATCGGTCCCTCGTGTCATAGTAAAGCCTCGCTCCGGCCCCTCAACCATCAGCACCCCCCCTGCTGGTAACCACACAACTACTGAGAGAAAAATCATTGTCAGAGTGATGCCTGTGAAAAGCAGCAGGACTCCAGGTCCCACAACTCCTGTGAGTGTGCAGAGTGTTCCCGAAGCAACTCTCTCCAACCTTGAAGAAAGCACGGCCCAGGCTATTATCGACAAAGCCATGGCTTCCCACCGTGACATGCCAAAGACAGAACCCATCATTCTCGCTAACACTCGCAAGCCAAAGGGCAGACGCCGAAAAACCTCCCAGTTTCAGGATGCAGAGACGTCGGATCAGTCACCAGCTGCACCTTCAGAGCCCACCCATGGTTTCCTCAACGAACCAGACCTCAACCTGCAACCAACACCTGCTTCATCGCACCACCAGGTGAGGGTCAAGAGAGTGTCGTCCGCATCTGAAAGGCACTCCAGGAAGAAAACCAAGATCGACTACCTGAGGGATCCTTCAAATGAGGATGAAGTGAATGAATCCAGGTATTCAAAAACTTGATTCCTCTCTTGTTTTTACACGTCAATGTGCATGCGAGTGTGCAAGTATTTAAGATTAATAATAGCAATAATAATCACAGGTGTACATGTATTTACATTTTGTTATTTTTATCATTGGTTTGGTTCTGAAATGATAAAACGCACATACTTGTAACATGGAAACACTGCAAAGTGGCTTTAAAGGCTTATTGGTTTTATATTTTGTTGGTGTATTCATAAGTTCATATTGTCAACCTTAGTGAAGTTATCTGCATCAGCTTTGTAGTTTGTGTGACATGTTTTGTCACAAAGTCTCTGGAATCCCTGTATTTTGTTACTAGAATTTTTACTGTGGCTTATTTTCCTCCGGCAGACCAACTGGTGTGAGGATGAAAGCTCCAACAATGAAGGATATTCTTGATATGGACCAGGAAAATATTCCCAATAAGCCTGAGCAGTTAAGGATTACTGCTCCACCACTTCCTGCTCCCTCCAGGTTAGTTCATCTGTATGACCTTGGAGCGGATCCTCATTTAGAGCTTTGATATCGCTAAAAGGTTACAAAGAAGCTAAATTGTTAGCATCTATGTTTACTCGCTCACATCCATTATTGAAAACGCAAGACAACTTGTTAAAAGAGAAAAAACCTTTGTTGTAACAACCATTAAAGTATATTTTAAAGTAACCACAAATGTTAAATAATTTAAGAAAACAAATCTAACCCACTTAAAAAGTGTCACTGTTAATGATTACTTGTATTTTTAATTTTGCTTAATTATTAATCCTTTTGTTCGTCGCTCAGATATCCTCGGGCTGATAGTTCACCTGATCAAGCAGAAACCAACAGTCACATTCTGAGCAAAACACACACGTGGGTCAGCGCTCGCCATGGAGATCTGTCTGAATGG
Source organism: Acanthurus lineatus (assembly GCA_029814665.1). Lineage (NCBI taxonomy): Eukaryota > Metazoa > Chordata > Actinopteri > Acanthuriformes > Acanthuridae > Acanthurus > Acanthurus lineatus. The sequence continues at coordinate 7,833,945 of JAPZDV010000008.1, forward strand.
GGCCCGTATTCAGGTTTGTAACTAAACATTATTTTTATTTATTTTTAACTCTGTATTAAAGAGGATCTTGTTCTTAAATTTTGCTCACTCTGATTATTCAAAATCTAATCATGTCTTTGCCGAATGTTGACACTTGTTTGTAACTTCAACCCATTTAATTCAATAGGTTTTAGCTCAGAAGATGACATACCTGCATCCAGATACAGAAAGAGGACGTACATGAACCAGCCACACCTGCGTTTTGAAATCACGAGTGATGATGGCTTCTGTGTTAAAGCGAACAGCATAGAAGGTACGAGCAGCTTGTCAACTGTACAACTGTACTACAGGAATGATTAACTGCATAAAGTTTAGTTTGGGTAACGTTGATGTAAATACAAATACTGCAAACGATCCCCCAGCTGTGGCATGTTCATCATAACCCTCATGGCCAGATCTAATGCCCTCAGTAGCAGATGAATAAAACTCATCCACTTTACATCCATTACATCCAGTCCGTCTCCTCAACGCCTTTCACACCACTTTCCTCCTTCAGTTGCCTGGCGTGCGGTAATCGACGGTGTCCTCGAAGCTCGCACAGACTTTCACCTGAAGCAGCTGCCGCTGGGCGTGATGAGCGGGCCGCGGGTGCTGGGCGTCGTCCATGATGCCGTCATCTTCCTGTTGGAGCAACTGCAAGGTGCCGCAAACTGCAAACGCCATCGCTTCCGCTTCCATCGTTGTGATGACATCGAGGAAGAGCTTCCCCTCAATCCCAGTGGCTGCGCCCGCTCTGAAGTCTACACACGGTACAGACACATTTTCTGTTTGAAAGAACTTAAAAGGGTTATTATTATGTTTCTTGTCTGTGATTTAAATTCATCTTCATTCAAATCGGTTGTAATGTCTTTCTCTCTAATTAGAAAAGCGACTTTTGATATGTTCAACTTCCTGGCGTCACAGCACAGAGAGCTGCCTGACATAGTAGGGCCCTTTGATGAAGAGGAGGATGAATTCCCACTGAAATAATCCAGGTAAGGGGATTAAAATTGTGCCTCTTTTCTTGATCCCACCTTTCAAAGTTGAACCCACTTTACAGAACCTTGATGACACAACCTTTCCTGTTCTTCACCCTAACAGAAGAGCCACCAGCAGTGAGCTTCCTATGGCAATGAGATTCAGACACCTGGAAAAAATCTCAAAAGAAGCAGTAGGCGTTTACAGGTAACTGCAGCAAGAAAAGACAAGAAAAACAAAACATTTTATGAATATCAAAACCATTTTTGGGCTTGACTGTAATAATTGTTTCCTGCATTTTAATCCTCTTAGGTCTCAAATTCATGGTCGCGGCCTTTTCTGCAAAAGGAACATCGAGGCCGGAGAAATGGTGATTGAGTACGCCGGCACCGTCATTCGCTCTGTGCTGACAGATAAACGAGAGAAATATTATGACAGTAAGGTAAGCAAACATAGAATAAACTACCATACTTAAAATCATCATCATCATGATGAAAGTTGGGGTTTCTGCCTTAAATTCATTTCTGACCTATTTTGGCTGTTTTTTCTTCTCGATCCACACTCAAAAAACCTCGGTTTTGTCGCTGCCTTTGTTAATGAACAGTCATGACCATGGCGACAAATGCATATTTTTTATCTGAGCCTGCTTGAGAATAAAAGCCTTTATTTGTTTTGTTGCTATAAAGCTTAAAATGTGATGTAGAAGCAGTAATTTTCTGCTCATTTCTTGTTACTCTCACATGTGTAGGTGGGTAATTTGAATCTAGTGAAGGGGTTGGGTATTACAACACAAAAAATTAAGGAAATTGGGACTAAATTACACAAGGTTAATAAATATTGTAGAAAAATGATTAAGACAGGATTTTATTTTTTGCTTTAATTATAAGGATATTAACTTTAAACTGTGTCATTTAACATCCAGCTCTGTCCTTTAATCATTCTCTATCAGGGAATTGGCTGCTACATGTTCCGTATCGACGACTTTGACGTGGTGGACGCGACGATGCAGGGCAACGCAGCTCGTTTCATCAACCACTCCTGTGAGCCGAACTGCTACTCCCGGGTCATCAACGTGGACGGACGTAAGCACATTGTCATCTTCGCCCTGAGGAAGATCTACCGGGGCGAGGAACTCACCTACGACTACAAGTTCCCCATCGAGGACGAGAACAACAAGCTGCACTGCAACTGTGGGGCGAGACGCTGCCGTCACTTCCTGAATTAGTAGAACCGATGCACACAAACACAAACACACACCACAAACTGAGAGCCATCTTGTTTAATGCACTTGAATTCAGAAGGTGGACTTAAACGAACTGATTGAAGGTGACTACTGTGATGTAGCCATAAGAGTGAGGTCGCTGATTCGCACACATTTGATCTACTGAAAGTCTCCTCTTTGTTTGAAGCGAAATGTACAGACTGATGAAGGACGACATGCATTTGTTCTTTTCTGTCCTGGGAACTCCTTTCACCAGGGACAGAAACCAGATTTACAGCCATAGGTCATCGCTTGGGATGATTACCAATTAAGAGATTTCTTCTGACTGCTGGATTATTGGTGTATTAGGAAGCGCAGTTCAATCAATGAAACTGCATATGTTTTTGGATTTGAGTACTGTTTTACCATGTCACACAACACACTCGTTTAGGTTTACAATGTTCAATTTTGTCGTCAGTAGCCTCTGCTGGAACTGGGGCTAGCCAACAGCTGGGAGGCAACTATTACCAGACACAAATGGTACAAACTAAAAGATCCTGATGTTAGTCACCAGTGTGTAACAGAGTAAATATTATAATGGTGACTGTGTCTGTGTAAATACAAGGTAAGAGAGAAGGATGGGGAGAATTATTTTCGGCACCTTACTTTGATATGACCTTCTCTGTTGGTGCAGCAGACGGGACAAAACTCACTTCAGCGGAAATAAACACATTTAACTTAAGGCACCTTTTGTACATTTTAGTGCAGCTACATTTTAATTTAACTCTGGATACAACAAGTCTTGTGAGCAGGGACTCCAGCGATCTAGGTGCTGGTGACATTTACCCCACAACAGTTTAATATTGTCACCCAAACCTTTTTTTTCCTTTAATTCAGTCAGTTTGAATTTCCTGTTTTTATTTGTGACAGCAGAGACGCTGTGATCTAAATGCTTTTATCTCACTATTACAGTCTGTTCTTTATTTGTTTATTTGTGCTCTTTGTGTATTTTAAGGTCTATAAGGGAGTTTCCTTGATGCAGGGTTCACTGAAAATAGTGATCTTGCTCTGCACAGTCCCTTTTTGTATTTTTGTATATTTGAACAATAAATGTAAATTCAACAAGCTGATGGAAATAAATGTGTTTGAGCTTTCAACTCGCTATTTATAAGTGAAGGCTGACTTATAGAACTGAAGCTATTGCTGAGTAATGATCCTAAGTTAATCCTTAACCTTTTATATCCTTTTTTCCCCCTCTCATCGGTGTACTACCTCAATGGTGTTATGAAGCAAGATTCAATTACTCAACTTCTGGTGAAAAACTGCTTCCTCATTTTTTCATTGTAGAATCTAATCATTACATCCTAATAGTATTTAAAAAAAGTACATCAGTACTATTAAAGCCTGGCATGCCATTATGCCTGCAGTTATTTTGAAAGAACAGGTAGCCACCATGTTTTCTGCTCATTTTGCTCCTGTGTGCAACCACAAGCAGCTACAGGATGTAGATGGGGTGCTAGAGTTTAGGTTGAAAGCTGAATGCTGTGGATGAATGTTTTGGGTTTTATGATCAATAACTCGATTTGACACGCAAAGCTTTGTTACTTTTATCGGCTCACAATGGATCCTTGCTTGTACATAGTTGTATAAAGAATTTCTAAACCTGTTAAATATTTTTTTACCCTTTTTTAATTTATGTTCAATAAAATTTTGAACTGTTCAAAATTTGCTTTTCCTCTCTCCTTTGTTTCTTTTTTACCAGTAAGTACTAAATGAAAACACAACTCTGGTCATGTAGTAAGCATACGTAAATGTCTGTGCAATGTATTTCTGATATATGTAAAATGTATAATATTGATTTTGTCAGCTCTTTGTACTGCAATAACATAATTTAATGTTCAAACCGAAGAAAGAGAAACCATCACCATGTAAATTTTGTTCTATGCAGATCAGCTCAGGCATGAACCCCCTCAACCAGATGATCAGAGTGCATATGAGCTCTTTATTATTTTTGTTATTTACGACAGTTACCAGAAAGACACTGACTTGGCTGAATCATCTCACAAGGATCAATAGCAATGACATCAGGGTGTTGTTTGGACTGGATAAGTGCTTCGAATGGTGGCAAAGAGAGGAAAAATGGTGAGGAGTGAAGGGGTTGAATTATCATAAAGCAGGATAAAGATATACAGAGGGGTTTGCTACAAATTTACTACAAATGGTGATTGATGGGTTAGTCAGTTACATTGAGTCTAAAGCCAGCGTGTTTATGTGCTACGAAGGTGGCTCTCCCTTAACCTGATCATCATGGTATCTTATAATGCAGACCTTATGAGCACCAGACCAGCTTAAGTTCAGAGTTTCAGCCTGAAATCAGCCAATAAGTGTATTTTACTAATTAACTTCACTGAAAATGGCAACATAAATCAAGATACTGAGTGGTCAGAGACACTAAAGGCTAAAGGGAGTCAATGTGGAAGGTGAAACCTGCATTAGTCCATGCGGTAATAAGAGCAATAATGTTACCACCAAAAGTAAGAGAGTGGCTCATCCAGATTCAGTGAAAAACATCTAAGGTGTCTAGTTGTAAGAGTGAAGTCTTAGGAACAGTTTAGATACTGCACAGAAGCAAAAGTAAAAGAAGTAAAAACAATTTGAGACAGAAAAGTGCTAAAACTGCTCCATATATTAAATGAGTAGTATGAGTAATGAGTCACAAAAAGCCAGTTTAGCTTAAAAATTGCTTAAAATGATCATTTACCCCACACATCACCACACACTGCCAAACTTTACCCGTGACCTTATACAGCTGAGTCACGCTTGGTTGCATGTGTCCATTTGCTAACAGCTGAATCAAAAATATCAAGTTTAAGCATCCTGTGTCCCATTGTAAGGGTCTCTACCTCAAAGTCTGAGAGCCATGGATATGCGCAGTACACAGTCATTAAAAAATCTTATCAGAGTTTCTATGGATTACTGAGAAATCTCTTGAATGTTTTTGCAGCTCACAGTTGAGTTAAAAACCACTGACACCTGCAAAAAGTGACTTATATCAGGCGTATCTATGGATACAGTAAGCTACTGTATTTGTGGACAAATATTCTCACTGTAGGAAATGTGACATCTGTGCTTTTACACATGGACGGATCCTCTACTGAATAAAATGTATATAAAACAATATTCATCCTGCCAGTTATATAAAAATGAGCCCGCTAGATTTCCAGTAAAATCTTTAATATGAAAAACTGGTGTTACACATTTGCACTTGCATTTGCGTATTAGACCTTACTGGGCTGAAATTACATAATTGCTGATTACATAACGGTCAAATCAAGAGTTCAACCAGAAGTTCCCTTAAGTCGCTGAGGAGTTTTTATCCATTAGTTTTGACATCACTCAAGGTCTTGCTGTTGCCTTTAGCCACATGGATTTTTCCCAGAACAGAGTTTTGTGTTTTATCTTCTCAACCTTGAGAAATCTGGGGCCCTAAAGGCCAGCACATGTGTATATATAAAACGTTACAGTGTGGACTTTCTCTTATATCCAGAGGGAAGTCACCATGAAGGCCCTGGTTTTCCTGGCTTTGCTTGGAGCAGCATGTAAGAAACTAAACACATTATATTTTATCGCCTGTCTAAATAAATATCTTTAAACCACTTATATTTACTTGTTCCAGGACCATATGCGCTTGTGTATGTTTTTAATTAAGGGCAGTAGTTAAGTAATCTTGGTATTCCATATGTTATATTGTACTTTTTATGCTGTTTCAGTTGCTGCAGCTGAGGATGATAAGGTTGTGGGAGGGTATGAGTGCTCCAGACACTCTGTTCCCTACCAGGTGTCTCTGAACGCTGGATACCACTTCTGTGGTGGATCCCTCATCTCCAGCCAGTGGGTTTTGTCTGCTGCTCATTGCTACAAGTCGTAAGTAGGCCAGAAGGAAGCCACGGTTTGAAATGGACACTTTGGTAAAAACTTCCATTCAACCACCTCAGTTATATTGAAAGATTTTACTTAGATGCAACTGAAATTTCATGATAACAAAGGAACAAAAGCAATGATAGTTATGGGTTTTATTGATTTTTGTGCAGGTGCACAGCCATGCAGGTAAGCAAACACATTTCAACTTTTAAATTTCACTTTAAGCGTTTATGTAAAAAGAACTAGAACTGTATCAAGTAAAATATAGGCATCACTAGTTATGTTGCTCCCCACGTCAGAAGAAACAAAGCATCAATTCAACATTTGGTCCACAATGGAAGTACAATACAGTATTTAATTTAGTAAAGATAAAGACAGAATCCTCACAAGTAAAATTATGAGTCAAGTGCATGACTGCACTTCTAGCCAGCTGTCTGGGACTGATTCATTGCTAAAATAATGATTAGCTATAATGTTATTTTAGCAATGGATTAGTTCCAGACAACTAGCTAGTATAATGGCTAGCGGGCAGGATAAATCGATTTATGAAACTACAGCTAAACATTTATAGAGCAGAAATTATTTCTGAGAAAACACACTCAAACTGTTTTAACTTTCATGTGTCCGCCAGCCGTATCCAGGTCCGCCTGGGTGAGCACGACATTGGTGTGAACGAGGGCACCGAGCAGTGGATTAATGCCGCCAAGCTCATCAGGCACCCAAACTACAACAGCTACAACCTGGACAATGACATCATGCTGATCAAACTGAGCCACCCCGCCACCCTCAACAGCTACGTCCAGACCGTGGCCCTGCCCTCTCGCTGCCCCGTGGCTGACGAGAACTGCATGGTGTCAGGGTGGGGCAACACATCCGCCAACGGCAGTAAGTTGAGTCTGAATGGCTGAGGGAGACAGAGGGGGAAGGGTGAAATGAGGGTAAAAGTGTGGTCTCAAATAACTATGGTGGATGACTCACAAGGCACTTGGTTATTCAAAGGAAATAAAAATGGTTAACAGCAGCAACCCTGAGCAGAATAACTTTGGCACTGTGTGCATGTGAATATGTCTAAATTAAAGACCTTAAGACTTAAAGACACGTCCTGCTGTAACCACCAAAGTTCAACTTGGTGGTTGCTGTGGTATAGAAGAAATGCAGCAATAGCACTGTACATGTTTAATTACAAGAGGGATCTTTAAGTCAGCATGACCAGTTCGTAGCCAAATTGTCCAAATCTTTGCCATTGCATACACAATTTAAGGAATTGGATAAACAGTACAAAACACATGTTGATAGTGTACAAAATACTAGATGCTTAAAGAGGAAATCCACCTGTTTTTCTATATAAAGTTCTGCTTATTCATCAGGAAAAGTATTTCTCAGTATTTGAACACAGCATAATGCACTTTGTGTTGACTGAGTACATGATACTTGCACTTGTTTTGCACTTATGCACTTTGACATACAGTTATAGGACACCAACAAAATAAAGCCGCAACAAGTTGTTTTGTTTTTTACATAACAAGGATTTTTTATTTAAACTGATCAATTGTTCAGCCAATAGGTATCAGAAAAAAGTGAGTCTAATTTGATATGTTTACACTGAACTGCTAATTACACCAGAGTTTTTAAATTTCCTGTCTGTAAAAATAAAAAAAGAAGAAAAGACATTAAAAAAGCCTCCAGACATTTGCCATTTTTAATTTAAAAATAAAGGATTAATTAGCAAAACATGAGTTGATTAATTTTTATTGAACAAATCAATTAATCAACTTAATACTACATTATGTATGCTTCATTTCACATTATTTCCATTTTATACAAAAATAATTGGATGTAGCTTTTGATTGGTGCAGTAACTGAGACTTGGCTTTCTGCTCCCCAGACAACTATCCTGACAGGCTGCAGTGCCTGAGGCAGCCCATCATCGATGACAGGATCTGCAGGAACGCCTACCCCCACCTCTTCACCGACAACATGGTTTGCTCTGGTTTCATGCACGGAGGTGCCAGCAGCTGCCAAGTGAGTTGGACGAAACCACAGCGAACACACGGGGACTCAGGTGGCACATGAGTGTGCATCTCTTCCAGCAATACAAAGAGTCTGTGACTCAGAGATTTGGTGCTGAGCACGCAAAACTACACCGGATAGCACTTTTTCTTAACAGAGCATGCAAATGATGCACAACATCCTCTGAAAAAGCCTTTAATAAAAGACAGAGGCATATTTTTTTTCAGTGTCCCCACTTAAACTGGCACTACAGCACTGCCACTGTCTGTATCAGTGACTGCATGAGGATGATGAAACAGTGTTGCAATAGACTTGTTAACCCTCTGAATGTTTCCTTTTTTCTATGTTTTATAATGTATGGATTTATTAAAGCTTTAGAAACAGAGAAAGGTTATAAGGATACTAAACAATAGATTGTTATAAATTAGAATTGTTTTTACATAAGTGACAGACTGAATCGAGTCAGAGCTACATACACTTTGTATGTATTACATAGCAAATATGTCAGTGTGATGGTTTTATCACGACACAAACATGGTTTTAGTGTATTTTTGAGTAATGTTGGGGGATATGATGATAAACACCACAAGACAATAAAACTACGTCTTTCATTTAAGTTTTTAGGCTGTTTTCAGCTGTTAGCCAGCTGTTACTTTAGAGGTGTGGTGTCTAACTGCTTTTCATGTTCTCATAAACATTACAAATGCAACAATACGGATTATTATATTATTACATGTCATAAACTGTGTCTCCTTTGTTTATAGGCCTGTAAAAAAAGTTACATAGTGCATCTTTCATATCACATAATCTCTGAGGAGCACCCACTTGGCATCAAAACATTTCCTTTGTAATAACGTTTTTTGACTAAATCCTTGTGCTCCTTTACACTTGAAACATTCCTCCCAAGCTTCTCCTGACACTGAACTGCCTTCCTCTGACAGGGAGGAAATTTACAGTTTGCTTTGCCAAAAAATACCCTTCTGACCACACCCAAAGGTGAAACAGGCTTGAAACTTTCCACCACAGAGGGCAGCAAAGCACTGTTTTTAAGCCTAATGTCAAGTTACTCTTTAATAGAAATCTCTTGCAGTCCTCACCACGATGACGCAGTATCATTTGTTCACCATAACCACTTTCAGTAACACTCTTCTTCTTCTGCTCGTATTTGCAGGGAGACTCCGGTGGTCCTCTGGTGTGCAGCGGTCAGCTGCAGGGAGTCGTGTCCTGGGGTTATGATTGCGCCATGCAGGGACACCCGAGCGTCTACGCTCGCGTGTGCCGCTACACCAACTGGATCAGCAGCATCATGAGGAACAACTAAACACCCACACAGTCACCAATACATCCACATGCAAGCTGACATTACCACACCACAGTCTGTGCTCATACACAGTTTATTTGGAATACTCTGTGTTTCATTGTGGCATTCATATACGTCTCATAAACATGTCAGGCATAATATTCTGTAACCAACAATTAAGACAGAACTAAATAAATTAAGACAGAAAAATACACACTGGCATACATTGCATTTGTTTTGCTTTTCTGCAGTGACTTTCACAGTTGTTGGCAAGACAATATTAACATGCTCTTGCTTGGTAATACTTGATTCTTAGTGTTTCCTTGTCACAAGGCCACTGCTGTCTTAAAATTCATTATGAAAGAAAAAACCCTGAAACTGTGACAAAACACCTATGTATGTTTTATTGTATATTGTGCTGTTGACTCATGCATCTCTATGAAATGCCTTTTGTACTTGGTTGCAGTGGGCACTGCAGTGATATGGGGGACAAGCAAACTTTAGTAAATAAGCAGGAAAGCATTTCTGCATTTTACTTGTCTAGATTCTTTGCATGCATTCCTCAGATGCCGCTTTGTAAACTTCGCTGTTTCTTGTTTGCAGAGGCAACCTAAACATAAAAAGGAAAAGACAATGAAAGCTGAGGGAATAGGCGTGTAGCCATATTAAACAGGGAGAAGCATGTGCACTGGTTATAAAAATGATTCAGGGATGGCATGCCAATAAATATCAAACTTAGCCACTGGAATACAAACACTGTGTTGTTAATCATTGCAAAAAGAGGAATAATTGACAGAGAACACAATAGGTAACAACTTCTATTCCACTCATTTGAAGAGTGGGCATGCACGACATGGACAAACAAGAAAAACCAACATAAACTATCTCTGTAAGGTGTCTGAGTAATAATGATGTGTAGCCTGTTTCTATAAGTTTAAAATATACAAGTTATCAAAGGTGACTAGAAAATAAAATATGATAAGCTGCAAAGTATTCCCCCTTTTGTTAAAATTATTTAAATTCTAGGTGTTAATGTTGTGACAAGTAATTTAAAGGTACTTTAATGCTAATCTTTTTTTTTTGGTTAGTAAATTATATGAAGAGTCACTTTATTATGCCTTTAATTAATTCATTCTGGGCTCAGTCTTTTGTGTTCTTTGCCTCTTTTTTGGAGAAAATCTGACCATTTCTATAATTTGGATTAAAAATATAAATATTTGAGAAGTCTTATGTGTAAAAAACAAAGGTGGTGCAATGTGGATTTATATTAATTTGACTATCCAAAAGGGGTTAATGTTAGCTAAAACAGTGCACTTCACTGATCAAAGCATGATGTATTACCAAAGTACTATAAACAGATCATTGTGGACAGGATATCAATAGTGTTAATATTGGCTCATGTTTATCTTCTGTATGTGCTGCAGAGATTCAAGGTCAAACAACCCACCTGACCAGCGATCCTGTCCAGATCTCTCTGGCCCTGAGGGGTCAGTCTCCTCCCGCTGTAAATACATATAAAGAAAACACATTTATCACTTTATCAAATCACCACAATATTTTCTACACACAGTGCCCCTCCCTCTCACCCGTTTGGGTCTTTCTCCACCATCTTGAGGCCCTCCAGAGCCTGGAGCACCTTCCTTGCCACGTTCCTGGAGCCCACGCTGAAGTGGGCGGGGCATACACCGTTCCTCTGACGACCTCCGTAGACCTTGATCATGGAGCCCACACCGACCCCTCCTCGCAGGTACAGGTGACGAGCTGTAGATGCTGGCGAGACGTACGAACGGCATTCAGCAAATGTTGCAATATATATCCTTGTTTAAACATATGAAAAACTCCTGACTTATTCACCCGAAGGACATGAAACCAAACATTCCAGCTTATCATATGTGTGACATTTTTCTCTGTAAACCTTTATGCTGTTGCTTACTGTCAATATGCCTGAGTAGATAACATACACAGCATGCACAGCTGAGAGGGGACTGTGTGCATATGCTCACTCTATATATTGTAGCACTTGTGGAAAACCATGTGTTGTGTGTATAATCACATATTACACAGATTCCTAAAATGTATGTCCAGATTTCAGTAATGATAAATATAAGTGTTTTACTTCTTAAATGTTGTACACCTCACGCAACAGAGTTATATGATTCAGTGTGAAATCATACTTGACAAAAATCTTCAGATGGGGTTTCCTGGAAATAAACTCTGTAGACTATTTGTTGTCTGAGAACCAGGGGAACCAGAACCAAAAAGTCTAAGTTACTATTGACACAAAGAAAGTGCTGAAAAACATTTTATTTCATTTAATAAGTATTTTCATTGTATATTAATTAAGCAATGGTTTGTTTGGTTGCCTGTTTAGTCTTTCAAATGCATGAAAAAACACATTTTCAGAGATAAGATGTCATCCACTTGCTTATTGTGTCTGAAAGCTGTGCAAAGGCTCCTACAGAGAAACAGATTGAGGTCAAGAAAAGTGGCAAAATGAAAGAGGCTGCAACCTCCAGAGTTTAAGTGTTTATATTTAGCAAAAAACTTAGAGAGTAGAAAGAAGAGGAATTGATTATTTAGGCTTATTTTCTGCCAGCTGATTCACATTTTGCCAATTGATGGGTGGATGGAAGGATAATCAATTTATCAAGTAATCTTTTTGACTTGCTTTAAATGAAGTGATGTGTGGGGAACACCTTCACTGTAACCAACCTGCTCTGGTATAAAACCAGTTGTCATCACAGGGAGCCAGCTCCTTATGCCTGGCAAGCTTCACAGTGTCGACCCATTCTGGGACTTTCAGTTTGCCAGACCTGAAAAATCAATTATCAGCTGATTAGATGAATCAACTGACTGGAGTGTTTCCTCAAACAGCATAAGGCGCAGAACAATGGGATTCATTCAACACATATGTTATGTAATGTGTATTTATAACTGTGTGGATATTCTGTTCCTCTTACATGAAGTGCTATTTTTCCATCTAGATTGCTCTGAAATGAGTTGCTGAGTTTTTTAAGATATTGGCCGTAGAGACTTGGTCTTCTCTCAAGTATAGCACGCCTAAACAGCGCGTGGTTTGTGGTGTTTAAAGCAACATAAGGAAAAATCAACTAAAATATCTCTTTCCAGAAATTCTGACCAGATTACATAAGACAGACCTGATTGTGAGTAGTTTAATGTAGGAACTATTTTCTTTACACCAAACCACAACAACAACCTGATGAAAGCCTGCAAGCTAACCGAGCACCATGGAGTTAGCTAACTTTACCGCTCAGCTGCTGATTCACACGCTTCCTTCTGCACAGTGATATGACTTGTAAATATAATGTTCACGAATAATTTCACAGCCTGAACACGTATATCGCCTTTTACAGGCAGTTGAAAAAAAATGATGCATATGATTGTGTGAATTTCTAAAAAATAAAACAATAATAATAATAAAAAAAGTTCATCAATGTGTAATAAATATTTGCCATAGTAGAAATATTTTGTGCATGTGTGAAATTGTTTTGTGCATAATAAGCCCATGTCCCCATTTTTTAAGCTATAGAAATATTTTTTGTATGTGTAATCATAGTTAATGCAGGATTATTTTCAAAATTTAGATTATACAATGTCTGGGAGATGGAAATACATCCTATTTGTGCATTTTTGGTCTAAAGTTGTGTCCTACAAGCCACAAGTAAAGCATGATTTTTTTTACTGTATTTCTGCCCAGACTGACAAGCCAGTGATCAGAAGATTGTCCACCCACTAGTTTACAATGTATGAAATTAATTAGATAAAATAAACCATTTTATATTGCATTTAATAAGTGTAAGTTTGTAAGTTCTTGCATCTGTCTCAGACTTTCTGTGGTCATTTGTATTGGCTCAGTGGTGCTGAAGAACCATTCCTTTTATTTCAATCAGATTTCTGACATTATTTTATTTATATGGTCGTTTTTATGACTGAAAACAGTAATTTAATTGTTGAAGAGAAAAAAAGGGGGGAGTAGTTTCTTGTTACAATAAGGTAAACTGTTTTAAGCACTAATCCGCAGACACCATCAGCCTTTTTGATTGACAGGTGGATATCAGCCAGTCATGCAGTGAAGGCTGGTTTTCAGCTTACTTACTTACTTTTTGAGGAAAGCTGACAAAGCCCTGACAAACTCCTGCTGGTTGACATCTTTCACCGTGACACTGGGCATCTGAAAGGCAAAGTGGAGACAAAGGTGAGCTCGAAATGACCGTAAATCAGAAAAATTGAACAGAGTGGCTTCAGGAGTCAAGGCGCACCGCAGGCAGCAGCAGCAGCTGTAACGGTTGTAACGGTAACGGTTGGATGACATTTTAGCTAACGTTAGCTTGGCTACCAGCTAGCTCAAGTAATAAAAAAGGTTAACTGATATCAAGCAAAACATGACGCATCTGTCAGTTACCCATATTAACAGCTATAATATTTTCTAGTAATGATATATATCGTACATTTTATATACCATACAAAGCCGAAAGCCAAGTGGTCAGGTATGGGATGGAGTTTATTTAGCCGATGGTAACGTTAGCTAATGCGGCGAAGCATTTAACGGGAGGATGCTGAGGAGGGAGGGAGGAGACTGCCCTCATTTGGGAAGGATGATACCGTAGCCTGATTTAACCTCTCCAGCAGCTTCAAATTCCTGCTTAATTTAACCCGCAGACCGGGTAGCTCAAACAGTAAGGGTTATATTTTGCACGCATATTTCATTTATTCACTTTGCCTTATCTGTGAGTTGAATTAATTGTCGAACAACGATAAAAAATGAGCTTTGTCACTGTGGTGATGCTGCGTGTGAGCTAGTCCCGTTGGAGCCCAGCAGAGGGCAGTGTTGTGGCACCTTTTTTTTTAAACATCTTTGGCCCATTTCTCTGTTTTTACCAAAAGGATTTTTAATAAAAGGGTGCTGCAGTCAGTAGGAGAGGAAAAAGGCATATCGGTGAGGAAGGCACCACAGAGTTAGTAAGGCTTTAGTTTCTCTTTTACCAGATGGGAGCATTTATTGCCAGCGAATAGTTAACAAATTGCTTCCTATACTAGTCTTTCATATCTTACAGTGAGTGTACAAAAAGGAGTAAAAGAAACTCAGAAATTGCCTCGAATTATGATACATTACCAAGAATGACCATGAGATGACGGATTTCATAAAATATAATCACTTTCTTTCATCATTAAAGGCTGTTTGCTGCACTGGTATGTATAATATGCCACCTTTTTAGATTCAGGATAATGTCCTGTCCTCTTTTGCTAAGGTGATTGCTGCCCTTGGAAAACAAGAAAACGCAGTATGCCAAGTATGCAGAGACTGCCATCTGTATAAAACTTTCATTCATGGCATAAATGTAGTTAGGTCTAAAGACAGCATGGAGAAAAAAGCTTACTGACCAAGGTGACCAGGAATTTTTACATTTCTCACTTGACCTTACATGACCTGCCTTTCTTCTCTGTTCTCTCCATCTTGCCTTTACAACTGACACTATTATAAGTTATTATATTATTTTAAGCCTAAGTCATGCCAGCTTCCACCTACCTCTAATAATTGCTAACCTTATTGGAACCTTATTGAAATTCAACATAACTGAAAAATTAGTTTTTCCTTAAGCTGTAGTTTAAAAAACCTCTCTAGTTTACTCAAGTGCTTAAAGCTGCATTTAGCAAAATCTCTGCATACCTATGCAAAAACTTGCATCTCTTTCTCTGCAGCCTCATATCACTGAGCTATGTATCCTCCCCATTAAACTCGCAAATTTAAATAGCTGCAGTAGAAGTTGGTTGCCCTGCAAAGCCTCATGCCCTGAAGCGTCCGTTGTCTTTGGCATTAGCCAAGCCAAGACCCCAGTCTCCTTTGTTATGACTCATCAAAGATTCCCTTCACTGCTGTGCTGGGGCTACAGAGGCAGCTATGACACCATTAAACAGCAGGATGATAGGCTAGTTCAATGCACACTCGACTGTCCATCCCCAAAAGTTATTCCCCACTGTTGTTAACATGCCTCCTTGGAACTTGTCCACCATCGTACGTAGCAAATAACTCTATGTTGAGGACATGTTAACACAGGTGTTTTATACTATATGCCTCTGTAAGCAAAGAAGCTTTTGGATATTTCTTACAAGATGCAGGATTTTCTGTAGGATTTTTTTGCCACAGAGTCAGATTTCCAGCATCTGAAGGTACACACATATGATGTCCTCCATCTTCTCAGATCATTTGAATTAAAATATTCTTAAAGGTAATTAAAGAATATTTTCCAGTGATGTCAAAAGGCTACTGCCTATCTTAGCTATAAGGTAGCAACTGTATTTCCAAGGGCACTAAAAGACTTACACTTGTGGCTGGTAAAATTGATAAAGCTTTTTTTGGTACTCTGTCATTTAATGAAAAAACATGTAAAAGTAACTCAAATACCATTTACAAGATATAAGAGAAAAGGGTTATCCTTTTAATTCTGATATGTTGTTGTGAAGCACTTGTGACCAGGAAATGTGAACTTATAATGAAATTTAAGTTGAACATTTTCTTGATGTAAGGATCTGCAGCATTTCCCTGACACATACAGTTGTAACTTAAATCTCTTTTGAGTTTTTGCTCTTGAAAACATCACTTTTTGGCTCTAGGTATTTGAGATTAGACATTGCATTATTTGTCATATGTTTGGAGTAATCAGAGAAATAATAGTGAGATAAATTGATTAACAACCAATCATTGCTTGCATTTAATTACATTTTATATAATCTTACAACACTGCTTATTTTTAAAGTATGTTTCAGAAGTGCAGTTTGAAACTATAAAGCGCTGAAAATACAGAAAATCCTGCCATTTTAATAATTTCTTTCCTTGACCCCAAAAAGTCATGTATGTCTTTTCTGTTATGTAGGCTAACATCATATGTAGATTACCACCAGCATGCAGTGTAAAACACTGCATCAAAAGCCAAGGTGGATGAATGTGTGTTTACATATGTGCACACATGTTTACATGCACACACACACACACTCACATACACACACGCATGCACACACTCACACAGCAGCCTTGTGCTCTCTGTGTCTGCCCGTCTAAACTTCTTCCCCTCCCCCCCCTCAACATCTCTCTCCCCTTTTTTGTCCCCCTCGCCCTCTCCTTTTCCCTCCCGCTCTCTCTCTCCTGCCTGCTGGCACTATTTCAAGCCTCTGCCTTGGAGAGAGAGAGAGAGAGAGAGAGGCAGAGACACACAGATGCGCAGTGAGAGAGAGAGACAGAGAGAGAGAGAGAGAGAGGAAGAGAGAGAGAGAGAGAGAGGGGAGGGGAAAGCAGACAGGATTTAGAGTTCAAGTGCACGTGCAGAAAATAGGCTGAATAGAGGAGAGTCAGAGCAGAAAGGAAACCAGGAAAAGGAGCGGCAGGGGCGGGAGACAAAGCACACAGTAGCTCTTTCTCTTCTTCTTTTCTTCCTCTCTATTTTCTTCTCACAGAAAGAGAAGGTATTAGCCTTAGAACAGAGGGCTGGAAGAAAAAAAAAAAGAAAGCACAAAATTCAAATACCGTGAGCGTAAAAGAGAAAAAAAAATGTATTCCTATTCCTGCCCCCTCCTCTTTCCTCTCCCCACCGACACACTCCTCCTCTATCCCTCCCTCTTGGATATTTCTCCATGAACCCCCAGTCTCTCTCTCTCTCTTTCTCTCTCTCTCTCTCCCTCTCTTGCTTCTCGCAGGCTCTCCTTTCTCTCCCCTCCCACCTCTTCACACACACACACACACACACATACACACACATACACACACATGCACACACCCCGGAGTCCTTCCCACTCCTTCCTCTCACGCGCGCTTACTATCCACTTTCACTGGAGACCGACTGCAACAAGCTCGTTTTTTTTTCCTTCTTTTTCTTTTGCGTGCCAGTCTTTGCTTTTGGTTATGCCCTCATGTATCGAGGCACCATCACACAGACGCTTCACCCCTACTATGCGTGGCGCCCCTGAAAAATGCAGGCCGTGGATTGTCTCTGCGTTAGTCTGAACGCCACAAACCGCTTGTCCTCTTCTGAACAGTTTTTTTCTTCCTATTCCTCTGCAGAAATTTTTGGTTTATTTTTTCGAAGTCGAAACTCTTCCTCGGCTTAGAAACCTTTTGTAAAAATATTATTCGTAAGCTGGAACGGGAGCCCAGGGTTAAAGAAAAGGAAAAGAGTGTCCAATGAATGGACAGATGAAGGGGACAGAGGCAAAGAATGAGGGGAAAATGGAGAGCATGGTCTGCGGTAGAAAGCCAGAAAGACAGCGAAAGAGAGAGAGAGAGAAAGAGGTAGGAGAAAGAGTACCGGCACTGGCAAGAAAAACAGGAGGGGGAAGAGAGGAGAAGGGGGACCAGTAGGGGATAGACTTAGGAAGGAGGGACGGCTGGGTAGGAATTGGCAAAATCGCGGGAAAAAGGAGAAAAAACAAAACTCCAGAATAAGACGGAACTGGACTTCTCTCCAAACTCAGACTCGCACTTTTTGGTCGCCTTTGATTTTTGTTTTTTGACATGATTTTTTTCATCACTCCTCCGGTCACCCTCTCATTCATCTGTGAGTATACTGTACGTTCATGCCCTTTTCCTTTCCCATACATTCATCCCCTCTGCCTTTCCTCTTTTCTTTAAAGCATTGTCTCTCCCCCCCCCCGCCTTTGCCTTCACTTCATTTTTCAACACTCCTTTTTTTTTTCCTTGTTTGAAAAATGTGTTCCCTAGGTCGCTAATCCCCCCATCCTGTTCGTCTATCCCATCTCGTGCTCCACCTCTCTCCCTCTTTCACTGTCGTTCTCTCTTTCCTCCTTCAGCTCCTCTTTATCGTGGGTTATCGCTGCTCTCTTTGCCTCTCCTTGAAGGATTACCTCTGCTCACATTTAGATGAGGGCTTTGGAAAGGGATCACTGAGTGCACCCAGTTTTAGGGGGCCCATGCATGGGAGGCTAGCACATGAAGGAGGCAGGGTGTGTGCATATGTGTGTGTATCTATCTGTACAAGTCATGTGTATCTGTGTGTCTGTGCATATGTGTGTGTGTAAGTATGTTGGGGTGTGATTAAGAGTTAACAGAGCCGGCAGTGGCGAATGGTCACTCCTGCTTACGCATGCGTGGATTTGCACAATCACGTTTCATGTTTCATATTTGTGTAATGATTGTTCAACGTTGTTTGCTCTCAAACGAACGTAAACGAAGGATGAAGTGTTCGAATGTGGCATAATGAAGAGGTGAAAATACTCTAATTAACCGCAGGATTTCTTCTTCTTCTTCGTCTTTCATTGCATATATTTCACTCCTCCCATGCTTGCCCCCCTTTTTCTATCCCATCTTCCATCCGTTCATCCGGGTATCCCCAATCTATCTGTTGGTCCGCCTGTAAAGACAAAAAACCCACGGTCCAAGAGGTGGTTCGGTATCAACAAAAAGATAAGGGTGGATTTATTTCAGAGCGTAAACTAAGTAGCAAACTGGAGTCAGTTTCAACAAGTTTTTTCATTTTTATAACCTTCGCGTTTGTGTGACGTTACTTTTGTTTGATGTGGTGAAGTTACAGGTAAAGATGGAGGCTTTGGTGCAAATTACTGCATATATGCGATGTAAAGATGTCGACAGTAGCGGATTATATGAATGCGTTTTTGTTCTGTAAGTACATTGGGCCTAACGCTGGGCAGAAGACAGAGACATACGATACATAACACAAGTCTGATATCGTCCATTTGCAGTCCATCCGCTGTAATCTCTGACGACTATACCTTTTTCTCCCGCAGTATCTGCCCCAGAAATCTCCTGGCATCTCTGTCCTTTCCCTTTTTTCTTCTCCTGTGCTTATTATGTGCCTGCTCTGTTTTTTATTTACATAGCTTCCTGTTATCTCTGCACACAGTTACTCTATCACTTGCCACAGTTGTTATCTATATTCGAGATTGCCCGCTGGTATCGTTCCGAGACGAGTGTGTGTGTGTTCAGCAACGTTTTTTTTTTGATATGTGAATGTCTTTTTCTGAAGCGATAAGTGCTGAAACACTTTTTGATTGTTTCTGTCATTTTTGTCAGGTTCAAAATCTTTGTTTATCATCTGTTTGCGAATAAAGGGAATTGTGTTGATACGGCCGTCAGAAACGGCAGACGATTTTTAAAATTCTTACTGTAGATAAGAGCTAAAAAAAACCCTTATGTATAGTAGTTGCTGTTAGATAACAGTCACTGGCGTATTTCTCTTATAATGATTCATGTGTTAATGTATGCTATATTAATATTTCAATGGTTTTATTAAAATACAATGACGTGACATTTTTGGGCAGACAGCATCACTGCATTCTGCGATAAGCCTGGTGGGAGGACGCTTTTGTTTAGTAGCGTCCCAGTCTCGACCTTTCCCTGACCTCCACTGTAGCTTTCAGGAAAATGAAGGGAAAAGACTTTGATGTCAAAAATCTCGTCTGCAATTCTCAGCCAAAGACACAAGAATGTTAGAGGAGAAAAATTCCCCTCAGAGCAGCCAACTCACGCTTATTTGTTTTCAAATTTGACTTTTACTTTACCAAACCTGCCTAGCACCTCTGATTCCACTCCTGAGGGGATCTGATGCTAATGCCAGTGTAGTGGGACCCCCAGGTTATGAAATATAACTCAGACAGACCTGGTGTT
The DNA here is from genome assembly GCA_029814665.1 of Acanthurus lineatus. NCBI lineage: Eukaryota > Metazoa > Chordata > Actinopteri > Acanthuriformes > Acanthuridae > Acanthurus > Acanthurus lineatus. The sequence continues at coordinate 7,854,027 of JAPZDV010000008.1, forward strand.
ATGTAATCTTACATAACTGAGGCGGCAGCTCAGCAGGGTCGTGATCAGGGGCTCTGGAGGAGAAGCTATATGGGTCTGCTTATGGTATGAACTCACTGGCAGGGTCAACACACTCTGGGCCTTAAAGGGGAAGAGGCCCCGGCTTCATACAGATACCACAGTATCCACACATATGGACTTAAGTGTCTGACGCCTAAAGGCTGAGGAAATAGAATAACCTCACCTATTGTAGGAACAGTTTGCTGCAGGCTTTTTGCCTCATTTACCAATTCTATGTGCGTTTCTCATCTTATCCTATTTTAGACTAACTCCTGTGTCCTCAGTGAACTTAAAAAAAACATGCTTTTCTGATTAAAGTCGACCTCTATTTTAATGATTGTGTGGCTTTAAAAAGTGTGCAACCTTTGAAAGATAGCTCGAGTACGTCTGACTGTCATCAAACAGTATGTTACACGTATTCAGAGTACTACAGTCCTGTGCCATGAGCTGAGATTCTCTGCCAGCTCTCTGTGAATCTTGCGTGTTTCTCATCCATAATTGATGACATTCAACCGCAGCATACATTAATGGATCGAACAGACCTCAGGAATTCCCATGCAAGCTGCCATTGTGTGTAGAAGGTTTGAATTTGTGCTGCTGACTTTTCCCTGCTGGAGTCTGACAAACTGACTGGTGCAACAGCCTAACAGCCCTGGTGTGAAATACAAGTAGCACAACGAAGTGCCTGTAAGACTAGAGTGTTTTATTTAATTGAGTATTTAAATGAAATTTAAATAATACATGAAGGGCAAAACAAGTAATGATATGGTTAAACGTGCAGCAAGGGTAAAGTGAACAATTGGCTCAGATTCAGGCTATTTTAAGGGACAAATCAGTGCATAAATAGCTTTTTACAGAATGCCTATTATTCTCAAACTAATTATAATGAAATGTGATTTTTTTTTTTTCAGATCGAGCCTCCAAGACAACCTGAACTTTTTCTCTGAAGTTGTGATTTTATGTCAGGTAAGGAAATGTTTACTATGCATTTATTTAATTTACAGAATTCTAAGTAAATAATAGATTCTGTAACTTTCGCTCATCCACAGAGATTTAATCCATGTATAGCTTTGTTTGAAACCAGGTCCTTCAATGACTAGACTTTTGCCTAATGGCACTCAGCAGTCAGGAGCACTTGGTCAGCCATTTTAGTCTGTGGCCCGATCGAAACGTCGATGCACCATCAGAATAATTGAATTACTCTTCCCTGAGTCATTCTGTCGTGATTAACCTCCCAGATATGTGCTAACCGTGGGCCTATGTGAAACCAGTGGACCGACAGTCCGTCATTTTTGTGGCACGCCTGTTTGAGTCAGTTTGGTGTAACAGTGTTGGCTGTGGCTTATCTTAGTAAGCAACAAGTGGAAGGGTCATCTGTTGGTCACGTCCCGATTATCAGATGTTGTTGAAAAGTGAGAGAGTTTGGATATAAAGAGCGCCCTGTGGTCTAGCCTTGAAGCTAGCTTTGGAGATGCCTCACATTACATTTTTGTCTTTGTGCTGATGTCACCCCCATGCCCCCGGTCCAGCAGCAGGAGAATAAGAGCTACATTCTGCCTCTGCGACACAATAGAGCCCTTCTTGTCCTGATATTTTCACAATGTGTTTTTGCAGGGCCCTGCACACACATTCACGCACACACACATACACACACACAGGCACACACATTTCTCTGCAGGCAGCACAGGCCATTGATTCAGGTAGTTGAGCTCTTTACCTGATATTTCCATTCTTGTTGAAGGTGTTTGCCCAGAGATTTGTGGCAGTTTGCTTTCACTGTCAAAAGTGCTTTGTGAATTTGCGGCAGGTCATTTGTCATATTTCAAAATTCTTTCGCAGCACACACTCGAAACATTAACGCTGCTTTATAAACTGAGCAGCATCAGTAGAATTCATATTTTGGAGATTGTCATGTAAGGGATATTTTTCATGTGTTGGTGATGGAGAAGCCACGTAAGCCACTGCATTGTGGTGTGGCATGGGTTAACGTCTGAGGATCAGAGGAATGTGTTGGGGTCGACAGGGAGAATTCCTCAGTCCTGCGCGACTAGGTCACTGCACTGACAAGAGTCTACCACCTTTTTTAGCATGCGCAGTGCCGCCCTGCGCCTCTGTCTCATTGCCCTCTATCTTTTTCTAATTCTGCCTGCTTGCCTGCCTGCCTCTCTCTCTCTCTCTCTCCTCCTTTCCCTCCGTCTGGCTCCAAGACTGTCCTTCTTTCACCCCTTCCACTCTCCTCCTTCACATCATTTCATCTTTTGTTCTTCTCGCTCGCTCTTTGTCTCTGACTCTCTCTCCTGTCTCTTTTAGTTAATATATAAATTTATTTTGCTGTCCTACTTTGCCTCCTGTTTTCTCCACTCTGCGTTCCGTCTTTTATTTGTCCCCTTGCACTTTTCGCTTGTGTTTTTTTGTCTTCAAATATTCATGCCTTTAGGTATTTATACTCCAAAGTCATTATTCTGTCATTTTCGTCTGGTATAGCCATTCTTCAAACCTTCACCCTCCTATCTTTTTTTGTATCGAGTCTGTCTCTCCCTGTCTGTCTTTTTCTGTGGCACGTTGAGTTGACTGCTGCAGGTGCTTTCAAGAGGACAAGGCAGGAGTGCAGGGGAGTGAGGCAAAAAAAGAGACACGGACTTATACATTCTCTGTAAGCTTGTGAATATGACACTGGCATGTTTGTTATTGATGCAGTGCTGTAGCACACATATGGTGCCTGGTGGTGCTGGTCATGTATGATTTATATGGTGCGTTCCCACACACAGGCCGAGGGCTTTCATACCAGCTATCTGTATTCCTGACTGAGTGAAGGAGTTTGCAGTCTCACCTCTTCATTGGCTGACAGCGGAGGTGACAGACAGACCCCCAGGTACAGGAGCGTTTCCGTTGATGGAAGATGTGGCGGTTTGACACAGTCTGAACCTCGCACATGCTTGCTAAATGGAAGCACATTTCTTTCATTTTACACAGATGTAGGCTGTGCGCAGTCTTATACCTCATGCAGAGGGATGTTGGCAGTAACATCTGGAGATTCTCTTGTTCTTTTGTACGCTACATCTGTATACATGTGGATTCCTTGTGGAATACCTGGCTCAAATTTTTCCTGATTTATTCTTCACTTTACTTGGGTGACAGATGTTTGTGGTTTACCACAATATGACATTATGACAGCAACAAAAAAAATTTAAAAACAGAATTAAGAGTCCTTTTAGCACACTTTTGTGTGACAATGTAACACTTCATTTTAATTGTTCTTTTTTGCTATCTAAACTATTCTGTCATGTAAAATTATTGACTGCTCTGTTCAAGCTTGTTATTTACTTAAAGAATATTCAGCTTTTCAGGAACTGGCACTTATTGCAACAAAGTTCCTTCAAAATGCTGAATCTGTTTGAAAAGAAATCAATCACTTTACAGATACAAAATTAATTAAAAATGATTTTAAAAAATCTATTGATCACTTAAGTTAATGGTAAAATAAAAATACCAAAATTCATAAAACATAATAATATTAACTGATATTTTTTTAATTTAAATTACTGTGAATTTATACTGTTAGTCATACAAAAGAAAACATTTAAAATCTTAACCATTGACTTTTGAAAGGAGTAACTGGCATTTTTTACTATTTTATGACTTTTTATGGACAAACATTAAATCTGACCACTGTAAAAAATAAAATACGGATTAATTGATAATGAAAAATCAGTTGTAGCTCAAATGCATAAATATTTCCTTTTAAAACTAACTAACTTATAATGCTTGTCTAGATTGATGGCATACAACATCATCTTATCTACCCTGTCATATTAAATTATTGATTGCACTGTCATGCCCATCTTGTAGCCTATTAAGGCTAAAACTAGCCAACTGAATTATTAAGTGAAGTGTTTGATTCCATAAAATATATATTCAGCATTTCAGAAACTGAAACCTACTTTAACAAAGAGACAGCTTGTATTAAAGCACACATTTAAAGCTGAAGTGAAATGTTGATTAATCCATTACGAGATTGACAGAGAATTAATCTGCAGCTGTTATGATGATTATTAATCGAGACAATGACTGGTTTTTGATTTTTACACATATAAATGCGATGGTTTTCATAGTTTATTAGATAACATGGGCTTTGGAAAAATTTGATTGGAATTTTTCGCATGAAATAAATTGATGAACTAAAAAAAAATGTTGTTAATTGAGCCAATAATTATGTGACTGACAGCATAGTAACTATTCCATGATGGTACATATTTTACTGTAACTTGCTGCCCATCTTGAAGTTCAGTTAGGTTCAAACTTGCCAACTGCATTGTTCAGTGAAGAGTTTAATTCCATAGAGGGTGTTAAAGATTTCGACACCTACTGTTTGTACAGAAGTCTAAATATTTGTGAATATACTGTACCCACTAAAATGAGTCTCAACTATGTGTGAGGCTGAACTATTTTAGGTAGCACAAATCTCCAAATTGGATTTGCAGAATTTTTGGATAAAGCTCTTCAAATACCATTTTACTGAGCTCTGACAACATGTGTGCAAATCTGTGTGCGTGTTTGTTTGTTTGTGTGCGTGTTTGCTTGTGTGAGTGTGTGTTTGCCCGACCCGCCACCAAGCACCCAAAGCCCTGGCAGTTTCAGACAGTGAGGGGAGGTGAGACGTGAGTAATAGCACTGACTGATGATGTCACAGACAGCATCGCGCCGCTTCAGCTGCCACCCTGACCCGGCTTTAGGATGGCGGCAGCAGCACGCAAGCACCCGTGGGTAACACACGCCAAAGCACATTAGAGGCAGGGAGATGGAGAGAGGCAGGGATGGAACACACAGAACACAGCTCAGGGGGACAGAGAGAGCGAGAGAGAGAGAGAGACAGAGAGACAAAGAGAGACAGAGAGAGAGAAAGAGGGGGAAGGCTGTCAGATTAAAGGGGAGAGAGAGGAAGAAAAGCTGAGAGACATGTCAATGTTTGCCTCGCCATCCCTTTTTTTTTTTTTTTTCTAAGCAGACTGTCTGGTTGGAGTTGATGTTCTACATCACAGCCTCAGGTATCTCTCACTGTCTTTCTTTCTGTCCGTTTGTCTGTCTGTCCGTAGATCTGTCAGTTTGCCTCCTATATCACTTCAGTTAAAATACAAAGTAAGTCTCTGCATGAAAAGAAATAAAACATAGGTCAAGAAACTGGACCGGGACAACTGTATTAAAATTTAGTCATTTAAGTCATTTATAAAGAAAAATTCTTCTGCATTTCTGCCGTTTGCAGCTTATAAAACATTAGAAATTATTTTTTTTCTGCTTTTGATGTAATTTTTATCGAAATCTCTTTGTTTTTGCAAAATACATCCTTAAGCTTGAAAAAGGAATTTTCAATTGTTTTCTAAAACTCAGTAGAACAAACCTCTCAGAGATTAATTTAAAAAAATCTCAGAATAATCAACCATTAAAATACAATATAAAATCATCTAATCGGCTACATCCTACATAAGATATCTTTATTTATTTTCCTTTCTTTCTCTAATCTTTTTTCAGATAACAAACCATCACACATTCAACATTTTATCTGCAGCGTCTGTCTCTCTCTCTGCGTTCCTCTTTATCTCTTTTGTATCCTCGGTCACTGTCTGTCAACTTTACTCACAGTGTGAAATTGCCAAAGGTGAAATTGGTGGTGTGGGTTCAACAAGGGTGAAATGAGTGACAGTGATGTGGTTGAAGGACTGCTGATCTTGCTGCTTCAGACGTTTTTCTTAATGCAAGTCTGAAAGTCTGAAAGATTGACTTAGAAGGCAGCTGTTGCCGGCCGCGGCTCCTCTCATCCAGTTCGTTCTCTGCTCCACTGGGTCCATCAGGTGCAACAAAATATGCAATTTATGATGATTCATATGATGTGATAGTAGCATTTATGTAGCACAAAGAAACACATAAGATGATAAGATGTATGATCTGCAACGTGGCTGATGGAGGATTGTTGTTTTGATGCATACAAAGTGAGAAAAAAATCAAATTGTCTACTACATTCACAGTAACAGCCACAAATCAGATCTATAAGACTATAAAAGTAGTTGTTCTAACATTAATTTAGAGTTAAAAAAACAGTTAATTAATCAACTGAAATAAAAATAAATTAGAAACAACTTTAGTTATTAATGGAATTACTGGCTCAAACTTCACAAATGGGAATTTTTGTTGTCATCTGTGATAATAATTTGAATGTCTTTGGACTTTGGACAGTTTGTGGGACAAATCAAGCTACTTGAGCTCATCATGAACAGAATTCTTCACTATTTCCTGACTTTTATGAGACTTAACAACCAATTGAAAATGAAAATAATGATTAGTTTTAGCCTGAGTTTAATTAATTAATTGTATTCCATGTCAACATTAATCAGTTTTTAAGAACAGGAGAGCAAGGCCGCTATGAAAAATAAGTTAAATGGTTTTAGTGTTACAAAATCAGTATTGTAGACATTTACTTGGCTAATCAGCCTTCCTTTCAGCAAAAACAAAGTGTATACTGTACATACTGCAGCCTTAACCGATCGTACTGTAAACAATAAAATAAAAAAATAATCAGATCATAGTTAACAAAGCGGCTGTAAAATATAAATTTAATTATCTCCAAATGTATACAATGTGCAAATTAAAACTGCCAATGAAAAAAATATTCAGTATGTCTTTCAAGGCCAAATAATTCTGGGTAAACCATTGCTATAGGTATACTCCTTAATTAAACAGTATCGCTTTCAGCATACAGCATTTTCTCTAAGGCACCAGAGAAACTGCACTTAAGGCTAACTGAGGCATTTATCACTGAAATCCATCTCAAGAGCTGAGGAACCTTGAGCTGGAAGAGGAGAGTGCCCGTTCACAAGCACTCATGTGTTTGTTTTCGCCACTATCACTTCAAAGTCTCATTCAATTCCGACTCCCAAATGGCTCTTGGTTCTTTGATCTCACTGCCGAGAGATGAGCAGATACTCAAAGCCGAGCAATCCTGTTTGCAATTTCAAGGCGATACTCCGAAGCAGAAGACTCAGAATTTTTTTTTTTTTTTAAGCTGAGGCAGATACAGCTCTGGTGTGATAATTCTCACCAAAAAAGAGACACTGATGAAAGAAACTGAGATAGAACAGGATAAACAATACAGTAAATGTAGCAAAAATTGTAAGCCTCTGTAACTGGAACAAATACCACAGACACTTAGGAGGACTGAAAAAGGTGAAAGAGGATGACAGTGATACTGCTTTAATTATATGTAGTATATAGTTCAAAATAAGATGATTGTTCTCAAGAATATGATACCCAGTGAACACCATGTAATACTTTAGCAAAATACCTTGTATGTGCTGATAGAGAAGAATACGACTGCAATCAGTTTATTTAGACTAGAAATTTTTGTACAAACCCAGGCCCACTTAAACCAGACTAAAAGCTAAAACTTAATGCTTAGACTGGAATTTAATTAGTCAGTTTATCAATCAAAACAAGCACTCGGAACATTTTTCAAGCTTAGTCCTATAAATTTTGTTGTTCAGGAGATACCACATGTGACAACTTTTAGCTTCTCTCGTTTTCATATAATTATGCACTGAATATCTTTGGATTTTAGTCTGTGACAGTCTGGGACAAAATATCTGAAGATGTTACCTTTAGCTTGAAGGCATTTTAGGCTAGTTTTTGATATTTTACAGACAAAACTAATGCCCCAATGAAGGAAAGGTTTAATATATTAATCAATAACGAAAACAACTAACAGACTGTTAGCTAATCTAATCGACATGAACATGGAACAACATGTTATATCTTGGTACTGCAGTAAAACAATGAGACACTGAACGTTAGAAGTCTAGCCCACTCCCAGTCTGAATGTGTTCAGCCCTCATAGGTTTGCCGGTAAATGTCAAGCTCCATCTGGGAGTTTAAGTTGAAAGGTCAAAATTAAATCCTCACTAGCTTAAGATTTTTAGTCTTATCATGCTTGGTGAGAAGTAAATGTGTTATTTAGATGTAGAATAGAAGTAAAACGGTCAAAGTTCACCATGACTACAGCTGCCGTGTGTCATCAACAGATTGGACTCTTACAAAAAACAAGCAGTTTAACAAAGTGTTCCACAAAAATATGAGAAAGATGTCAATGGTTGTGATTGCCAGCTACATTGTATTACAAGTGTGAAAAAAAATGTTTGAAGGAGTGAAGAGAGAAAAAGTAGGTAAAAGTTTACACACATTTTATGCAGGCATTATTTTTTAGAGCATCTAATATAAGCCCCTTCATAAGAAACTGAAATACACCACAGTTAAAAAAAAACAGAAAAAATATGTAATTTTTTTTAACCAGGAAACAGTTTTAGTAGAGGTATGAAAAAAGGAGCATTGTCCAGTTATTTCACTACCACTGTCCAGTAAAACAAAACAGTGAGTTTGTCCGTGGTGCACTGCTAGTTTCATGTCTCTGTTTTCTGTCTACCTCACTTAACCATCCATTTTAACCATCAGTGACCTCAAAGCGCTTGGGTTTGGGCAGCGGGAGTGAGTGGTCTTTCCCATGTGTACAGTTAGCCGCTGTACTGCTGGTAACCCATCACCCCTCCAACCCACCACCACCGCTCCTCCTCCTCCTCCTCCTCCTTTTTTCCTCCTCCTCCTTCTCGTCTGTGGTGCATCACCTCACTCACTTGCTTTCAGTCTCTCCTTCTCTCACCTTCACTCCCTGGCTTAATATTGATCTGAATTCATTTGTTTCCTATTGATCTGCCACTCCACCCTCTGCCGCATTGAACAAACACAAGGACGCACACCATGCGTGCACAAGCCTCACATATGCGCTCGAACAGATGCAGCACATGGGTGTCTCGCACAAGCCTCACACACATACATATTCAAGAAAAAAAAGGCTAAAAGTGTTCATCTACAAACCTGTTATGTGTCCTGATTTCAAGGTTATTGTGCACACAGTCTCTCACACACATGCAATGCAGACAGACACGCCTGCAATCACACACTCATCATCTGAGAGATTTCAGGGAGTAAAAACACAAAGATTTGGAGAGGTCTCAGCTCAAACATCAGACAAGCTAATGACATACAAAGAAACCTGGATTCCATATTGATCCAACACCTCATGAGTGAGATGAAAACACAGGCAGTTTAGGGCCGGCACCGGCAGGCGACACAATTACAGCTGCAGTTCATTTCTCAGGTTTGCTAAATTGCACTCAGTCATTAGAGCAACAAATAAGAGGAATTGAGTTTGGTAGCAATTGTTCAGAGACGTCTGGGAGCGAAGGTGTCATTTGTGGCAGTAATTGTGTATTTCTTGAAAACCCTTCATAAAATAAAATTAGCAAATGAAGTAAATCAAGTTTAAGGCTACGCTAAATTCATTGATGGATTTTACAAAAAACTGCATCATAAAGAATACAGAGGAATGTAAGAATGGGATGGATTGTGAATTAAATTACTAATTATGCAGAATACTGAAATGAATTAATTCTACAGAATAAGGTGTAATATATGAATATGTGTTGAATAGTTTAAAGGATTAAACTTGCCTTGTTCTATATATTTCTTACAAATGATAAATCCTGTTTAAAGCCAAGAGTTAGTGTGTTAAAAAGCACTCAGATCAAAAATGGCCTCGCCTCAAAGCAGCATAATAGGCTGCTTTGTTCAGGATGTGTTGCTTCAGGTACCAGTGATCCATGAAATACAATCCAGGAGGTCCAGTCTGACTAACAGATCAGTGACGCCTTATCAGATGCCCAAAAGATGAGACACTCAGTGATTAATGGTGCAGTTATTTTATCTGTTGTCATGATAATTATGAGGTGAACTGTGGAAATACCGTTTTCATTCCAGATTAGTCTCTCAGGAATGTGTGCTGCCATGTATATGATTGCCCAGCACAGCGTTTTGTGATGACTTTGTTTTGCGGTCCCTTCATGTTGGAAGGCGACTATGCTCGACGTCCCTGTGCTCTTTGTTTGTAGCCCCCTGTATTGGCACCTCTGCTGCAGATGAGTGAGGGGCTAAATCTTACTTTACATGGTCTTTAGTCTCTCTCTGTCAATACAATACACAGTCTGGCCTATTATGTATTGACTTCTTTAAAGAAAATCCTTAAAAAAGGTTCAAAAACACATTAATGGATTTTTCAAAAAGACTAAATAATCTCACAAAGAGCAGAGTACTAAAGGTTTAAGCAAAATGATATTCACATAGGAGTATATATTAAGTTTACTGGAGACCCTTTTTAGCTGCAGAGTGTGCTTGTGAGCGCATACGCTATCATGATAGCATCATGTAAAACAAAAGATTAGTCAAAGTAACAAAAGGCAAGTCATTCGAAACCATTTAGGATAGGAGCAAGAAAAGACTCTGAAAGTTTTGGATGCTCAAAAACAACTGTTTGTAACATTCCAGAGGTAAACAAGTTGGTAACACATTAAAGGATCATGGTTGGGTATGAAAGGAGCATCCTTTAAGGGCTCATTTGACAAACAAGGATGGAGCAAGGTTCACCACTTTGTGCAACAGCCGAATGTATTAAGACTATTACGACATGAGCTTGGAAACACTTTTTCACACATAACTTTTTTTGGTAAACACAGTTTTGGTGCAAATGGTGCATTCTGTTTTTATTTTCACATTACACAGTTTCCTAATTTTTCTGGAATTGATTGTGCTTTATATTTTTAGGCTCAGTGTTCATTTCAGTAATTTGAGTGGATAACTCTGTCTCCAGTAAGTTGTGACAGGTTGACCAGTCTTTCTTGTGGCCCCATCAGCCACTCTAAATTTTTGGTTGGTGGCATCAAGTTGCCATGACACCAGACTGTTTTTCCTGCCCTCTGACCTCCTTTCAGGACATGCTGTGCTCAGTCAGACTGCATCCCAGCAGCGGCTTGAGTTCAAAGGGCCGCGGGGAAAAGAGGCAAGGAGGAGAGGAGAGTTTCCTCTCTGTAATATTAGATAAGATGCACCACAGGCAATACTCGCTCTCCCTGAGTGCATGCAGATAGGAACACACAGACCCATATAGACGAACACATGTGGGAATTAATGAGCGCACACTAACACAAAAGCAGCACATCTTCGTCTCTGTTGTCTTTCATTGTGTTGCAGTGTCATAATTATTGCATTTGTTTGGCTCACTGCTGTTTAATTTATGATGGCGGATTGTATTTTCCAGCATTATTAATGTATTATTCATCACCATTGACTTTGACCGTCTCTGCTGTACATGTATTTTTGTACCACCCTCATTCATGCTTTGTTGATTTGTTGTTGTTAATCCATTTCATACTCTGCACACAATGTTTGATGCTTCTTCCGTCATAAATACTTGCTCTTCTATTCAGTTCTTTGTGATGCCGAGTGCTTCGTCTCTAATCAGGGATTGGTCCATAATGATTTAATTATCTTGTAGTATTCTTTCATGATTGAGCCCAGGACTGTTTTTGCTGAAAACGGCAACAATAGCCTCCACAGCCTGGATAAAAGCCCAGATAAGGTTGTGTCTGGGTGGCTGACTTTATTTATTTACTTATCCCAACTTCAATGTTCAGTGTGTTTATTGATGTTCCCCTTCCTATCCTGTGGTATGCTAATAATCTGCATGATGCTCTGCTGATTTCAGGAATGCCGTGGTCAACCATGGAAGCTCCCCAGTGAGAAGAGAGCCATGGGAAAAAACCCTCAAACTAGATCCCGGTTGTGAGGTAAATGCTTTGGCAACATTTGCATCTTCCCGTTTGTACCAACAAAGACTCTTTGACTGAAATGAAAGAGAGAGCAAACAGCTTGAGAGATCAGAGCTAGCGATGGAGAACGTCAGCTTCAAGCGTACAGAGAGACACTAACATTTCCATGTCTCTCAGCTTTGTTTTATTTTTCTGACTTTCTCTGTCTGTCTCCTCCTCTTCTCTGTTATTTAAACTCTCATCGAAAAACCAGAAATTTTTCTCTAAATTGTTATATTGCCTCAATCATGAACAGACTGTTTCCTAACTAGTAACCATCACACAATCAAACCTATTGAAGAGGACTAAATCATGTATGTTATTCAATGTAATTGCATATGGGACCTCACATAACTGCTTGCATGATTATGCTCTCCCTTTTATTTCTTTCTCTTTGACGAACACACTCTACAAAGAAAAATATCAGCCAACAAAAGCTGCCTTCTATCATTTGTTACCCACAGAGTCAGACCATATTGTACACATATAAAAGCCCTCATTATGGATTAAGAACATTAAATTGTTACATCACTTTTTTTTAAAGCTTAAACATTGCATATTACGCTAAAGAAACACACATTCGTATATACACGTATGTATATCCTCTCCTGCTCATCGAAACATATATACAGGACATGCGCTCACATACGCACACATACTGGTCGACACTACCCAATAGCCACTGACAACAGTGCCCTAGCAACCATCGGGCATCATGCCAAGCCACTGAGGTTGCCTGGTAGTGTGTTCCCATGGTAACGTTTTCTGCCTTTGTAAATAAGGTACGAGCAGAGCGAAAAAAGGGGGGTTTGGGAGAAATTGCACTACAGAGTCTCATTCTGTCTTGAGAGAGCTAATAATTTATGGTTTGCGAGTAGCGCTTACTTATTCGCGCCCTGCACCAAGCTGCCATCCGGCTGAAGAGGTGCATTAGCATCGATAAGAATTTCAGGTCGGAGTCCTTGGGACACAGGTTTATATCCAGTTAAAAGAGGAAGAGAAGGAGGGATCAAATTTTAGGCATCTTTCCCAGTTTCTCAATGATGTCTTATTATAAATGGAACCAGAGAACGTAATAATAACACTCTGTAATAATTTACAGTTAGTCTTCCAAGGTTATTTTTGATTTTCAAATTTTTTTTTAAATTCTATATTTTAGGGAAACAATAATGTTGACCCAAACATAATTTGTCCCTCTGTAAAATCAAGGGGACCATCAGCGGTCCTCTGCCCTGAGTTTGAGAAGCACTGTCTGAGGTTTGCATTCCTGTTGAGCTGGCGCTTGCCAGACGATTCATTGCTGCAGGTAGCAGTTTATTTGCTGTCACTGGGCAGATTTCGCTCCTCCATGCCCCTACATTGTTTGGGTGGTGCCAAAGTCCCTGTGCGTCACTTCTCAAAGACAATGAGTGGTGGAGAGTTACCTGGAGTCTTCGTTTTATCATTGACAGCAGAGCCTTAATGTTTTTTGTCTAAAGATTTTTGTTTAATACAGAGAATTTTCTTGTTGTGAGGCAGATGTGTGCTTGATTCCGTTTTTAATTAAAATGCCATCACGAGGTCTTTGCCATTTCATTGCTTTTTTTCTGTAACCGTCTAATGAAAGCAACTCTCAAAAACTGATTGTGTCCTAAATTTCAAATCATAAAATTGTGTATTTAATTTAGATAAAAAATGTTTTCATAAGTCACATTTCACAACTCAAGGCTGATAATCAGTCATATTTCTGCTGAATAGCTCTTTTCTAAGCAAATTTGAGCACACTTGTGTTGGTTTTGAACAAAGAAATGAGCTTTTTTCTATCTTCAATATATTTATAATAAACAATCTGTCTTGACTGTCTGTTCAACAGATGAATCAAAATATTACGCCTTCCTATCAAAGAGGCAAAGAACATGAACATTTGTAGAGATTTTCTAGCTTGACTCGACTGCCAGTTTTTATGCTAAACTAAAACTTTAGATATTTCCTCAAAAACAGAGTTTAATTATTTTTGCAGTAATGAATCACAAACATAATTTTATCACTCTTGTCTCAGCTGTTGTTAGGCAAGACTAACACATGATGATCATCTGCGTGATAATCCATAAACCCAGAGTCATTATTGGATGTGATAACAACAGTTTAGATTAAATTAACAAACTGAATGACATCTTAATTAAATTTGAGTGGTTTATATCAACACTGTTTGAAGCATAATGTAAAAACTGGCTGTAATTAGTTTTTGGGGGACATTAGCCACTTGTGTTTTACCAGGAAATATTTTTTGCTTACTTCACAGAAATACATATTTAGTTCTGCTTTGCATCAAGTGTTTTTTTTCAGTATTCTTTTGTAACACTGACCCTTCCTCTAATGGCCATCTTGGTTTGTGCCAGTTCAGCAGTGGTATTCTTTTGTTGCTACAGCATTTAATTCTTTGGACACCAGTGCAATGTTGTCACAGTATGAATATCTTTGGGGTTATTTCAATGCACAACTTGTTTTTACTGCAGTTTTCGGCTTCATTTTTGGGTGATTTTAGGTGCACTTTAATATAAACTTTAACTCAGCATGATTAATTTGTTTTCACTCTCTCAAGAGGCCGAGCTGTAATCCCCCACAAAGCTTCACCTGACCCAACACCAGCCAGGGCTCAGGCCTGTTCGCCACCGTGCCCTCCAGTGCAGGGGCTTCCCACCAAATTCACATTGGCACAAACACACCCAGGCAGATTGGCAAAGAGCTGGCATTGGCACAACCATGCCGCATTCATGCGTGATCCGACTGCGAATGAGACGGTGAGAGAGGTTTAAAAAGGGGAGGAGCAGAATTAAGGGGATCAAGGGGGGAGACTTACTTGGTAGGAACAGAGAGATTGTTTGAGGAAAAAAAAAAGTTTTAAAAGATATCGAGGCCTGAAACGTTTTGTGATGAAGGACAAAGTAGAGGCACGTAGAGAGGCGGAAGGACAGCCAAAGAAAGAAAATGAAGGGTAGGCGGAGGGTGGGCTTTTAGCATGGCAGAGGGCAGTGGAGAGAGGCGAGGTGAATGGGTTTGCAACTGGAAGCTGGCCAATTTAAAAAAAAGACTAGGTCTCCATTAAGCATATGGTGCTGCCTTTTAAAGTTAAAACTGGGCTAATTTTTTTTTATTTGATAATAGTTAAATTTTAAATTTTTAGCACAATTACAAGCTGAGAGTGACTCTAAATGGGTTTTATACCCGTTATATAGTTGAACGAGACCCAGCAAAGCTATTCATCATCTTATACATATTTACCTGTACTATTCACTGCATCTCAATGTGTAGTTATGTTTCTGGTACGCAACAGAGTGAGCTATCTTTGAGGACTCAGGGACATACCACTTTTGTGTTTAAACCGAGCTTTGTCAGTGAGGCCCCAATGGTTCAAGGCTTCAAGGTTGTATTTTTGGTGCACTGACCAGGCTGAATAGGAGGCCTAGCAACTCTGCTGCGCAGCAGCTATCAAGTAATCAATGAGTCCTTGAGGCACACAGAAGGAGTGTCAAAACACAGCCATTGACCGCTAACAACAGCCAATTTGCTGCTTTTGCAGGAGATCACCTCAGCTAGATGTCGACTGTGTGGGTGTGCCCCATTATTTATGGAGTATGAGAGAGATTGACTGGATAGTGCTGTTACTCCATATTGTCATCCAATTACTCATCCATTAGATCCTGTTACACTGAAAGCTGCTCTTCAATGCACCAAGATCTGCATTACACTAATTGTACCTTATTTAACAGTTGAAATATTTTAATGTGTCAAGGTGTCTGACACTACACCCGAGATCCTGATGAAGGAAACAGTAAACAAATAAATCAACAAACATCATCTGGGCGCAATTAAGACAAAATGCATTAGCCTGAAATAACAGTTCCAATCCAGTTTAAAGTGCAATATACATTCATTCATTCGTCCATCCATTCATGCACTCATTCATATTTGGTCAAAGAAGGAATGGTAATTTCTACAGGCAACACTTAATTTCATTAACTGGCATCTTTGCAGCACTGCTGAACTCTGTAGGGTGCTTTAAATATATGACACTGTTTGGCCTTGTTAATATTAAGAGATGAGGGCAGTGACGTGTTGCTCACCACAGCCGCTATACTGTTAGGTAACACTTGATGAGAATCCACCCCCTGAAGGTTAGTTTTGCCTTTTTAAGTACACATAGCTTTTAGAAGAATATTTTTAACCAGTACCTTTGTGTGATCGTCTCCCTGGAGAGAGAGATAACATGCAAAAAGCATTTTGGGTTAAGGTGTCAGAATGCTTCAAAGAAACCAGGGGCCTGTTTAAAAGGCGATTTGGAGGCACACAAATCACAACATGCTTTATATAAAATATCAGAAAAGCATTGAAAGGCACGATATAAAAAAGAAACACAAGGCTATATAGGCTGACACGTATAAATATGATAGATAGAGGAAAGGATGAATTTACCAGTAAACGAAATAAACACTGAAATATGACAAAAAAAATGACATTGCAGTCCAAATTTAGTTTAGTGGAGAGCAGAAACTTTTGAAGCCTTCTTTAAGAGAACCAATAGTTCAAGTTGACCCAGAGTTTTAAAGGAGCTTGTTCCAGAGATGGTGGCGCAGAGGCGTATTCAGGCCTTTACAGCAGGTGTTGTGTTTACATGGTGGCGCCTTAAATGAGTAAATTAGTACACTAAGAACTATAATTTTAGAACTGTGGTACAAAAAAACACACTGTGAAAAAAAAAGGTTGAGAAAACTCATAATTTCAAGGCAGCTGTCTCCTCTAAATTCAGAAGTTATGAGTCAAACTCAAATTTTGTCTTGAACTAAAATACAAAAAAGTTTTACCAACATAATATTTTGTTGAGATGATTAACTTTTTTCTTTAAAAAAAAAATGAACCTTTGAGTTTTAGATACATTAAGTATTTTCAGTTATAAGCATTTAATATAGCACCAGGAAGACAAATCAGGTCAACAGCTTACTGAGCAAATTTATCAAAAAAAAAACCAAAAAGCACTTTGTCACTAAAAAAAAAGAAAGTTTTTCCTCTTTATTTATCACTGAATCTTAAAAACATTTTTGATCAAACGCCTTGAGATTAATAAACAACCACAGACGAGTAAAACATTGACCAAAAAAAAGAAAAAAAAGTTGTTGCTTTACCAGCTGAAGAAGAAATGTCTAAACCGTGGCCTTCTTTGGACACCATGACAGTCCTGAAATCTAACTATTGTTTGAGTGAAATGAAAACAGAAGAGGAGTTTTTCACTTTAACTTCAGAATGACAATGAAGTGAGCTCAGTAGTGCTGAATCGAGTCTTTGAGGATGAGGAAGAATCCAACAGCTCCACTTGCAGAAGTAGGTCAGGCTGACGCCTACAGTAAGCAACTGCAGGTTAAGTGCTTGTCTTTGTATTCAGAGACAGTGAATATGTGCTTTGGCCTTTGGTGAGGGAGGGCGTTGGGGGCTGGGGGTGGGTGGTCTGTGTACTGCGTCTACCCACAAGAGGGAGACAAGTCCACAAAAATACATTGAGTGCAGTAAATTAGCCAGTCTGAGCTATTATTCCTTACAATTTCAACAGTATCATAGTATTAAATTTTAATTTTGTAGCGCCAGTTTAAGTTTTTCTTTATATATATATGAGAGTGTAAATGAAACAAGAGATAGGAGAGGGGCAGACAGCAGAAATTAAATTACAGACAGAAGTGATAGAGAAGACGACTCTGCACGAAGAAAGAAGAAGATGATAAAGAAGTAGAAGAGACTCCAGCGCTGACCCTGCTCCGGTGCTCTGCAGTGTGAGGTAGTTGGTTGTATGGTTTCGCATAATAAACAGCCTGGAGATAACTGTACAACCTTCTAGCTTTCCCTGCGGTGTCACTCAGGCTTCACACAAATTCAATCATCCTTTATCCCTCTTCAAGTGGTAAGTACGAAGATGGACCTTCAGAGAGACAGAAAGACTTTTCTTTTTATTTTGCACTTTTCCAACAGCACAGCTCATATTAAACACGGCAAAGTAATAAACGAAGGGATGCTAAAGAGCTGTAGTTACATTAGACAAGAGTCAAGAGGCCTATTCATATTTAGGTACAATAGAGTATACTCTATTATTGTATGTGTGTCATACATTTGAACGTTATTTCTACCTTTTCAAGGTCTGTTGTACTAAAAGTCTGTACGATGTCTTTTGCAGTGGTGGACAAAAGAGATGCTCTGTTAGTCACTACCATAGAGACCACATCCATTATCAAATCTACAATAATTCAACATTTCTCCTTCAGCAAATTCAATTTCTAGCCCGTAATTACAATGATAGAAAAAACAAGCTGCAAAACCTGTTTCTGCAATGACTTTAAATCTAATACATCTGAAATACTAATCAGGTTTTGCTGTGGAGGTCCAGCTAATCCAGACATCAATATACCCACCTTGCTCTGCAGTGCTCTTTGATTTGTTATTTGGTGCAGTCCAATGGGGTATACTGCTAACTATCGATAGCTGTTTGTTTCAGTGCTTTCTTAGCATGCCATGCACAAAAGCACGAACGACATTACACCGGAATGTGATGGAGAAAAGCGGGTTAAAAGCAGGAAAAAGAAATTGGAGGCGGTTTATATACTTTGACGGGGATTCAGGGGGATTTTTGCAATCTGGAAAGTAAAACATTTGCTCATTTTGACATCTTTTATCACAGAACGTTTCCAGTTTTTGTTTAATTTTGAAAGGAGTCCTTCGTGTGAATTCATTTATTTGTGTAAAGTTAACTATCTCTGTAAGCTTCCTGCTCTCTGTAGACATGGTGGATAATAACAGCGCGCCCAGACGTTGGTGTCAGCGTGTCCTGAAGCACGGGGCTGTATGTGAACTTGCTTACCGCCTCCGCCTCCTTTTCCTCCTTCTCCTCCCTGCGCCCCCCCCCCCCCCCCCCCCCCCCCCCCCCCCGCCCCCCCCGGGGGGGGGGGGGGGGGGGGGGGGGGGGGGGGGGAGAGAAGGGTGCCGGAGGGGAAATGGGATGACAGAGACGGACGCGTCTTGTAGCGGCGGTTGGGAGTTGGAGG
>JAPZDV010000008.1:7872964-7894892 GCA_029814665.1 Acanthurus lineatus
CCCCCAGTGTGTCTGGCTAGTGGCTCAGACACTCAGTATCCGCATTGCGTTGCAGTGCTCCAGTGAGGAGGGGAAAAAAGAGCATATATCAGCAATCTCTGCCGAGCACTGCTCTTTTCTGTACGCACACAAAGAAACGACTCCCTGGCATGTTCCAACTCAAGAGGAAATACAACCGTCACAATAGAGCCGCCTGCCGCTCGCTATTTTATAAGACGCAGCCAGTTCCTGCATTTGTTTTACATTTTATGCTGGCATTTCGTCCAAAATGTCATTTTCTTCAGAGTAAAGGCTTTATTTTCTAATTAATTACTGCCAACTTTACTATATTATATCATTAAATTTTGCATGAAATTAAAAACTGTTTTAATCTGATTTATGAATTGAAATTTGTCACAATAAATTTTGTATGTAAGGTTGGGACTTTTACTGTGAGAAATTCCAAACTTTAGCAATGTGATTTCACATTTTTATTGGCTTGCTTACACTCCTCATATGATGGTGCTTATTTGTGAATTTTTGGTGTAACAAAGGTGGATAGACTGATGTGTGATGGAATTGTGCAGATAGCAGACTGTTGTGTTAATGAAATATGGAAGAAGAGCAGCAGTGTTGTGGCCAGAACGGCTGGGAGGTTAATCACCTTTGGGCTTGCTGTGGCTTTGATCCTCATGCTGTGTAAAATCCACAGCCTCCGTCTGTGAGCTCCCTCCATCTCCTCTTCCCCCCGTTCCCTCCCTTCTGCACACACACACACACACACACTTACACACACACACACACAGACACACACACACAGACACACACAGACACTCTCTAACATAGATGCATGTGTGCACAGTGGTGCACAAGGACATGCACGCACCCACATCACACACACATGCGCCTCCCTCTGAACACGTTGACTTGCTCTCCTCCAGATGCACGAACGCAGCAGCGCAAGTTCAAACACACACACACACACATACACACACACACACACACTTACACACACAGACAAACACAGAGTAACAGACACCCATTTAGAGACACAGCTTCGTGTGCATGTAGACTGCAAGACGGGCAAGACGGGATGTCACGCCTGGAAAAAATGTAAGGGGTTAGATTGGGAGAGAGGAGAGAGGGTGGGGGGGGTGCAGGGACGAGGACGGGGAGAGGCAAAGAGGGAAGGATGAAAACGAGGGGAAGGGCTGAGACAGAGCGGGGGGGAGGCGGGGACAGAGTGATAGAGAGTGTTCAGGCAAGAGAAGAAGAAAGAGCGATAGCTGGAGATACTGCATGCTTGCATAAGTGTCTGAGTGTGTGTGTTTGTGTGTGTGTGCGTGCGTGCATGTGTTTGCGTGTGATGTATGTAGGTGACACAGATTTATGAAAGGAGAGGGTCATAGATGGAGGCGCTGTTGGTGGTTGTTGGGGGTTGGGGGAAGTGGGGGTGTTGGTACAGCACCAGATAATGGAATCAATGCAATCTGTGTGTGTTTCACTGTGTGTGCGTGTAGCGTACCTGCCTGATAGACATTGCCTGCTCGGACTCTAATCGCCTGGAGAATTAGTGATGTGACTTGGCAGAGGGAAACAGGCACAAAACAGAGCCAGGGACAGCGCCTGAGAGAGGGATAGAAGAAGAGGAGAGACAAAAAGAGGAGAGCGAGAGATGGAGGGGTAGCGAGAGGGGAACAGCTTTTCTGTTCGCCGCTGCGTACAGCGCTCAGAGAAAAGGAAGACTGTGAAGATGGGGCAGGATAGGTTTTATCAATCCTTATTTCCTTTTTTACTGGATTAATTGTTGCTTTTCTGCTCTGAAGGGGAAAACGGATCAATAACTCATCGAAAGAGTGCGTTGTGTTATGGTTGTGTGTGTGTGTGTGTGTGTGTGTGTGTGTATGTGCGCGCGCGTGCACCTGTTATATGTTCATGCACTTGTTGTATGCATGTGCACATGGACATGAGTACAAATGTGTGTGCGTGTTCATGTAAGGAACACCAGGCAAAGGCAAATGGTGAGTTCAGAATGACTTAAACAGGCCAGCTAACAAATCGAGACAAGCAATTCAACTGACCACGTCCGCCCGCCATATTCCCTTCATTTGTGTCCAGCTTCATGTTCATTCTTTTTGACATAGGTAATTTTTTACACGATATTTCACTTCATTCTCCCTCCTGCTTCTGGTTTTCATCCTCCGGTCTTTGTCTCTCGTGCTTTTGAGAGCAGCAGAGGAGCTCATAAAAACTGGGACAGAGGAAAATATCTCAAAGCACAGAGACAAAGAGAAAACAGAGTGAGGCAGTCTAATTTCTCACACTAGCAGCAGCAGCAAAAGGCTTCATGTTCTGTGTGCTTTTGTGGAGTCGCATGTTTGTCTGCATGTGTGTGCACCTGGCCACGGACAGATTTCAGAGTTCGAGACGTGTTCTGGATTGTTGGCAGGCTGTGTGACGGCTGTAGTCGGCACAGACTTACATGTGATGCAAACGGAGCTTTTCAGCTGTGTGCCAGTTGTTTGGACCCTGGCTCAGATTCTTCATGTGGCATCTGCAATGTCAGGCTTGTATGACATTTATTTTGTCTGGGGAAGAGTAAATCAGTGTAACTCCCTCAAGGCTGAGCATCTTTGTCATGGGGGAGTGATTGCATAATCCTGTGAGATCACAAGGCCTGTAGGAAATATAAGACGACAGTGTTGTCTGCAGCTCCAAGCACAGCTGTCTGTGGTTGTTTCATGCATGTGCACAAGCAGAGTCGAATGTCTGCATGTATATAAACTGTATGACCGCTCCGTTGAAGCTTAACACTCGTACAGGCCGGGCGGCTGTACGTTCATCCCAAATACAAATCCCGATGTATACATAAAATGCAAGGATTTTCCTCTGCGTATGAGTCTGTCTTCAGATGCTTTGTCTGTCTGTCTGCCAGCAGGGGGCATTTTGTTTGAACGTCTTACTGCACAGACCTGCACTGACAAACAGGCGCTGGCTATGTCAGGAGGAACGACAGTAAAAGGGCCCCGAAAACGAAACGAACGGATGAATACGGTTACGAGAATTGACATTTATATGTCGAACGTTATGCTCTAACTAAATCTGTTTCTTTCTGCAGGATGTGATCCAGGCGATTTTGTGCAGACGTGTCAAGATGAAATATTTCATGTCGGACTGCATCGACATCGATAAAACAACGGTAACCATCTAATATGACGTATAAACTGTTTCTTATGTTAGAGTATATTTTTGTTCCAAGATTTTATGTATCAAGCAGCTAGAACTGTATTTGTCTGCATATTTAATGTAAAAAAGTTTATCCTACTGATCTCTAATAATAAATAATAAATAATAAAGGACAAACATTCTCGAAAGATATTCATAGCGACATTCTCACTTACGTTACATACATACTTAACATGTGTTGTAGGAATGTGTTTTTTCAGAACTAGATTGTATCAGTAGACGAAGCCGTCTGAACAACGGATCATCAGCTGCTGCCTCTTCGAACCAGCAGCGTCTGTCAGCGTGCTTTATTGTCCCTGAGACCCTTAACCTGTGATGATATGAAAGGTCACAGGTGAGGTCCTTGGGAACAAAGTTGCATGCAAATGCATCCGAAGGCCAAAGCATTTTCTGTCCTTAGACTGCAAAAACCTATTACAATGCCAGACAACAATTTGTGTACTTTTATATGATCAAAAGATGAGCAAAAATGTCAGAAATCATAAAAAGGATCAAATCTAAGGAACAGTTGTTGAATAAAACGTTTTTTGACTGCATGAACTAATTTGGAGAGAAATCCCCGAACTTTCCAGACGTCATTGAAAGCCGAGATGAGACGAGTGCTTCACCAGAGGGGGCACCACCTTTTGGCCGGCTTTGTGTGCTGAACACTTACACTTTTCAATAAAAAAGACAGCCAAGGTTCGTGACCCCGATATATGATTCACACGGGATTTTCAGATCTGACATCACTGGAAATTACAACATTGAAGACCTGCAGTCGAGAGCATGAAACACTGTGATAGTTAAAAGACAGCAAACTATCATCAGCTCTATGCCTGTTCATTTGTACAAATGTTAAAGCTCCTCTCAGCAACTCAAACTATTTGTAAGTGTTAGAAAATATTTGGGAAAAAATGTATTCTTTATATCGGACTGCATCCTCTAAAATTTGTATTATCAGTGATTGTTTTCTTAATGAGTGGATTCATCTGGAAAGTGCTAGAAAATTGTTTAAAAATCCTGCTGTTTTAAATCCCAAAAAACCCAGAACTAAAAAATAATTAAGCAGCAAAACATTACAATTGAGAGGCTGGAGCCATAAAACAGTATGACTTAATGATTATCAAAACACATGCTGATTAATTTAGTGTCAATTGACTAACTAATTAATCAGCTCATTATTGCAACTCTACAATCTTATTTTTGTTATCAGTTGATTTGAACCTGGCTCTGTTTTGAATAACTGGAAGAATCACAATAAAGTTCAAGCAGTGGTGAAAACTTGTGGGGTTTTTTTTTTAGTCACAATGTAGATCTAATAAATACTGCAGAGGTCGGTGAGGGGGATTTTTTAAATCCTTATCAGTGGTTACTTTGGGCCTCACATTCAGCGTAGGACACATTTTTACTCAGCCAGTCAGAAACTAAACACAAGATAAACAGAACATGTGATACCAGGATCCAACAAACACAAATACAACTTCTTCACTCTCTCATTTTTCTAAATACTTAACAGAATGCCAGAGCCGGCAGTTTTCAGGTGAATAAACGAGGGTGACGTGGTCGTCTTTCAGACTCTCGCCCTGACGCTCAGCCAGGGTGGCTCTGTGTTCCCTGGCTCTCGGCCCTCCATGTGTTTGTGCATCCCAGGACAGTTGACATTGATTGTGCAGGAGACAGACTGAGACACATTAGTACCCAGCTCGCTCCCGCCGCTGAAAAACACATTAACTGGCTGCATTGGGAGCCCTGTCTGGTAACCATGGCGAAGCACACAGGGAGGGAGGAGGAGGAGGCTTGAGACGGGGCAGCGGGTTCAGCGTGCAGTCTCTCAGGGGTTGTCTTTCTTAAACGTTCCTTTCCCTTCCTTCGGCCACGTCTGTCATTTTCTCTTTGCCTCTTTTGATCCGACAGCTTGTCTCTCTGTGTCTCTCCCTTCCTCACATGCGTATAAACACAATTTGCATTTTTCTTTCTCTTTACTCGCATTCTTCTTATTGATGCTGACCTCATCAATCTGCCCTTACTTCATACTCCACCCCCTTATCCAACTACCCTCTGCAACGTAATCTGCCTCTCTCTAATTTGCTTTTTTTCCCCCATGCTTTTCTTCTATTGTCAACATGGTTTCCCTTTGCAGAGAGGCACAGGAAAGAGAAGAGGGGGCTAAAACAATGTGAAAATGTGGAATAAACTCAGCAAAAACTGATACTGGGGGACGAGAAAAGAGCTGGTGATTTTCCACAAGCATAATTTCAATGTATATAAGTAATTAAGACTTTATGTTTTCTTTTTGTGCTTTATTTTTTGCATTATACAATAAATTTGTAATAATGTATGTTTTTTTATGTATCTAGTTTGTCTTTTTGTACTTCTGCTTTTTTCCTGTATGGAGTCAATAAAGAAATCATGTTATTAAGCACAATTTTCAAGTGCGTATTTCCCTGTGAGAAGACTTTGAAATACAAAAGCAATATATGCTCTCAAAACTTTGTAACATTAAAAAGTTTTGCATGTAAAAGATTAAGTTAGACTTAACGTTAAGCTAAGCTATGTTACTGTGGCTGAACTGCAGCCACTGTGGCCTCTAGTGGCAATAACAGGGTATTTGTAAATGTTAAACAAATGTAAGAGTAGAGAAAAAATATAAAGTCAGTAATATATATGATGTTAGTAACAAATTTTGGCAATATTAGCCTCCGTAAGAAGCCAGTCACACCAGAACAAATAAGACTTGTAGCTGAAAAACTCATGAATGTATTTATAAGAACAAGTGACATTCATGAGTTAAACTTCCTGACGGGAAGAATGTGTTATTTTTTCTCTCAAAAGTGACATCATCTTGCTTAAATCCAAATTTAAAAAAGACCTTTGAGTCATCTACCACTAGTTCGATAATAATCTGACTGTTATTTATGGTGTCATGCACACAAACATGCCCAGGCCACATGCACAAACATGCAGTCATGAAAAAATGCTCAGAAGAACTTTGTCTCCAGTCTTAAGCTTAAATATAACTGCTACAAAGATTTCCCTTGTTTTCATAATCTTCCTGGAAAGATGGATACTTTATTGATGTTAACCCCTTTATTCATCATACAATGAGTAATGCAACCATTAAATTGCCTGTTTTAACGGATGACGCTGAACATAAAGATTCATTTCTTCTTCTCTTAAGGTTCTAAGCTATAATACATTTTAATGACAATATGTTTTTTATACAGTTTTGTTCCAAAAAATCAACAAATTATCTTATACTATTCAGATGATTTCTAAGAATTCTTATTTTTATTGCTTAACAGTTTTATTACCATATAATTGAACATTTGTCTTTGATTACACAAATAAAATACACTTAACAAATTAGTCTGTAGGGGGCAGTGCAAAGCTACAGTCCCACAGTCACAGTGCTTGTTGAGGTTATAGTGCATGAATAATACTTATTTTACCTGAGCATATCTACTTTTTGTAGCTATTTACTCCACTTATGCATAATATAGAAGGAACTTTAGTAATTTATGTGACAGCAGTAGGTTGTTTGTCTTAAAAAATACAGTACAAGTCACATTTATACACAGTTGTTGGTCTTCCACGTTAGAATAGTTCTCTTTTCCTGTTCAGATGCTGGTAATGAGAAAAGCTCATGCACAATTTAACAATTCCTTCACACCGTGATAGCAATCAGTGCTCACAAAGCGCCGAGAGCAGCCAAGAGGTACCTAAAGAATATTTTAGATTTCTTACTGGATGTCTATTGCTTGGTTTTGAGTAATTTTCAAAATGAGGAGGAACACTGCACATCTTTCTTCAGCAAATCTGGCTACAACATACCATGATTCACAAACAAATAACTGAGGAGAAAGACGATTCAAGTTGTAAGAACTCTTCAAGGAAAATCTAACATACAAATTATATTTTACTGTCTTTCTCTTCAGTGTGTCTTACTACAACATATGCTGCTTGCAGGTATGCTTTTTTAGCATTGTATCAAGTTGCTTGTTGGCAGTGATGCTGTCATTCCTGTGGCTTAGATCATGCAGGCATGGGCCTGTTTCATATTTGGATAGCACATATTTGCAAGCACATTCAGTTGACTTTTGATATTACAGCTATGTTGTCTTCTTCTATGTCTTCTTTTTGTGCTTTTAAGTAAGATAAAAGGTATGATAAGCTTTTCTGATTCTACACAGGGCATTGGGAATTATGCAAAAGTATAGGAACATATGCATAATGTATGTTTAAGTATCTAGTCTAGGCTACTATGTACATTACGAGGATGCACAAAAAGTAATGGTACTAATTACTATACACACATACATTAATAATAAATATAAGGTGTGTTGAAGCCGATTGGTCACGAAAAAATTCTGTTGAAAAGATTTGCAATAAAAAAAAAGTAAATACAGAATTCACACCTAGGGGGATAAAATGAGGTGACATGTAAATTAGACCCTGTCTTGTGTCTGCGGAGCAGCGGTGTGAAAGGATTAGAGAAGCGCTAAAGCAAATGTGGGTATAAATATTGTATGTGGGCAATGTGAGAATTCACAGTTAACAGCCTGGAAGTCAGCAGGGATGTCGGGACGGAACTGAAACTTCGCGCTGCAGTTTCCTTCAGAGACTCCGAATCATAACGGACACCCGGAAGCGACCGCAAATTTAAACAGCCATCACAACAACAATAAACGCGAACATTCACTCTACAGGCTGTCTAATGAATCAATAATCCATGGAAAATTAAGCTAAAATCTCACAGAGGATTTCTTTAAGGTGAGATGTGCACTCTGTTGATTGCATTATTTTATCTGCTCTAAGCCGCTAGCGACTCTTTCCATCGCCATCGATTTTGTAGCTGACTATTACCTGGAAAACAATCTAGTCCACAGCCATAGCGATTGTCTAAGGCCCCAATTTTAACTAAATTTACTGTCTTTCAGATGCAATTGAGAATGCATTGTCTTGTTATTAATTTTTAAAATTTTTCTAATGTCTCAAAGTATAAATATGCAGTAAAAGGAAAAAAAAAAGAAGTTTATTTGATCGCACCGCTATTAATAAATGCACGTGTTATTGCTAGCCCCCTCAATACTTGATTATCATATATCTTCCCGCCGTTGTAAGATTGCAGTGCATAAAATAGACATAGCCTTGCAAAAGTCATCCTCGAAATATTAATTCAAAACGTGTAAGCCTTTATTAATTACTTTCCAAATATTTAAAAAAAAATACTTGCATGCATTATGGTGTCTTGCTCTGCAAACAAGGTCATTAATGTGGACATTATTTTTTGTTTCACTTTTGCATTTTAGGAAAAGAATATTTAATAGTTTAATTAAATTTTTTTTCAATCAGAATATTTTCCTGTAATGTAGAAATAAGCCATCAAGTGTGAATTATTTAAGTGTCGGACAGATTTTGATCCATACATAAAGGTAATATTTAGACTTGTAAAATTCATAAAATTAAACTTAAAATTGTTTAAACCTTAACTAATAAATGTTGTTTAAAAAAAAAAAACAAGTCTCTTTTTTATTAAAGGTCATCAACTAAACGGAATAAATTCATATATTTAAATGACCACAATTACATGGTAAGTTATAAGTCTTCGCAGTTTAGTACATTAGATACAGAAATACATTTTAAAATTTATACTTAAGCAATTTAAACGTTTGTTTACATATGTTTGTATATCATATACCAAGATGGATATGGAGCATAATATTGCCAGGATGGTCTACATTACACTTTAATTGGGTCTTACATATAAAACTTACCTCATCTGACCAAAAAAAGACAAAAAAATTGACCATCACCTCTTTATGAATTTGCTGCTAACTTATCATAAAACCGTTAATATTTGGAAGATCTTTGTGTAGCTGCCTCTCTCAAAAAGTTTTGATTACTTATTGGAGTAAGTTTGCTTTTAATTTGGCTTAATTTAGCTAAAAGAACATTTGTGAGATCAGGCGCAGATGTTAGATTTAAAAAAGCCTGCTTACAATGGGCATTTTAATTCCCCTTAAGGGTTGTTTGGGCTCTGTGCAGGCCGTCAGGTTCCTCCTCACCAAACTAATCTAACCAGATCTGCATACATGTCCCTTTGTGAACAGAGGCACAAACAGCAGGAATAGAAAAGAGCCTTCCCTAAGATGTTACCACAAAGATGGAAGGACTTAGCACTGAGTTGATCCTTTACTGAAACCACTTGTTTCAACCCAAACCTGAAAAACACAGATTCATCCACCCAGCTGTCCAATTATGATTGTTGTGTTTCATTACCTCAAAGAATGCTCCTCCATAGCTTCACATTCCTGTTGTGGTTTGCTTTACACGACTCCAGCTCATACTTTGCATTGTGCACAGTGATGTGAAACTTGTGTGCAGCTGCTCAGCCATGGAAACCCATTACATGAAACTCTCAGCATACAGTTTGCGTACTTCTGCTGCCTCCAGAGGCAGTTTGAAACTGTAGGGAGGGATGCTACAGATAATATGCGCATCAGCACTCGTTGGTCCTGTACTGTGACTCTGTGTGGTCTACCGCTTTGTGGCTGAGCTGTTTTTGTTTCTAAGCACTTCCACTTCACAATAATAGCACTTAAGAGTTGACTGGGGCAGTTTTGGTTGGGAAGATGTTGTAGGAGCTGACTTGTGGCAGAGGTGGCATTCGATGACAGAGCAATTTTTAGGTCTCTGAGCTCTTTGCAAAACATTCACAGTCCTTAATGTTTGTCTGTGGAGATTTGACGGCTGGATTTTATACACCTTTTAACAGTCGGTTTGGCTGAAACACCTGAACTCAATAATCAGTTGGAGTGTCCACTGACTTTTGACAGTGTAGTTTATCTTTCTAGTAATTTGTGTAGATATTTAGCTAAATGAGTGTCAGAAAATTCATTGATTAACTGTGCTTCTTGATGTTAATTTACAGGTGCAAACCTAACAAACAGTTCAAACTGAAGGCACCAATATGGAAGAAGAAATAAGGACGGCTGAAAGGGAACATGGAGATGCTGCAAACACTAAGGGAGAGTCCAGTGCAGAGATGTCCAACAGCAGTGCAACTAAAAGGGGACGGGGGAGGCCACAAGGTTCAAAGAAGTTAAAAGTTTGTGTCACAGACGTCAACCTCATGGAACTGGTTTCTGGCATTTCTAATGGTGGGTCCACACAGCCTCAGAGGGGAAGAGGGCGTCCAAAGCTCTGTGTCAAAAGCACAGAGCAACAAGGATCAGGGGACGAGGATGCTGACGCTCCCCAAAATCAGGGGAGGTCGAAAGTGTCCAAGAGAGAAGCTAGTGACAAAGACAGTCCTTTGACAGAACATTCTCCTAAAAAAAGAGGCAGGCCAAAAAAGTCTCCCAGCAAAAATACCACTGAGAAAACTGATGTTGAAGAATTACCGAACGGTGGCTCTGATACGCCTAAAGCAGGAAGGGGTCGTCCGAAAGGGTCCACAAAGCGAAAGTTGGAAAGTTTAACAAGCAGTCAAGAGACTGATGACATTTCTATAACACCTAGAAAAAGGGGTCGACCGAAAGGCTCTCTTAATAATACACTCAGACTGGAGGGAGAGGAAAGCAGTGAAAGGGAAGCTGATGCTGATGCTGATGCTGACGCTAATGCTAATACTGATGCTAATGGGAGCATAACCTCACTAAAAAGGGGAAGAGGTCGGCCAAGGAAAATGGAGGTGAATAACACTGGGGAGTCAACACAGGATACAACAAATGGCATCTTAAAGACACCTAAAAGAGGGAGGGGGAGGCCAAGAAAAAGTATTAAACAGGAGGGTGGAGATAAGCAAGCAGATGGCTCACAGCTTGTCAAGAGAAGAAGAGGTCGGCCTAAAGGATCTTTAAACAAGAAACCTTTCACATTGAAGGTGGCTCTTAGAATGCAGGTCTCGCCCACAAAAGGGAGGCGTGGACGACCAAAAAAACAACCAGCCAAAAGGGGACGGCCGAGGAAGTACCCTCTGCCGTCACCTGAGGAACTAAAAAAGCCAAAAGTCTGGAAGCCACTTGGAAGGCCGAGGAAATACCCACGTGTCGACCCTCCAGAAGGGGTTCCCCCAGCCCCTCGCCGGAGCCGTGGTCGGCCTCCCAAGTCAGCGTCTAAAAAAGGCGCTCACTTACGCAAGAATTTCTCTACCGCTCCATCCTCAACACGCAACACAAATGATGGATCCTTGAGAAAAAGGGGCTCTCCCCCAAGTACTGCAAAAAGTGAAGAGGAAATCCCTCGTAAAAGGGGACGGCCTAAAGGTTCGCTCAACAAAAACAAAACCCGAAGTGAAACACAGCTGGGCAGCACACTCACTAACCATTCAAAGAGTGATTCAACTGCTGTTGGGTCACAACATGAAGGAGGGTCAGTACAAACAGACTTAACGCCCATTCAGCATGAAAGTGAAACTAAAGAAAGGCTCAGTAAGGATGCGAGCTTAGAAGTTAGTAACCAGGCTTGATGAACAATCCTGGTCCGACCAGAAAAGTTGCTGTAGTAGTTGCTGTTTAAAACATCAAAATCAATCTTGTCAAAGAAAACACATGTTCTCAACATTTTGTCGGTCGGGTAGGCTAGATATTCAGCAGCTCTTTTGTTTTCCTGACTAACTTGTTCGTGTTGTTTTATTGTGCTTGATTTTAAAAAAATCATTTCTGTCATCTGAGTCAGCCGTAGTACTAATAATCTTTTAATAGAACTGGCATGTATAGTTTATTATTATTATAGACTGGTCCAGTTTTCTTATAGCTTTCAGATGTAGTGTTTGTCAGTTTTAAGTGTAACCGTAAAACGTCTGCTGGTAAACGACTTGGATGGGTGAAAAAAAGTCCAAACAAATGTTTCAGAGATGAGGATGAAAAAAAATAATAATGAAGCTATTGATAGCTGAAATCATGACGTCCCATCAGGACAACCCTCTGTAACTCAGTGCATTTTCTCATTTACTGTTTCTCTCGTTGATCCATCTGACAAACTGCGTGACAAACTGGTGAACAAATACAAACAGGGCTTCATTACATTCTTTAAAAATGTAAACAAGGTTTTTGCCAACTGATACACAATGACACACCTTCTGTTGTGTAACTGCTGTGCCAGCCAGCACCTGATAGTTAAGTGTGGGTTTTATATGATGGATGGTTAAGGCTCATTGCCCCAAATCTCGTTTGACTGGATATGTTTACGTCTCTGCCTTCGAGATTAAAATGAGTCATCAAAATAATTTAATGTTTCAAAGGAAGGGAGAGGAAAGGAAGTTTGATATTATTATTATTATAAAACATTGTTTTTTTAATCTACATTTGACACAAACAAAGTGTAATCCATTATCTCTTTTAATTTTTTCGAACATAATTTAAAGTTGTTCTTATCATGATTTTTATCACAAAATCTTTCACTTGACAATTTGAAAACAGTATAAAATGGGTCACTTTTAGTGATAAACCTACAGGGAATTATGACTGGAATCTGCAGCTCACTTGACTTAACAAAGCTTCATTGAGTTTCAGCTCATTGTTTAGCTGTCTGACCCACATTTTTGAGAGAATAAGAGCCTGAAAATTGAACTTCACGTGGTGGCCCCAAACGTGCCTGTGGCCCCATAAGTGAAACTGTTTCCCTGTAAATACTGGATGTGTCAATACTGTTTGCTAACAATTTTGTCCAAGCAACTTAAACTTCCAGTGTGTAGGATTTAGTGGCATCTAGTGGTAAAGATGCAGATTACACCTGACTAAATATCCCCACACTCCCCCACCTCCCCCTTTCTAGAGTTCAGGAGAACCTACAGCGGCCATGAAAGTAAAAGGCCATCTTAAGAGCTGGTGTTTGGTTTGTATATTATGAGCTACCACAAAGTCAGGGCAGGCTCCTTGGCTCTCTCTGTAGATACAAAAGGCCCATTCAAAGGTAATAAAACACAACAATTCTAATTTGAATTCTGATTATGTTAATATGCACCAATGAAAACATATTTATTAGAAGCATAATCCATTTCTGCCATACTCTACCACTAGACCCCTCTAAATCCCTCACACTGGACGTTTAAAAGATGATGTGTTCCAATGGTTGCTGCCCCCAGGAGGACAAAAAAGTGTTGCGATCAAATGAGATTATTGTTAGAGGCCACTTAAAATAGAAAAAGTGTACAAAATCCTATTAGAACAATGCAAAATACTATTAAGTAAGGCTGTATTTTGAGGCTGGTTCAGACCAAAGCATCGTATCAGGACGCTTTGAATCTTTTAGCTTCTTTCTTTACATCGCCAGTTTGTAGTCTTAAAATATGAAATCAGACAATGGTAGTGATGTACTCGCTAAAGTTGCATTTCTAATATTGATAAAATGGTTTCAACATTATAAGACAATACGGTTGAGAATTTTGAGCCACTCATGGGTGCTTTAACTGAGTACCTGAGGGGCTTTAGCTGTGAATTTTAAACAGGAGATATCACCTCTTTGATCATTTTCTTTCATCTATTCCTTGAGTCGCTCTGTTGTTCAGTGAAGTTGGTGTTATTTCAACCAGCTAACAGTTTGTAACCAACTTGCTATTTGCTACGAGCTGCCTAGCTGTTGATATCGGTGACGTGCCTTATGTTCAAAAACCAGCCACTGCTGACTCTACAAGCTTAGATGCGAGTATAGACCGGCCAGTCCTCACTGCTGCAACTTTTCTCACTGCAGTCTTTGGTCTGAACTGGGCTCGAATAATCTGCTTTACTGAAAAAAACAATTGTTTTTCTTGCTGCTGGAACAGCACTCTTCACTTTAGCTCACGATCGAGTCCCTGTGAGGAAAAATTTGAGGGCTTGCGAGATAAAATATGTTTAAGTGATGTCATAATTTTTAATCATGTCTTTATGTTTGTTTTGCCTTAATTGCCAAAGCTTTGAATGTACCATTGGTCACTGTTACTTCGTGGTCCTGCACTGATCATCAGCCTCTTGTGACATGAGTCCCTCGACAGAACAAAAAAGCTCTGTTTCAGATGCCTTCCTGCCGCTCCGAAAGTCGCCCTGAAGATTTCCTTCAGCAAATATACCTTCTACAATAACAGCCTCAGCTGTTTTATCGAGTGTCAGTAGTTATTTTACTGTCCTAAATGTTTACGTGTAACTGTATAGCCTTTTTTAAAATAACTTGGGACTGTCATGAGATTAAATACAAGTAATTAGATTGATTTCACAAACATTCATTTACTTGTTTTTGAGCACCTAGTGTAAAAATTGTGTGACATGACTTGTACATCTTTATTATTAATACCTTTATGGTTGGGTCAAACAATTGAAAATTGTTTTTAAATGCCAGACTGTGCTTCATGTGTCCAGTTATCACATGTAAAAAGACTGTGAGATGGGAATGGAAATGGAGGTTATGGTTTTAAAAAAATCACATTGAAAACTGATCCGGCTTCGTGAAGTCAATTTATTTTAAGTGAACATGATTTGGATTTTGTGTGTTTTGAACAAGAAGTTAATAATTTGTGAGATCATGCTCTTGAAATAAAATGTTGATCTTGCTGTTTTATATTGCAGTGTTGTGTGCTGTTTTGATGTTTTTTTTTATGACTCAATATCCACTTCTAATCCTGTTAATTAAGGATTTTCTGTTCTCTTAAAAGGTTTACATTACCTGATAAAATATGCAATTACAAAGGCACTATTTACCTGTTTATTATCATGTTTGTGTTGGGCAGCTCCACCCTCTGTTTGCTGATGACTTGACTAATGTGGTTTACACCTGAGGCGGCCTGAAGCATAGGCTGTGTGTGTTTTGAGGGATAATACACTTCAATCTCTTAGCATATTATTGAATTTTTTACTCAGATAATGAATTCATCATTGCAGAAAGTAACACACTGTCCCAGTATGTAAATTCTTGATGTTAATTAACTCAGACCGTAAAAAGGGTCTACACCTAGTGCAAAAATGACTGTTTGTTGACACTGAGGGATTATAAGTCTTGATTTACTTTGCCAACAAAAATTTAAAAAAGCCAAGTATCTGTTATTCCTTCTAAAAATCAGTACCATTAAGTTTTATCATCTTTGATTTAAAATATAAATTTTACTGTTTGTATTTGTTAGAAAAAATTATTAAAGTTATGAGCGTGGATTTCTCATTTTGGCACAAATGAAAAGTAGGAAAAACTGTAGAGCGTAAGAATAAAGTGTCTTTAAAAATGCAAACACAATGGAGAAATTTTTAAAAATTCAATTGATCTCAAAGGTATATAGTAAAATTTAAGGACAAATAATTCATTGAGTTCATTGTGCAAACTTAAATGTGACTTAAAGTACTAAAACTAGACATTTTCAGAAAACAATGTACTGAAACTCAGAAGGGTCATAGAAAGTTAATAAGAAAAAAAAGAAAAAAATTAATAAAAAGCGGAGAACATTTTTTTAAAAATTTATACCTGTAAAAACCGACTTAAACGTTTCGATTATTTAATTAAAAGCACAAATTTGGGGTGTTAAAATCGGACGTAACCGTTGCGACCGTTGGGACTGTTAGACGGGAAGAGAACGAGGGCATGACGTCAGACTCGCCGTTTGCAGCGCGTGGGAGAAAGGAGCAGAGTGATACCTCTTCGCTGTTTTCTCCTCTGCGGTCCAAGAATGGATTTAGCACCTGGTCACACCTGCCAGGTTAGTTCTTGCCTCACCAGACGGAAACAACTAAACTAGACACATTTCTACATTTATTCAAAGTTACGGATTATTTCGGTGATGTGACTGAGGTTAAAACAGGTAAGTCGACTATTAACGGTTATTATTTAACTTTGTTTAAGTAGCTAACTGCTATGTGAAAACTCGGTCGCAACTAACGTTACAGAGTTGCTAAGCAAGTTTTACTTAGCACTAGCTTTAAACTACATTCCTTACTCGGCCTAACTAGCTGCCCCTCTGTGTATACAGGATTAAAAAAAACTTTGTCAAACTTTAACACATTACAAGAAACTTTAAACGATAATTTAAAGTAAACACAGCCCCTTTTTTTTATTGGAAACCAGTAGACTGAGTTCACAGTCAAGATAATGTAACAGGATGAAAGTGTTTTACAATAGTTTGAACAGGTTTTCATTGTTTGTGAATGTAATGTAAAGTAAAACAAGACAACAAGCTTATGGTAGAAGGAAAGAAAATACAGTACAAAAGCCATTAATTCAGGTGATTTGATAAACAGCAAAAATATTTTTTTAATTATAAGCAAATCTCTGTTGAAACCAAAATCTGTTGTAAAACTTGTCTATTTTGGACATTTTAACATCTATATTTTCATTCATCTCATGTGTCACAACGACACATGAGCTTAATTGTGAAAAAAATTCACAAGCTGTTGTTGCATTTGGTGTCTCTTGTCAGACAAAGTCCAAGCTGATTCATATGTTGTAAGAGAGCAGGTATGCAGCCATGTTTGTGTAGTTTGTTACTCACTTCATAACTGAAATGTGTCAGTGTTTATTAATAATTGACCTTCATAATTTGCCAAAGTTGGGTTGAGTTGGGTTTGTAAATCTCTTAAGATCCTACATTAACATTTAAAGTACAAACAAATCTATTACACTGAAGTGAGATTCAGTGGTTTGCATGGCAGATCTGCAGTGTGTTTTTGTATATATC
Organism: Acanthurus lineatus; assembly: GCA_029814665.1. Lineage (NCBI taxonomy): Eukaryota > Metazoa > Chordata > Actinopteri > Acanthuriformes > Acanthuridae > Acanthurus > Acanthurus lineatus. Next base: position 7,889,805 of record JAPZDV010000008.1, read on the forward strand.
ACTTCTAAATTGTAAAATATTCCGTGTGTGATTTTTTAAATTTTTTTGAAGAGGCTACATATTTTTCATGTTGACATGGCAGGGGAGACACTGTTTGCATTTTACTCTCATAAAGATAAAAGAGTTAACTACTTGTGTGGAGTTTATGCAGTGCATGTGCATTGGCATGTGTTGTTCTGTTTGTGCTTTGGGTGTCTTTGTTTTTATTGTTTTTATTATCAGTTATTTCTTGAAGAAAAGTTTTCAGCAAAAATGACAAATTTTGCCTCTTACATCTGTAAACTTATTAAGCAGAGTTTCTGATTTTAGCTTGTCATTGTTACTTGTTTTGATGATTGGGGTCTTATTCTCAACATGTAATATTTAAATTAAGGTAACAGCACACATTTACCAGGTTTTGTTGCTTAGTTTTCTGATATAAACTTAAACAGAGCTGACAGCTGCACAAGCTCAATTTGCTCTTTACAATGTGTTGGCCTGTTAGAACGAGCCAGAGACACACCTGCGATAAGCTGTGAACTTTGATTTCGTTTTGCCTTTTTTCTTTTGTAAGCTGATTGCAGACATTTTTTTTATCTCACCCCATAGAAAAATCTACAAATATGGCAGAAAATGACTTTTAGCAACTGGAAGAAGCTTTGCTAACAGTTGGGCTCTTGGCAGTGCAAAAGAGAGAAATTGAATTTAAATAGTCAAGAATGTCAGGCCAAGGTGGTTTGATCTCTGAGGAGGTGGCACCTTCACCTGCTGGTCCAACTGCGGAGCCACAGGTAGCAACAAAAAACCCACAAGATAGTAACAGCATAGAGGAAAAAAGAAAGATCACAGATGATGATGAAGAGGAGGAGGACTTAAATGAGGAGGAGGAGGAGGAAGATCAAGAAAAAGAGAAGGAAGAGGAAGTGACCAGCTCTGCTCATCTAGAGCCAAGCACTCTGCCATGGCCAGGAGACAAAGACAGAAGGCCTCACGTGGACAAAGATGATGGAATCTGGTCAGAAGAAAGAGTGTCCGAGCCTGAGGAGAGGGACACAGGGATCAGTGGAGGAAGCCAGGACCTGTCAGAGGACCAGAGCCAGGCAGAGAGCGACAAAAAGAGCAAAACCAAATGGAGGGAGAGCATGCCTGAGGGCGACAGGTGGAGGGACGACATGGAGGTGCAACAGGAAGAAAAAGGAGACGGCTCGCTGGCGGACGATGAAGACGAGGGGGAGGAGGAAGAAGAAGAAGAAGAGTCGCATTGGTTTAAAGAGAAAGCAGCTCTCGGTATCAATCCACAAGTTACGATTGTGCATCCATCCAGAAAAGAGCCTCCTGAGGAGAGCAGGCTCTTCATAGAGAAGGACGACCCAAAGGAGCCTGAGGTGGAGCCCAACTCCACAGTTTACCCAGAGTGGATAGAAGAGGACGACAAGTGCTGTGAGTATAAAAACTAGACTCACTGCATCTGTTTCACATTGAATTAAGTTGATAGAGTGAACAAGTTATCCACTAATTGTATGCAATAAGATGCACAAGCCAGTCAGTATATTGGGCAGGTTCTGCTGATCACACTGATTCATTTCTGATACAAATGAAGTTAAACTAGATGATATTATTGACCTGAGCAGAAACAACCCATCAGAGACATGGATTTACCCTCTATTTGTACATTGGCCTTTTTTTTTAAAACAAAAAAGTTTTTTCTAATTGAAAAAGAAAAAAGAAAATCGGAGGAGGATAAAAGAAGTCATAGAATAAAGAGAACTTGTGATGAGATCAAAAATATGTAGGCATGGAAAGTGAGTGCAAGCTAAATCAGAGACAGAGATTTATTATTGTTGTTCTAAGTCTTGATGTATTAAAAAATATTAGTATGCAGCTGAAAATGGGGATTTTCATGCAAACTTCTCTGTAATAGTGTATCATGATAAACCCAAAATCCCAACACTACTGCTGCAGATGGTGGAGCTTCTTTGAAAAAAAAAAAATTAAGAGTTGCCTAAGTTTTCCCTTCTAGATAGTACATAGACATGTCACAGAAGGAAAAATGAGGGTGTCAAAATGAAAGTTAAGATGGTTTAATTCCATTCAAAGGTGTTTGCTTTGTCTATGCTGACTAACTGTTACAGAGTCATGATTTACCAAAGAGTAAATCCATTGTTAATGTTATTACACCTACTGACACAGATCACATATATTTTTACGTCATTTCGAATATGCAAAAGGCTCAACATGCACCTTTCATTTGAATAACTTGTCACATGTCAGATTGCTGAGCACATTTTCACTCAGTAGATGAATCAATGCTCACTGAGTCAGACAGCAAAACATAATCATATCTTTTTCACCTTAATCACATAATCACATGTTTTGGGGTGAGTCATGCTGTGACTTCATTCCCGTCTCATCCTCTTCGTCTTGCAGTCACTGTCCCGTCCAAATGAAGACTTTCATAAATGCTGATTTCCCACACCTTCCACACCTATTAAAAGAAAATCACAGACTGAAAATTCCTCATGTTTTCCTTCCTCAGACCTGTGTGAGCATCTGTGCAGTGAAAAACTGAGAGTGGCTCTAACAATACTGGCTGCAGGGATCCTCTTCCCTCTCCTGGTGTGGTTAGGTTACGCCTTCCTTCCCTTTGACCCACCGCTGCTACAGAGCGCCCCCCTCAGGGTGGTGTACACTCTACGCTGCTCCTTCTTTGCCACCATCCCCATCCTGCTCGGTAAGATCTCAGTATGTTCATGAGTTAAGTTTATCATGCTTAAGCAGACAGAAAAAGGATGAAACCAAGTTATTTTGATTCTCATGTGTGCAGGTGTTTTGGTGCTGGGCGTGGGTCGACTACGTTACAGCGCCATTCAGCCCCTCTATCAGAATACTCTGGTGAACAGAGAGGTGGCGGTGCACTGGCACTACATCAATGAGTCGCTGGCCCTCTTCCTCTTCTTCTTCATGCAGCTCGCTGTCATGGCAACCTACATCAGCCACGACCTGGTGAAGTTGGTGCCACTTCTCACCATCATATTTGTTTTCGGCAGGTATGTGTGCTCACTGATGCGCTGTCGCATGTTTTGAAGGGATAGATTAGGTTTTTGAATGTATGCTGTGATACCTAATGCAGTTAATTTTTACACTTTGATTTTTCTTATTTTGCAAAGGAATCATTATTGTAACACAGCAATTAATGTAGACAGGGCCAAGGCCAACAAGATGGTGACATAAATCACAGCCAAATTAGGACAGGATAAGCTTCAGAGAGAAATCCTGGAAGCTTGATGAATTCTGCAAGGATTAAAAAAAATTCCAAAACTTCCAGTTTCCTTTTAACCTGATGAGGGAAAAAATAAATACCTCTTTATTTTTTGTTTAAAAGAAATGATTTTATTTGTTTTTGAAAAGCCAACATCAGCAACATAACTTTACTTACTCAAACATGACACTGCTGGAAACCACACAGTTGAGCAGACAGGATTAATACCATTCACTAGTTAAAAGACAACATTCAAACCATGGACTATGGGGGGAAAAAATGTGGATTAATGTTTAACCTATTAACCAGCCTTGTCTCTGTAGACTGCATTTTAAAAAAAAATCAGGTAGAATCATTTGCATGAGTAATAAAAAGTAGAACTGGTTAAACGGCATCTATTAAGCTGTTAATCCAGATCCTTTGAGTCATCAAGCGCTTGACACAAAAACAGATGAAAAGCATGAAGCAGCTACGTTGTCTAATGTTCCTGCTGAAAAGAGAGAGTGGGTGTACAGGATGATGTGGGAAGTGATCAGGTTTTTTTGCCACCAGTTTTCCAAAACGAGCTGATTGTAAGTCCACGTCAAACAGAAATGAGGGCTCAAAGTCTGAATTTATTCCTCTCATCTGCCCTCTGTAACTTATTATGTTGCTTTCTGTGCTGCAGGCTGATCTACTGGGTCTGCCTCTCTCTGGGCAGCAGCATCAGGGGCCTTGGCTTCGGCCTCTCCTTCCTCCCCATACTGGTCATGTTGGGCGTCAACCTGTATTACATCTGCTCGTCGGTAGGTGAAAATTCGGTTTTTGACGTAGAGCAGCCCACAGAAGCTCCTCCTCCCAGGCAGCGCTGGTGGGGTTGAAGGCGGCATCCACAATAGCGGTGAGGAGTCAAGAGACAAACAGCTGCAAACACCTTTTCATATCATGACACTCAAAGAGACAACATGGCTTGTTTTCTTGTCCTTTAAGGTTGTAATCCTTAAGATTTCAGTTTTGGTTAATTTGTCAAAACATGTAGTTTCTATAGCAACTGCAAATGTGGTTTACTACAGCAAAAGCCCCTTGAACAGCAGTCTTTTAAAGTCATATGACACAAGTGAAGCATCTAATAGTTTACTATTAGATGGACCTTTGCTTTTTTCTGAGCGGTTAGTATAACATTTCGGTGGCTGTCCAAAAAAAAAAAGCCACCGCATCATTTAATAGGTGAACAGTTTTATGGTGAAAAAGGTTTAGGAAATCTTGTTTGCATCAGCAGTAACTTAACAGAGCACTTGTTTACATTTTGCATCATTTTCTGTGACACTTTTGCAATCTTAACTTTGGCAAATAATTGTAAATAGTTTTTCAAGTAAATTTGTCAAATATTTGCTGTTTCCTGCTTTATGAATATGAAAAGTGCTGCATATTCTCATAATTGTATTTTTTAAAAAATGTTGAAATTCTCAGACAAGACAATCATGAAAATAGCTTGCAGATCAATCAATACTGAAAATAATACAGAAGAAAACGCTTCCACATAAAAAGTATCCAATACGCGTTTTGTTTTTATGGAAATCTCAAGGATTACAACCTTTATTGGTTAATAATTACTTTGTTGTGGTTGACAAAGAAATCAATGACACTAGGCAAGGTGTTGGTAAATCTGTGGCTTGAATATTCCACTATGTAGTCCAAAGCAGTCGTGAAAGGAGGTTAAAGAAGTTTACGCACACTGACATTGCTCTTACCTGCGATCAAATTCAAACTGTAAAATCAGCTTATTCCAGACCACAACACTTTACATTTTTTTTTAAATCTTATTTTACAGATCTTCCATGACAAATGTTTAAACACTTTTCATCTTTTTT
>JAPZDV010000008.1:7898110-7959815 GCA_029814665.1 Acanthurus lineatus
CTGGTATTTCCTTCATTGCATTTGCTAATACCACAATAACTGATCGTGCAATTTTCAGCAAGTTGTTTTAAAAAAAGGAAACCAGTACTATATGTTTATGATAAGATAAAATAAGAGAAAATAAAAACAGTTGACTATCCTACACAAAAGAGCAATAAAATAAAAAGCTCCATAATAATATCATCATAATAATAGACAATGGAACTGTCACCAGCACAAATTAATCCAAAAATAGTGAGATTCTAAAAAACATTGTACACAACAAGTAACAGGGGTGCAGGTTTTCATTTCTCATATAGATTGTCTCGTGACTACACAGCTAGATTGGACAGAGAACCTTTTTGTACATGAACAAACCTGCGAGAAGCAGGATGCTGAAGCCAATCGGTGTGGTGTCACATTTCAGTCAACCATCAGCGCCCACAAACATGGAGTTTCCAAAGAAATTTTTTGTTTGTTTGTTTGTTTGTTTTAATGGAAATGGCTGTAAGTTAAAAGCAGGAGATGATTAGCTCTGCCTGAAGGCTGATACTGCTCACCAGTTAGATCTTTAAAAGGAACAGTTAAACTTTTTGGAAGATGCACTTATTCATTATTGTCAATTTTTTTTTCTTCAGCAATGGTTTGACAGCTCCAGACTAGAAAATTTGCTGTTTATCTTGATTCACAAACCTGTAATATTTGCATGACAGCAGTGGATTGAATTGTGCATGCACGTAACTTACTTTCTTTTTTTGGATGATTTTCTGGAAATTTATCCAAAATTTATTCTAAATGTGAAGCCAACTCGACCGTTTGTTATAACAGGCTGAACAATATGACATGAACACATTAGATTGTTTGAAACCACTGTGGTTTGGACCAATCAGCCTCCTCTGAGGAACTACCGGTGGATGCACCTGTGGTCGGGGCGTTTTCAGGTTTTAAAAAATGCCTGCCCCCAAAAAACAGTTTCCAAAGATGACTTCCCAGATTAATCAGTAAGAAAGAAAATAAGTGCGTTTTCCAAAGTGCTAAACTATTCTTTCAACGGTTTAAGAGGCAAATTTACCTCAACATGAGTTTACTGAAATCTGGGTGTGTAATTATTTCCTAGGGATGACTGACAGAAGAAAAAAGTATTCAAATGAAATTAGCAGAGTAAAAAAAAGCAAAACTAGGGACGGAGAGAAAAAAAAATCCCCTGATCATGGCAGACATCAACAACACTGCATGAAAAAGTCACACAGCACAAGGATGTTTTTTTTCCGAACACTTTCCACAAACCCACAGCAGTGTGAGTGTCAAATGCTAGTTTCACACCCTGCTGTGGGCCGTGTTTAATCGCACCTAACAGCATCATGTCATAAAAGCAGCCGTGTCCACTTCCTCCACTTTACTGACACTCACTTAGAAGTGAAGGATTGTTAAAGTCAATAATAATCAGTCAACAACACCAAGTTCTTTGAGCATCGTCTCAAGGAAAAAAAAAAAGGTCAAGCAATCAGGAGAAATATTTGAGAATATTTGTAGGCTATAAACAACCTGTGTTCACACACACGAACACACAAACCTGAAATGATTCAGACAAAACAAATCTGTACTAGAAAACATACAGTTGAACAACAAACACAGCACTTGGTAGCCAACTTCTTGACTTAATTTCAAAGTGAAAAAAGGCATAATCTGTGTCTGCCTGATGTGGAAAACATTTTACATGATTCTGTCAATCAAAATGCTCATCAAAGACGTGTTTTATCTCTTAGCTACACTACATGTGAACGGCAGTGTCCTAATCAGTTCATGTCAAGGTGTTTATGAACAATTGTACTTTGATCGTGGGTTTTAAAATGTGTGGTAGGAGAATATGATGACACCACAGCCAAGCAGGCCTCTGTGAGTGAGGGACAGAAAGTGCACACACCATCAACACTAGCATAAAATAGGTTTACTGAAACAAGTCTGATCCACCAGCACTACCTAGTGTGGCGTAACCCCTGCACCGTAGCTCGAAACATATCAAATTCACACTCATATATGCAAACAGATCCACTGAGAATCAACACATTGCTTGTTTTTAGGGATATCTAGCAAAGTCTATGCAAATATATTCATATGTACATACACGTCGTTGAAGCTGAAAAGCTATTTTACTTTGTCGCCAACTGAAGCGGTAGAAATATAGAAAATTGCTTTTTCCTTTCACTTTTTGAAACACAGCAAAGAGCTAAGGAGAGCTAGAGAGAGCTAAAGAGGACATCAAAGCTTTTGTATAAGGAGTGATTTTTATACAAAGTCAGAATTCCTACTTTTGGACAACTAACGGACCTTCAAAACAGATTTTTCTTTTTTTAAATACCAACAGATAAAGAACACTTGGACTGAAAGAACCAAATACTACCCTACCCAAAAGAAGCCACCAGAGGCTCAAAAAACTCATACTATGCATTTAACTAGATGGCATCTACTCCTGGTTAATAAGCTGAGTCGACTGGCTGCATTTCTGCATTTCTGGTGCAACAATTTCCATCCAAGTTCCAGAGGAGATGAGGTGAAAGAGACGGGAGGAGCACCCAGTCAGAGAAGAGAGTGACGGCGAATTCAAAGCCCGAAAAGCTTCAACAGTTTCAAGTTCTCATTATTTCTGTGACAGTGCGAGTGATATTTCGTCAGTGTCCCTGCACTGAGTGCAAGAGGCATTTGGCATTTTTTGTAGTTGTTGAAGAGAGGCTGATATTGGCACTCTGGCAAGGTCCTTGACTCCACAGCCACAGAGTGCCACCTGAGGGCTGTTAGGCTTAGGTTGGTAAATGTGGCAGCGTAAAGAACCATTCTGGTAAAGTGTTCTTGCCTAGAAGATCCTCTCTGAGTCTCTTTGCTCAGTGCCAGATAGATGCTCTGTCCTCAAACTTATCCAGATTAAGGTTATATCCAAAAGTGCAGTTTGGAGGTGACGTATGGAAGAATGGACAGCACACAATCCAAACGACGTTGGATTTCAAAGAGCAGGAAGTGGTGAGTTATACGGCAGAAGTCCCATAATGTCAACAGGCTACCAATCACATAGCAGAGCTCGATGTAAATACATGAAGGTTATGCAGAAACCATGTCAGAGTAAATGTTTTTTACGGTTTCCTCAGATTGCAAAAAGGTTCAACACCTCAATTCTAACAAAAGAAATTACTATACGGAAGTCCGTTCAAGCAAGAAGGCTTTAAAAATCTACTGCCCCTCTATATTCAAAGGCCTACCAGGGACAAAATATCCAGCTGAGCACTAAGTCATCCTCTCCTCACTCAGAGCGTGATCCCCAAAGGGTTTTTATTTTTTGTTTATTTGGCAAAGCCTCATAAGTCTGGGTGTTGCAGCTGAGTTGTATAATTTTGGACAGAGGCAGATGTGTGATGATAGTGTCACATGGCAGTGGGGTCGGGGCAGTGGGAGGCGTGGGTTTAAGAATGAGTGTTGGTGTGTGTTGTGGGTGTTTAAGTGTCACCAAAACTTGGCTGTGAGTGCAGAGAGGTGTAGCAGACGACTCTATGTGACCCAGGCGTCCAATCTCATGCGCTTGATGTTTCCTCCCTCCTGTTCTGGTTCATTTGAACCCCTGAGGACCTCGGCAGAGGGGCTAAAGTCAGGCGGTCCTGAACGACTGGCGGAGCCTACACTTCCTGTACCGCCGCCTGCACCGCCGCCTGCACCTCCGCCACCAGCCGTACCGGTGTCGTCGCGATCGCTGCCTTCAAAGGAACTGGCGTTGCTGCTTACACTGTCTGCAGGCGAGCGGCCGGTTGGGGGCTCCAGGCACAGCAGGGAACCAGGGTACTGTGGCGGTGCGGTCAGGATGGCTCCTCCTGAGGTTGAGGACGGCGTGGTAGAAGATGGAGGAGGGCAAGGGGTGCTGCGATCCCGGCCGGGAGAGGCGGGCTCTGACTTGATGCTCACGCTGGAGTTTGTGTTGACGGTCAGCATGGCGCCTTGAGGTATATGAGTCACAGGCCTGCAAACAAGGTCACAGAGGGCAGAGACAGGAAGAAATGGAGGATAAGGGGCAGAACAAAGAGGAAAAGCAAGAGAAAAACACACAAATGATCAAATACCTGACAAAAGCACACAGCAAACTGGAAGGTCACTTGCGTCAAGACATAAACCCACATTACAAGGCACAGCACCAACAGGGAAAAGCTCCACTTGATTATTCAACAACCCATTAAACTCTTAGGCTTCAAAGCAGAAATAACACCCCACGCTGCTCCCAAAAAGATCAACAAAACAGCCCAGGAAGCATGAAATGATTTGTGTGACAGGGTGGGTCGCAGTGAGGCAGCTATGGTGTGAAGAAACTACAGATGACAAACAGAAAATAATCTCGGGTTAGAGAACATGGTGGAAACCGGAACTATGTCTCTTTCCTGTTTGACTGCAGACAGCACCAGACATGCTTAGGGGGAGCCAGCCAAAAGCGCACAGACACACAGGAAAAAGGAAGTGTGATACAGTACCGGCCCAACCACTCATCTCTACCCAAGAGCAGGTTGGACGGAGAGCCAACACTGTGGGGAGAAAACAAAATGTTGGAGCCCAAACCAAAGGGAAGAGGTGGATTAGAAGGCATGTGTGGATAAAGTGTGAAACATTATTGCGAGCAAAGGTGTCTTCAACAACAGCAATAATGTTAATAATGTTTTGGCATCAGAAACAAAGACCCTATCCTGATGAATTTGTGTTCCAGGACACTTAAATATAATGTTTTCTGATCTACGAACATACTCTTTGCATTTTTTCCCTCACTACAGTGTGTACAGTGGCCCTCTGAGGACGAAAATACATCCAAGCTTGAATGTTAAATCATAAGCATCTTGTTTCTAATTTAAAAATGCACGACTATTAATATATGAGCTTTTTAATGCATTATGGCATTTGATACACGTTATAATTATGAGAACTGGGCTCCTACTCTTGAATGTTTTGGTCCTGTAAGGCCACTGCGTTTGTGGGTGTTCCAGGTCTGTAGTACAAAATAGGAAGGGACGATTTCACAAATTGTCTGTTTTCTTAAAGCTGAGACTTGCAATTGTTCATAGAATGCACACAAGTAGAAAAATAGTTGTTTTTTTTTAGCATATCATCAACTTTTACTGCAGTGTTCCAATATTATGATTAAAGGCTTAAGCAGCAGAAAAAAACAGGATTTAAGATCTTTGCTGCATAACATCCTGTTTTTGGGTTTTGTTATTAGTGTTGCAAGTTAACAAAAGAACAATTTTAAAAAGATTAACAAACAGCTTCTATGTAGTGAAGTTATTTCACAAAATTTGGACGCTCTGCTCACAGGTTAAATACTGTAATGATGCTTTAATGATGCTAAATAAGAACAAAGAAATTGTGACAGTAAATCATTTAATCGTAAGTGATTCGGTTGATTATAAAAGTTACATTAATTAAGGTGCAGAGTAGATTTTCTTAGGCTGCCTACTCGAGTAAACTGGTTTTGAGTTCATTTGTGTGACATTGTTACTCACAATAACTCTAATTATTTTGTGGTGTCAATGCCATGTTGTAATTCTTAACACCCCGTTCCCTAACATTTTTAAAGAGTTAAAAGTTTAGAGAGTTTATTTTTATGAGCTAATAAATTAAATGTACTGCAGTGTAGTTTTCTTTCAGTAAAAAGCCTTAAAATGCAGAGTGGACTGCGGCCCCCCTCCTCCCCTGCAGACAAGGTCATGACATTTCACACACGCACACACTAGTAGTGGCTGTTCACCTCAGATTGGCAGCCAGACTGGACACCTGGCTAGACAGCTCGCTGCTCTGTTTGTCCACGCCCCACATGCTGTGGACAAGAGGAGAGAACACACTTCAAGGATCTGGTGTTCATGCTACCAAAAACCCAACCCGAAACCCTGCAGCGTCAGCTCACACGGCTCCCGTCACACTGCATCTATCCTCTAATCTGATACAGAGGCTTCTCAGTATTCTTTTATTACATCTTTATATAAAACATTTTATCCTGTAAGGGAAAAAAAAAAGAGAAAAATGTCTGCCGATGGTGTTTCTGGAAACTCAACTTAAATAACGATTACCTCAAATCGTGTTCAATTTACTTTACATTTGCGCAGTGATTTGTCTATGCATCTGATTTCTAGTTTATATCCACATATTGTATCCAGACAGTAAAAAACAGTAAACTTAAGTGAAATTATTGTACACCACTGGCAGAGTCTTTCACTGCTTCAAAGAAAAGCTCAGTTTTAAGTCTGGCATTGAGACTGAAAATCATCATTAACACTTTTGAAAGACTGATCTGAGTTGTGTTTCCAGTAAAATGACATCAATTAATCTTTTTACATTATTCAATTTAAGAGTGAAAAGATAAATCATTAACTGTTTCACTGTCTAAACCTTCATGAAGGAAACTGTGTAACGTGTTTTATATAAAAGGACTTACCCTAGCAAATATTGAGTCTATCTGGCTGACATGATTACAAACATATCAGTCCATCACGTTTACCAGATGTTTTCTATTGGCTGTGTGTTTATGAGCTGCTGGTACAGGGCTCACTTAGTTAAATGAGCAAATCTTAACCAGCAGCCTGAAGTAGAGGGGTTTTTTTTAGTTGGGAAGTTTAATAAGCAAGGAGCCTTACACCTGCAAGTAAAACTTTTGTCTCCTCCCTGTGGCAATTGGAGTAACTACACAAACACTGGCAATCTGTTTTGATGCCATAGAAATCGCCATACTACTTCCTGCTGCTTTTGCTTTTTACTTAAGTTATGGCAAACTAATCTTTGCGTGTCGATGTAAAAGGTATCTCTGATGGTGCATCAGCACAGGAATGCCACCACAGATTCCTCGTTAAAATTTTTAGTACTCTGCCACATAAATCTCTTTGTATTTTACAGAGTTCAGCATGCATTGTGGGAAACTTGCTTAACAAGGGCTCAAATTCAGTGGATATTCTTTTATATGCAGAAGTCCCACACTGCAGGTTGACTTGTTGTAAAGTTGACTGACTTATAATTATGATGATACTTTTGTGCAACATCTGGTGACACTTTTCAGACAGCTACCTCCACGACATTCTTAAAAATAAATACTGGCTTGATTAATGGTTGGTACTTAATTACAGTACTTCCAATGCTAATCTAATTCATATACAAGATAAAAGCCATTAATTAGTGCAACTTTTGGGTTGCTGGATTGAATATTTTTAATTATAAGAGAGTCATTAAAGGAAAGTCATTATCAAAACGATGTGGATCCCATTTCAAAAGCCATAAACTAAACCATAAAAGTTAGTTGAGTTTATAAGAAAGGATCTTTGAGACACGGCAAACACGACAAAATGTTTCATCCTGCTGAAGAGCATCAACTCCAGAAAAAAACTGAATATCAGATATTCAGACTGATGTTATGAAGAAATGGTGAGATGCTGGTGAGAGACCAGTTCACTGGAAAAGAATGAGAATCGCTTGCATATAAGGTCATGGTATGGATATCATGCAAGCTGACTGGAAAGGTCAGTACTAGAGTATTTTAGTACTAAGAGGGTTATCAATAGACTGAGAGCTTTCACTAGGAGAACAGTATATGAGCTGCCACCACCATCATTCCTGACGCTGGATGTGAGTAATGTACGAGCTTCCTGGTAACCAGACTAAAAGGAAATAAGATGCAGCGCAGAGAAAAAGATAAAAAAGACTTACACCAAGTTGCTGAGTGATGCAAGATTAAGCTGTTGCTGTTGCTGCTGTTGTTGCTGTGCTTGCTGTTGTTGCTGCTGCGGTTGCTGGGAAACAGCCTGCTGCTGTTGCCATGTGGATACGCTAGTTGGCAACAAGCCGCCAGGTGACGCCAGAGCATGTAAAGCAGTGATGTCTGCACTGGTCAGCTGGTACTCTACGAGGACATATACAGAACAACATAGATATTATAATCCATCCAGGATTTTTTTTTGTTTTTTTTTTTTTTGTTACATCAACCTGTTACTATTTTTAGGACATTTGTGCTCTCTAGCAGAGCTTGTGTGTTAGGTTCACCTGTGTTGTACGCTGTGGGCATGGCGGAGAAGGGCAGCCCCTGTGCCAGGAGGCTTGGTGTGGCCACAGAGACCACCGGTGTGGTGAGTGTTTGAGCCACCTGAGCTCCAGCTGCCAGCCGCTGAGCGTTCTGCCAGGAGAGGACACAGACATGTTAGTCGCAGCAGACACAAGAAACCAACTTTCACATGTGGCTTCAAGCTAAAATGGCTTATTTCAATAATGTAAATTTTGACATGCTGGAAATGACAATGTGCATGTGGTTGGATTCATAATGACGTACTGAGTCAAGTAAATCGAGCGGATTTACTATCAGGAGGTTCTGGATGACATGCATCAAAAACAGTTTCTGTGTTTGGAAGGTGCCATAAACACACATATTACATTAAAGGCAATTTATTCAACCATCAAATATAATTATTTGAGTGTTTCTGTTAATCCATCATTTTATACCTTTATAACACGGTGACAGACAAGAAAAGACAAAAATTAGGAGAGAAAGAAATAAATATCTAATAAAAGTTCTAAGCTAGACACAAACAGGGATATTGCCATAAGTGATGAGTGTCTTGACACTACAGCAGCCCACCATGTGGTTTATTTTTTAACAAGATTTTAAATTAAGTCATTAAAGCACAATTAGACTGGAAACACTGTTTTGTTTTGTAAAGTGTTAGAAAATGTTTTTTTTTAATTCTACAACTTCTATCATTTCACATGAAATGAGCAAGTGTCACATCACACATGCAAATATACTGTATCACACTAATTTTAGTTGCAGCTAACAATTATTTTATTTTTTAATGAATCTGCACATTATCTTTTCACTTAATCTTTAAAATATCTTAGAAGCATGTCATAAGATCGTAATATATTTGTTGAAATACAATTTTGATAGAAGATTAAAAACAACAAATATCTATATTGAAGAAGCTTGAACTAGTGATTTTTAAAATATATTTATCTTTAAATTGCAGCAGATTAATTTTCGAAAGCTCTGTGTGTTCTTCTGTACATAAAATATTTACTGTACTTTATAATTTACCTGTTTGAGATTCAGAAGTTTCAGAATAAACTCACATAGTCTTAGTACCCCACATTCAAGACACCCGAGCAGATTAAAACAAGCATTTGAAACTGCAACTGTAGTGACACAGAGCTTCATAGACTCTGATGAAATGTGCAGCTTGTCTCAGATTTCTCCAGTGTGTGTTACTACATCTTCTTTAGCATGTGACTTGGGTGAACTTCAAAACAGTGAATCACATTTTTATGCTTCAATCACTCACTTTAATAGAAGCCATTCAGGGTACAAACCAGGTGCTTGCTCTGTATTTGTGAATTAAATCAGACATTTAAATGATAAAAAATATTCAGTGTTTCTCCAACACAGGTGGAGCAGACATGCTGCTAGATCTATAAATCTGTTACCATGAGGTTTTATTATTATTATTATTATTATTATTAACCTGCGCTGAAAGACACAAATCTCTGAGGTAGCACAACACTCAGGAGTCTGGTTCAGCTGAATTATAACACAGATAAAAGCAAACTGAGGTCCTTTGTAAGAGGGAAAAAAAATAAAGGGTCTGCATACAAAAAGCCAAAGATGCAATAATTCTGGTCAAGAAATTAATCTTCTGAATTGTGAGGCGTTGTGAATGCGGATCATCCTGAGAGGAAACATTCGGCCAGAGTTATGACTGTAAGGCTGAATTTACACAGAGAGAGAGAAGAGATAGACCGGAGAGAGGGGCCAGATTCAATTAACTGCCTTTGTGAAGAAGTGAGGAGGGGCGGCATGGTGAGAGTGATGAAAATGAATCACTGCCCTCTGGAAAATTAGATTCTTGCCCATCAACTTTGAGTGGAAATATAAAGGGAGGACTGACAATCAGCAGCAGCAGCGGCAGCCGTCATCCTTCTCTCTGAGCAAATTCTGCTTAAATTAAAACAGGATTTAACAGGATAACAAGCTTTCCGAATGTAATAATTTATTGCTATTTTTAGCATTTTTAGAATTTTTTTATTATAAATGTACATTATGAGTAAAGCTGTGGCTAAAAATTATTGTTGACAATAATTAGCACATTATTTTAGCAATTATTAATGACTAGTTTGTCTGTAAACTGTCAAATCAGTGAAAAAAAGCCAATTAAAATCAAGGTTAAGGTCATGTTTAAAGTGCTTGTTTTGTTCAACCAACAGTCCAAGACCAAAAGATATTTAGTCTTATTTATGACAGAGATGAATATTAATTCCCAACATCTGAAAAGTTAGGAAATACTTGGAAATTTTGCTAGAGTTTATTCACCTTTTAAGCAATTATAAAAATGTTTGCTGATTAAAGTTCTGCTGAACTTCTAGTCAATTGACTGTTTTAACATGTCATTTGTTTTCAAAATAAAATACAATCAATGATAAGGATAAACACAGTCCTGAAATGTTAAAACACAAAGTTTTTTGTCACAAACACTTTGGAGGTTCATATAAAGACGTGACTAAAGGAAAACATTTGAGTGAAATGCCTTTAATGTAATCCCAGTTAGTTTTCAAACATCTGTAACCAGAGCTTTGGTGGAGGGTGAAAATGAGAGTCTGTGTGAGAGTCTGTGAACATGCTCTGCTGCGCTTTGCACCACAATGCCAAGTGAAAAGACACTCATGCTTTGAGTGGCATCATATGATGGAGTAAATGGGCCTGGTGCGAGACTGATGGGGTCACTCAAGGACAATTCTTCTAAAGCACCGTGCACTGATTACTGTGGAGGTTCTGCTAGGTTTTTTAACTGAGAAGATCATGATCCTAACACTACGAAAATGCTGAAACAACACAACCATGAGTCCTTAACCACATGCAATCAGTTGGGGACCAAAAAGCTGAATCCCAAGAAATGTCAGTGGAGCAAGACCAAAACAATGAGAAACTCTCGTACAGTATCGTGACCATGCTAATAATGTGGAGACAGTCGACAACCATCGACTCATGCCAGTGACTGACGCAGAGAAAATCACCTCATTTACCAATTCCAGCTCATCCTCTGTCTGCAAGGGGTGGTAACAGAGAGAATTACAGCTCTAATTCATATTAGTATCTTAAAGTAAATTTAAAAAATAAAACTTTTAGCCATACTTTGTCAGACCTCTTTAATGTTACTGGGTCATTTAGCAAAGTTACCTATGAAATAAATCAATGCAAGCTAATTGTTACAGTAATTGTTTGTGACCTGAGATCACATAAGGTGCCAGCCCTGCCGCTTATCATCAGGGGTCAGCACAAATCAAATCATGGGCATAATAATATAACCACAACGGTCATTTAGAAACTGTTCTGCAGATACTGATCATATCACAAGAGCTTATTTGCCATTTGCACTAAAGATGGACTCATGAGACCCAGAGCTGAAGGACAGCGTGGCTTTCTAGTCCTTTAAATATCCCATCTCTGTCACTTTTATGTGTAAAAGCAAAGCCAGTAGACAGTTTTCTAATGTTTCCAAGGTCACAAATAAATAACTGGTCTCAAATTTTGAATCCACCTAGACAGAAAGTCAATGAACCTGCAAACAGTAACACATTTTTACCTCGCTGTGTTAAACATGTTAACAGACAAAAGCCTTTTCATACAGCTAGCAGAGAAACATTTGCATTCAGTGTGAGTTGTGTGTGTGAGTAGCTCTGTTTTAGTCTCTGCTAACTCTTGAGGGTAACATCTGATTTTTTTTAGCAGCTGCAGGCTTCACTGTGTTTACCTCCTTGCCGCTAGCTGTGTCTGTCTGCTGTTTGGTTCAGCTGCAGCTGGAAATGACGCTGACAAGTGCACTGAGTCAAAAAACTGCGGTTGTGGGCTGTAAAAACTAAAATAATAAGCTAAGAGATGCTCAAACACTCTAAAGTGCTGACAGGAACTTCAAGTGATGATTCTCTGTGGGTCCTTTCAAGTAGTCTTGCAGTTCACTATAAACAAAGAATTTTTTTCAGGTTTTAAGAGCTCAGCAAAATGGACAATGTACCTCTGCAACTCCATGACACGTGGGCACGCTCAGTCTGCTAAAGGAGATTGTGTGATATAATCAAAAGCCCCAGGGCAGCTGTTGAATGGACCTCACTGTGGTACATGTTTTATCAACTACTGTTTCCGAGGCTGAAAATGAGCTTAAAATCTCAAAGGCAATAATGTTTTAATGACCTATTGGTAGTTAGCATACACTGTCTTACAGTGCTTTAAAGCTAATGTGGGTGAATGTTTAGTTAAGAAGGTATGTCAGTGGGAGTTGGCTGATTCATCCGAGACTTTACTAGCTTTGCCAGTGTAAATAATGAGATGTTAACACAGAGTGAAGAGCTCATATCTCTACTTCCAGGTATTTACTGAAATCACAACAACGACGGCAAACAGCTTCAACAGAATGTTTATCTTCAATCAAATTCTGGATTTCATTTGATACATTAAAATAAAGTCCAAATGTTTTTGTATAGTTTCCATCTAATTTACTGGCAAGTGAAGGCACGGTTTTTCTGAGATTAAATGAGGATAATTTCCATGTCTTCATACCTCTCAACAAATCCTCAGTTTCAGGTGTCTTGGTTTTATTATTGCTAAGATTCTAACTTTTCATTATTCCGAGAATTTAAATGTGTTAACAGACGACAAAGTGCCACTTTTTTTCATCACAAAAGGTTAAAAATGTTAAATAAGAGGAACCAGACAAGACAAGATCAGCTTGGTTAAGCTCACCATCTGCATCAGACTCTTTCCGCCCTGTGAGGTGATGACTCGGAGGTCTGGCTTGCGGCTGTTGACCATCTGGGGGCTGGGAGGTGGGGGTGGAGACTTTGCCGGAACTACTTTCCCCAGACTGTTGCCGTTGGAAACGGTGAGGAGGCCTGGGGAGGCCCTGGCACTGGTGTATCCATTAGCTGCGGGGTGATAGAGGTGCGAATAGGCAGAAATCAATAGGAAAATCAAACAGGTGAATGCACACGGCGGGGAGCGGACATCGTGAGTGGACTCAGAGTTGTGTGAAAATATTTTTCCAAAGCTTTCTTTTTCTCACTGTTACTCTATTCTGAGACGGTATAATATAAATACGAGTCAGTTTCAACAGAATAAAACTGTAAAGCAAATGTCACATCGTGCAGCATAAAAATCCAATAAAGTAACGGCTAAAATGATTTTAGAATATTTGTGTAAGTGATTATTGTATATAATGTCAAAATTGTTTTTCCTTTTCCTTATGTTAACTATCTAATTTGGGAGCCAAAAGACTCAAAAGATTTGTCATTAATCTGATTAAATTAGATGTGCAAAAGCATTTTTCTGTCTAAATATTTCAAAGAAAGATCGGAGAAAAATTTAAGACTGCAATGTGCAATAATGGTAAATCTATAAAGCAGACTATTTGTTCAAGGGTATGTAAGGGAATCCCATGAATCTCTGTTGATGTTTATGGTGGCATCCCCTGATCCCTCCAGGGCACAATCACAGATGGTGCAGAGGAGGGAGAGAACAGAAGAGGAACTTTGGAAATACTCCAAGATTGACCAGATAGCAAAAGAACATTTGGTGGTAAAAGAAGCAAAAAAACAACAAAGGAAAGTCCTGATTTAAACAAATTTAGGAGTACTCACGAACTGGACTTGGGCATCCTCCATTTGAATTATTCAGGTCGCCACCGAGAAGAGCACCTTTGGAAAAAAAAATTGAGATGGATAGGAGGGATGAGAATCAAGAACAAAAACTACACCTGATGCTCTGAATTTTTCTTAACTATAAGTAAGAAAAATAGAAAGCAATGAGGCACTGGAAACTGTTCTGTTGTACAACACGATGCAGCTCCAAGAATACTGACTAAGGAAATGATAAAAAACTACAGGGCAGCTGAACAAACTGAATTTTTTTAAATGTTTGAAGCTGAAGCCAAAGTTACTACTTTAAAAACTATTTCTTCTTTCTTCATTTCTTGTGTGTCTTACAAAAACCTTCAGAGAGGCTGGTCAATGATTTACAGTCTGCTCCAGCTGCTATTTATTAGGCCACTGACGACTCAAGCTTTGCCACACTCGGCAGAACATAACTCGCTCACCTGCACTGGCTGGTCGCTGTGGCAACCCGGGAGACACTGTATTTCTCTGAAGAGCCGGTTGCTGTGGCGACAGGAGGTGGGTATCCGTGAGCGACGATGATGTTACATAGGAGGTAGTTACCAATGCGTTTCCAGGGTTGCTGAATTGCAGTGTGCTTTGATTGGACGACTGGACTGTGACCGGCATGGAGAAGGTCTGGGGCGGAGCTGTTGACTGCTGCAAAGTGGGAGAACAAAATTTTGTTTTTATTCTTCATCGTATCACTGCTACTCATCACTCCATTTCTGCCGCTTTAAATTTAAGACTGCTGTACCATTTTCGTACAATATAAAGTAATTTGTGAGTGTAAGGTGTCCTGGTGTCCTAATGGTTAAGACACCTTCCATATCTGCCAGTCCTCATTTTAAATCTATATGTGTTTGATCACCAAACCCTAATTACTCTCTTCTTTTAAGTTCTCTAATAAGTAAAATTCATTAAGTAAAGACTTTAAGGACTAAGTGACCCTTGAACTTATGTTGAAATTAAAGTAAATATGTAAAGATCATCACATCCTCTAAATCTACTTGAAGGAAGTTCTTGACATGAAGTGCCAGATATGTTTTAATGCCACTGAGGCTGTTTGATTTCAAGTGAGAAATACAGCTGAGTATCATCAGCATATCGTAGCCAGAGCTAATAAAACTGAAATATGGTTAAGGTGTAACATTTTTTTAAAACTGAAAACAATGGCAGGACACAAAGTCAAACTGAGTATACTACATAGTCTGACAAGTTGGGATGATTTTAAAATATAAAACAGTCTCAGTAACAATTAAACAAGAACAAACCGTTGTAACACAGGCAAAACAATGTTCAAGTATCTGTTATCTCCCAAAACGATCAAAAGTCTTTGGTCTTCTGCAAAGTACCCAGTGAAAAAGGGTGTGAAACAATCAGTAAGAGGAACTTTATACCAGTAGCCACTTCCTGTAAGCACTCAAGCCAAACACAGAACACTAACAGACTTGTTTTACTAGCAAGTCAGAAAAAAGGCAAAACAAATAATAATTACAGCATACTCTCGATGAAATATATTCACATTAGTTATGGAAGTGCATTTAATATGACTTACTCCGTAGCGCTTAAAAAGAACATCCAGGTCCTCTGTGGTTTTACGGTACTTGTCATCATTTAAGGGACTTTGGTCGATGGAGTCTTCACCGTCCGGTTCTGGACTGTCACAACCATTGAAGCCTTTCTTTCTCAAAGTCTATGAACATAAAAGAGCAAGGAAGTGAGTGAGACAAAGGTAAAAAAAAAAAAAAAAAAAGTCAGTCTATTTGCTGTAAACTAGGGATGAGCCATGTGAGTATAGTAGTTTTTCAATTTGCCCACAATACTTTTCACTTCCACAGCAGTAAAATATTCAAAGTGTAGAGCCCGGCTGTCATTAAGGAAAACAGTGCTGCAACATTTGCAGACTGTCCTTTTCAGCAGATACCGATCCGTTAAATGTACCAGGATCTGCTCAGGACATCTCTATTTGAAACTATTATTACATATTCAAGATACATACAGTTAAGTATCTTTGTTGCAGAACTTAAAAAAAAACAGGAAACCCAAATCAGGCCAGATAATGTCATTTCAATATATTTTGAATTTGTGTTTATTCACTTAGCTTAAAATGTCAGCCTAACTTGACTTGGGATGCTAACACTTGCTGATCAGACTGATTAATACTTTTAAGTCATATTTAACATACTTGTACACGGTTGCTCCTGATAAGATTTCTTTACCTCAATAATGTCGGCATTAGTCCGGCTCTCGTGAGGCTCGTTATACTCTGTGTATTTGAGCAGGACTTTGTCCATGTCAGTGCTGGCATACTGGAACAGCTTGTTCGCGTGGTTAAAGATGATCAGAGCAATCTCACAGTCACATAATACACTTAGCTCATAGGCTTTCTTCATCAAGCCAAACTTTCTCTTCGTAAATGTCACCTAAGAGAAAACAGCAAAGAAGGTTTGGGAGGGGGGAAACAGGGCAGAAGTAGAGATCAAAAACAGAGATATCGACTTGAAATTCTGAACAAATTCATAATTCAGAAGAAGCTGATGCAATAAAAATATGCAGGCACATTAGTGGCATCGCTGACACATTGGGTAACAGATCCCACAAACAGTAAACAAATAGTATTTATTGGTGCTCTTTGGCTGCCAGAACAATCACTGAAACGCAGAGTCTGTTTTCAGCATCAATAATGACGCATCCTGGTTTTTTGGACATTTCATGACTCAGAAACTATTAAGCAACAACCAGACACTGATCATGTTTTAATCATAATTTATCAATTTGATTCAAAGCTAATGCTACCAGTTATATGCACTGGAAAGAAATGCTCTGAATTTGACATTTATCAGTTTTATCCTCACTTCCAGTTTAATGATGACATTTGAAGTGAACTGTGGCCACAATTTAATGATGATAAGAAAGGTTCATTGTCATTCAATACAAATTAGAAGTAATGTGGCCTTTTTTTGGTTTGTTTTATAAATTTGAGGAACTGTTGAGGTTTTTTTTTAAGTAGCTTAAGCATAGTTCTGTTACACTATCAACAAAATGATGCAGCATACAAATTCCTCTATTGTATGTTGCAAAAATTCAACCAGTAACTTAAACTGAAGCTTGTTCAGTAGTTTTTGGGATCCTGCATAGTTTGTGGCAACATTCTTGGTGGTTTACAAAAACAGTGATAACAGTGAAGAAAAAAACTAATTAACATTTTTGTGCATCTAATCATCTGACCTAACTGAGAAAACAGGAAAGACTTTGGTCAGGGAGAAGACCAAGAGCCCCTGTAAAGGAGCTGCAGAGCTCTGAGCTGTGATGTGAATCAATCTAAAAAAACAACAATCAATGCAGCATATTATAAATGTGGGCCACGTGGCAGGAGAGCTATAAAAAAAAAGGCACTCATGGAAAAACATGACACATGACAGTGTGCTTGGATTTGGAAAAACAAACATGTTGAGGACTGTGAGCATGAGGCAAAATATTCTGTGGTGTGATGAAACCATAACTGAATTAATCAGCAGTGATACAAAGCACTTTGTTTGGCAGAACTAACACCATCCCTTCTGTGAAGTGCGGTGGCAGCTTGGTGCAGTAAGGCAATGATAAATAGAGCTGAAAAAGGCAAATACTTGAGGACAGCCTGCTCTTGAGTACTTAAGACCTGTCAGTACAGCAAATGTGTACATCTGAACGGTACAATGACGAGCACAAAGCCAATTAACAACAGAGCAACTTTGGAATGAGAAAAATAGTGCAGAAAAAGAGAAAAGTCATGATTGGACTTTCAAACAAAAGAAATAATGCAAGTTAGAAATGGACAGATTCTTCAGTGTATTTAAAATACTTATTCCTTGCGGTCCTCATCCACAATAACCAGCCTGCACCAAAAGAGACAACTGTGAAAACTAAGACTCACCTGCTTGTTCCTTTCATCAGTGATCCGTTGGATCTGAATCTTTTTCCTACCCATGACGCTTTGCAGGTGTGGAGACAAAAGTCTTGTCAGTCAAGTGGAGAAGTGCCTCTCAAAGGATAAGAGAGGAAGTGCAGCCTACGACCTCTTGCTTCAGCCCAAAAACAGTCAGACACAGTCATGCATCCGCGGATACACAGACACACACATTTCTCTGCCAAGATGTGGCAACGTCGTCGACTCCTTTTACTGACAAGCAGCAAGCGTGAAGAGTGAATGCTGAAGAGATGTGTGGAGTTAAGGAGTGGAGGTTGTCAGTTCATCATTTGTTCAACATGGACAAGAGTGAAAAACTTCCCAGGAGCTGCTGGGGTGAGGAGGACGTCGCTCCTCTCCTGCGTGAGACAGAGAAAGAGACAAAGAGGTTACTCAAACATCGCTCGTGTGAATAACTTGTCACACAAATATCAAAAAATTGAGCTTTAAGGAAATAAATCATGACATTGGTTAAAGGGGATTTTGCTTTCATAAAATAAAAAAAGTCATGCTCTTGTTGAGAAAATGAAAGTAAAAGAAGAACTTAACCAATGCTAGTTAGTCAAATTAACTTGAAACTAACCTAAACAAAACATCCTTCTTATTGTGAGGGCAATTAATTTAGGTGTATAACACTTTATACCTGGTAAAATTTATGGCTTCCAGTGACCAAAGCTGTTCCTAGCATTACATTGCATGGTAAGAAAGAATGATCAATGCAATACATTCAGCTAGGGACTCAATTTTGTTCATCATATCCCTCACTGTCACTGTGAGGCATGTTCATACATCAAGAGGAAAGGCACTTAATTAAATGGGCTTTTGATTTGATCCCAGGCTTCAAGATTTGAATGAGACTTTCTCATTTGAAATTCATAGTGACAGTCGGAAGAAACTAGGGTTGCAATCCTGGTCAAGTACACTTGAGCAGGTGAAGCTGCAGAGGATATCCGTGTTATAAAGTTGCTGATACACACACCTATGTGATCAAACTAAATCAGTCACGGGCCTAATGTTGAACTTTAGTCATATATTAGAAAGTTTCCAAAGTGGTCAAAAAAACTACTTGACTGATTAATGATAACGCTAAGACTTTACCAATTGAGTCATTCCTCTACAAGAAAATAGCTATCTTGTTTTTTTCTACTACCATGGAGCTTCTGCAAAGGAAAAAATTACAGCAGCTCGAATAGGACTCAGTATGGGCAATAGTTACATAACTGGTTCAATGGCAAAGGTAGAAGGCAATACACCTCTTAAAGGCTTTCAAATCTGAAAAGACTCTGGTCATGAATCAGAGGTGGACAAATCAAAACATATTTGACTCAATCCACACATAACTACATATAAAAATGGCCAGAGGGAGGCTAAGCGTGTTTTTTTAAACAGTCCACGACTTGTATGGAGACAAATATGGCACAATAACAACTATAAAGTCTTCACACACATCTTTGAAGGCTGTAGCGAAGGTTGGCGAGCCATCTTTGTGTTCTGGCTGAATCACTGGTTTGGTAGTCATTATATTGGCAGGAATTTAAAATCCTCCTTACCATGAAGGACCAAGTGTCAAAAGAAATGAAAATAACAAGAAAATGATGAATAAGAAAGCCTTGAGAACGCTGCCACCTCTGCATGAGCTGCAGAAAGACTCAAGAATAAAGAAACTGGTCACTCTCAGTCATGTTGCAGATGATCTGGGCTACTGGCTTCAAATGATTAATTGTTTCCAAAATGATATCCTGCATGTGTTACTGCAGGAAGCCTTAACAAGCTTTGCTAAAGATTGTTATATATAAGTTTAAAAGGCTCAGATGGATGTATTTTCAATGTATTGTTAGTGGTGTGGATTAAAACTGAGAGATGAATATAGAGAAGCAATAAAAACGGTTAATGTTGGCGACATGAAATGATGTTTTTGTCACAGTTAACACTACTAAGCAAAGAGAAAATGCATCACGTTCTAGTGCCAGGCCGTTAAATATCAACACCGCTTTTGTTTTTGTCATCTCCTTTGGTGCCTCATACAGACACACAAGTTGTCCTTTTGTCTGGTGCAAAAAGCCTTCCTGCCACAAAGTCTTTTTAACACATAGATTACATTGTGAAACGGTCACAATGAAGCGTGGACATCAAAAATACTGAGTTAGATTAAGGAAAAAATGACAGTTAAGGCTTCACTTTGGGTTTCACACATGTATCAAACTCTGGTCCTGTGGATGAGAGTCCTGTATGTGACCCTTCACTCTACAATGACCCTCCAAACGTCCCTCTGCTGCATCAGGTCAAGGACTTGCTATGACATCTAATATGGACACAGATGGGTTTACATTTGAGTTTTAATGAAAGCTGGTGCTTCTCATACTTAATGTTATATTCTGCCTCCAAATGAGATTGGGCCGTGATAAATCTTCAGTATCTGATGAGCTGGGAATGAGTCCAGGCTGGAGAGGGACTGTGTATCTAGAATTACAAACCGGTTACTCAATCTTTATAATGACTCCAAATTAACTAGCAGTAATATATACAGCTGCACTTCCTGAGATCAGAGCTTTAAATACATCCGCGACTGTGATTTAAGTTTAAATTAGGGCTGCATAGTTTAACATATGATAATCATAATTCTAGCTGCGACAATTAATTAAACTCAGTCAGGTGTGATGCTGATATTTTGCATTTAGGGTGGCATTTGTGGTGGGTGGAGGGGTAGTTGTTGATTAAACTTGTTGCCAATCAAGTAATTGATTAAAAAAAAGGGGAGACAAAAAGAATTTGCAACTAAATTTATTCAATTTATTTATTTTAGTAATTTTTCTACACAAAATGGCAAAAATGATCTGGTTTTAGCCTTTAAAAAGTGATGGTTTGACTTTGAAACTTATGAATAAATCATAGATTTTTTTAGGCAACTCTGGGATGTTATACTGTGCTTCTTTCTCACATTTTCAGTTTTTTTATTATAATAATGAGTACTAAAAATTTTAGATACAGTTTGATTAATTAATGTTGAAAATGATCATGTGTTACAGCACTATTCACATAAAAAAGTGTCTGAGCAATCATTAACAGCATTTAGGATTACTTTTATTTAATTTTATGTTTGAAATGATTGGTTACTAATTTGTTTCAGGTTTTGTATATGTGTATTTAAAATATTAGAATCTGAATTGGTTTGATGGGAAAGCCACAGCTCTGGAAGTGAAAATGGGAGGTTAAGGTAAAGGTAAATTCATCCTCTTGTTTCACAACTGAAGTGAAAACTGACAAGAAAATAGCTGAATAATGCAGATCAAAGGGAACTTGACAACAAACAAGTTTTTATCATCATCTACTTTTCATATTGTTCCACATTTTAACACCCTCACCTCCCAAACAATTTTAATTCAAGCCCATATTTTCCAACATAACCCATTCTCCTTCCTACACAGAGGCTTAGCGCAGTGGCAATTGTGTTACGTTTTCCCCATAGCCTTGACCCTCTATGTCCATGCTTTCCTGGGGATTGTTGTCAGGCCAGACGGAAAAAATGAAAACGCCAGTGGAGTGCACATGGGGCCTCAAGAAACCACATTTCAACACTTCAGAGCGTCCAGCTTGAGAATTAATCAGAAGCTGTAATAAAATCCAGCATATTAAGTTCAACTAGGATCTGTATCAATCATTTAAGCCAATACTTTTGACATTTCAGCCTGCTCGCTAACAGGTCTTCAGTATGGTTGCACCAACTGAACATGCCAAATCAGTATGAGCGCCAAAACTGACCTTGTAGTTATTGGCCATGAGGTGACCAATGCAGATTCTTTGTCAGTGTAATGTGAAAAATTCAGTGTTTCACTTTCATTATTTATAACGAAACACTCAACCAACCACATGTTCAGCATCGCAGCAATTCCCCATCTCACTTTATATAAAAATGGTTCCAGTGACTTCCATTCAGTTAGGTATACTGATTTTAATTTTGAAAAAACTTGGATCTAATCAGATTTCTTTGTTATATAGCCTGAGCTGAAGTCTTACAAGCCAAATCAAATAGAAAAATTCATGGATTCATGTGTCCAAACTTCTTTTAATCAGAACATTTGGGGTTACAATTTCCTGTGACCTCAGCCAATCGTAGGTAGAGCATTATTAGTTATTGTGACGATAAGGGGTGCAATGAGAGGTGAAATAATAAAATAACTACATATATATCTAGACTCCAGCTTTACTGGCAGGATTTGCTGCCCTTGTTGGTCATATATTAGTAACATGAATAACTCTGGGTTTTGGACTTTTGGTCAAACTAAACAAGGCTACATTTCATGGACGAAACCATTCATTTTTAGTCTGTAATTACAAAATAAGTGACAAATGTACATTGCATGTTCCAGGGCCCAGTGTGACAACTTCAAAAGTCTGCCAATCGACTAATTGTTTCAGCACCATATCATAGTTTCCATTAGCTCAAATTAGCTTCTACATCGTTTTGGCCCAAAAAATGCATTAATACTCGTGATGAACACTACTTCAAGATGTTTATACAACCGCTCTTTTCTTAATTATGTCTAAAATCAAACATCATTACATACAGAATAGAAATTAATTTCAATGACCTACAAACTTAACCCGATACTCAGAAGAATCAACTAAGTATGATGTGGTTTGTGCTTTATCTTGATGGAGTTTTTCATACGTTATATCTATATTCACAGTAGTGCTGAACATCATCATAGATCATCAATTAGCTAAAAGGCACAAACTCTAAACAATTACCACAACAAGACATAATGAAAAATCCTGTTGCTAGAGGGAAAATTTTTATAACTGCTCTTCTCCACTGCCTCTACAAACTTTGCCACCGTCAAGCTACAATATTATCTTTGATTAGCTGTGAATTGACCAAAATGTGGCTACTCTGCAAGGTTTCTGTCTAGCCTCCCTTTCCCTGACTGCCCTCTGCATGGCTGCCCCCTCATTACTGTAATTGACACGTTCATCCCTCCTTTTCCCCCTTAAGGCGCTGATGGCTCAATTAGGAGCTGGCCGGAGGACTGATTGGACGCCAGAGATAATGAGGTCGCCGCTTGGCTAAAACTGAGCCCTGCATCCAGCCAAACCAAGCTCGTTCTGTGACATACAGGAAGCCACAGAAACAGAGAAGACAGTTTACAAGTGAATCTACAGACACTTCGGAAAAGACTAGATAGAAGTATATAATGATGGAAAATGAATGACTTTTGGCTGGACCAGTTTGCCTCATTATCTTAAGAGGGCAGGCATTCGGTCACTCCAGTGAAGTGCGAGGCACGCACATGTTATTCATATCATCCAAGTGATGGTTATGCAACTCTTGAATATTCTTCTGATGAAGGAGAGCACAATCAAGCTCAGGGTATGCATCTGTCTGTTGGAGTAGTGTAATTAGTGTCTGTGACCTTTAGTGGATTATGCACTAGCCAATGAAACGTGCCAAAGCCCTGAGATAAATGGTCGGAGCCTCAAACGTGACTTGCAGTAGGTTTGCCCATCTTCAGCTTTCACACGGGGGTTTAGGAAGGTCTTGATGGCTCAGTCTTCACTGAGATGGACTGCGTTGATTTGCGCTCACATAGTCTTTTGAATATTCATATACTTCACTCGGGACAATAAAAAAGGAACATGCAATGATAAAAGATCAATATGCTCATGTCACCTAAAAGCATTAGTCTAGTCAAGCTAGTCTTTTGGGCAGCCAACATGTCAATGCTGATGTGGAGCAAGTGGGGAAACAGGTCTTGGGTATCTTTGCAATCCAAACGATAAATGTTAGCTTTGGGACATGGAGGACTTAGCACTGACTTAGAAAAATGAGTATTCAGCACCAATTTCAAAACAGATAATATTTTTTAAAATAAATATGCTGGTGATAATAAAGATGTTCTGAAACCATTTTTTCCCTCAAGAATGCAGATTTAAATACCTAGATTTTATGTATAAGCTGATACAGAGTACCAATCAAATACTACCACATTAAAAAAATTACTGATTGTTGTTAAAATTATTTGCTCGTCATTGTATACTGTTAACCTTAACAAAATCCGCTTGCCGTTTGAGCATACTGGCTACTTTTGCAGTAAAAAAAATTCTGTCAAGTTGCATACCAGTGTACAGGATGCTGCTGGGAAGTACATTGGTCCCATTTCTAATAAATAAATTAAACGAGTGGCTTGATGCATAGACTTGTGTACTTGCAGATTACCAGTACAGCACATTGAGCTGTATCAGAGGCAGTTCATTACCGGTATTTATATTGGAGCAACCCTTGAAGGTAGAGAAGTGATTGTTGACATGTGTCAAATATGCTCTCAGTCACTGGGATTGTACTACCTACAGATGTTGACATGAATCAATCTGCTAGCATGGCACACAGTGGCGTGTCACACTGTCAAACTGGCCTACTTCTAGCCCAACATCTATGGCATCTACCCTGAAATGGCACAGAAAATCATGGCTGCTGATTTCCAGTGCACGGGCAAGGCACTGAATACCTACAGCCCCATGCTAAATCATAATCAGTGCCCTAATTTGACTGAGACTAGCTAGGGTTACTCGTAAGGTATGTAAGGCACAGTAAATAAGGAACATGAAAATGCCCTTTGCCTGCAAACAGCATCACCACTTGGCATTTGACATTAGCATTAATGATATTTGTGTATTTTGTAGAAAATCTAAGCTGCTCATTCACCAAAATCTCACCAAGATACAAAACAAACACAAACTCCAAACCAGTGCAGGAAAATATTACAATTTTACTTGAGGCTATTGGAAAAAAATGCAGCTGGATGAACAGCTGTGAACAATAGGTCTCTTATATGTGTAGTTAGCCCGCTTTGTCCTTAATGTCATTAAACTACTGACCATGTTAGATCTGGTATGTGGACTCCACATGCGCTTAAAAATGACATTATTTAACAAAGTGGGAGCAGGACTCGTAGCTGTATCCTACTAACATTATGACAGATGGAGCCTGGAGACTGAGTAGGCCCACTGACGGCAGACAGGTACCCGACAGGATCTTATTTGACAGGTTGTAAGCCAACACTGCTGTCAAAATCGTGTGTGTTGTTTTTACGAAGCCAAATAGACTCCTTTTAGACACCACAACCGGGGCTGACTAACATTGCAAAGGACGAGGTACTCTTAACAGGCCATTTCACAATTTTCAAGTTACGAGTCGACCGACAGCCATTACCTTCCTTACACTCTCCATATAACTCGGCTATGAAGAGCTGGAGCACACACACACGCACTACTTTAAACCACATTACGGGCATTTTTGTATTTGTATTTTTTCCCCTATGTAATATAAACCAGTACAGTGTTGCTTGTTACTTTGGTATATTTAAATAATAAAGCTGGCAGGTTTGCTCCTGAGCGAGGAAAAAAGACGCAGGAAGGAAATGTATCACTCCACTTACCCTGAAATATTGCTGATAAAAACCGAAAATAAGTCCGCCGCCAACGGCTCCCGAGGTGACCCGTCTTAATTAACAAGCATTAATTAATTATGCTTAAGATACGTCTCTATTTACATGAATCCGCGGCATTTTATTCCATTTAATGTTGAAGTAACTATACTGTCCACCCAGGCGATACAGCGTACCCAGTGTACGACAACGTCATTGACATTAGCCCTTGATTGACCCGTCGGAAATCCAATAAGAAGCTGACGTGAGAGCCTCTCGTCCAATCAGAGCGCGTTGCCGCCGAGGTGGGCTGGTCCACGAGAGAGGACATGACGGAGGTGACGGCCATGTTCTGCAATAGTGTTTGTATCCCTCCGCTTCAGTATTTACCTTTTGCATGATTTTGCATGTGGGGAAAATGTCACTGTAGCCCCACTGTGCCCTGCCTGCTTTCCATACGAGAATCCGCTAGGCCATTTGTTTTTCCCGTCTGTAATCACCATGGCACCGTACGCGGCAAATAACCATCCTTCAAGATCTGTTAGGGTTGTTAGAGGAGAGAAATGTTGACTGCTGAGAGGCATTAATCGCCTAAATTGTTCTCGCAGACCTTCTTTCATGCCATCAGACGCTATGGCATCATGACGTACAGTAGCCTGCTGAAATATACACGGATTGTTTTTCAGTATGAAAAATTTGCATAAGAAAATAAATGAAAGGAGACATGAACATTAAAATCAGCCAGGAGAGGATATTAAGTGTACTATACTGTTTGTATTGTAGTGCAACACACATTGTGCAATATCCTTTAATTGTTATACGTAGGTCCCCCTCTTTCTATATTTATAGATAAACATTATTTGCACATAAAACCACCTGTACATGAAGATAAAGTCATCTATTCATCTAATATATTACAATACACTATTACATCAAAATGACATGTAGGAACCAAACCTCAAACTCTCTTTTCAACTTATTATAAACATTCTGATTAAACAAAAAATATTAAAAATTAGCTTTATTGTTTATTAAATCATATACTAAAGATATTAAAACTTGATTTTGACACAAGGCCTCTCAACAAGACAGGGCTTCAAAGTTCAAGGTCATGCAAAAGTGCAGCATCAATCTTAGGGCCCTTAATTTTTCAGATTACGTTGTACTTTACTGCTATTTATTTGTGAATATTCCGAAACAAACTACACCAAAATAACATCCAAAGCATGGCCTCAAGGGCCCCATGACAGCTGCAGTACAACAAAGTAACTATCTTATTTACATATGCATAATTTGCTGTCCAGATCTTGCCTACATATGTGTTTTGTCAAAGTGCATTTTCTGATTCACAGGCTGCAGGTCTCTTGCACTACAGTACTTTCGTGTAATTATACACATATAGCACATTCACATCAAGAGAAAGCTGCATACATTTGATCATGACAAACAAGTTTGTGACATAATGCTGATAATTATCTGTGTTGCCTTTGTCAGCCACAAAACATCTCGTTATAATGCCCAGTTTCATTCAAATAGGTTCGGCAGGCAGCAAGCAACAATAGCTTGTTAGCTTTCTGGCAGTATAATCCATCCCATTCTTTCCAATGAGAAACACTGACAGGCCCTTTGAAGGAGCTTTTCACAGTGTGACATGACTGGCAAAGAGAAACATAGTACTACTATACTTGTCAAGTTGCTGCCGTTGCCTCCCTGAGCTTTTTTGCAGATGTGAAAATGTCTATTGCATTTGAAGGCAATGACACATTGTGATGTATTTCCTCAGAAACGTCATATTTTATCAGAAATGTGGGTGTCCTGGAAATGAGTAGTTTTATTCCACAACAAGATCAGTGGGCTGGTCTGTTACAAGATAGATAAGAAATCTTTATCACTGTTATGAGTATTAGCTTAACATAGAGGTAGAAAAAGCAGGCTGTTAGCTTAGCTTAGCACATAGGCCAAAAACAAAGGGGAAAAGCAGACCTGACCCAGACCAAAAGTAACAGAAAACTCTGTCCACCACCACTTTTAAAGCTAACCTACTGGCATTATATATTTTGTGTAGTCAACTCCTTAAATAAAATATAAAACAACTGTATTTTGTATCTTTAAAGGGAGTTAAGTGCTGAATTTCTTGGTGAGGGCAGTGACTCTTGTTATCAAACTCTCTGCAAGAAGGCAAAAACGTGCATTTCTAAAATATTTAGACCATTTTCAAAAATGACAAAGATCATAAACAATGTAAAGGGCATAGAGTTAGGGTGGCTGAGTGGAAACTTATTCACAAATTTTTAAAAAAAACATTTTAACCCAGTCATGACAGCTGGCTATTTTATGAGCTGTCAGTGGGAAACTAGAGTGCACAGTTCATCCTGTAATGGGACTCACATTAATATGCACTGACTCTCCAGGAAGTTGAAAAACAGATTCTTAAAATACTGCATTTCTATTAACCTGCCACCAGCATTATTCCTCTATCCTCTGGGTTTCTAGGCAGACTTGTGTCCTAGTTTAAAAACAAATGCTGCATCAGACCTAGTGCTGTGGACTGCTGGGAATAGATACGCTGACAGAGATAAAACACATGACATCTTGGAAAAATGCCTCATAAGGGACATCTTGGATTAGAAACACAGTATCAAAGGCTGGCTTGATTTGTTGGATTCCTACCCGCAAGCTACAAATAGGCATAAAAATGAGTCATAGACAAATCTCACAACACCCAGCTCAGGCATGGACATCACTAATGACCGAGAGAACAGGAAAGTAGAATAGTTAAACTGCACAGGATGAGAAGAACAAGGTTTGCTCTTGTGGATGGAGAAAAGAAACCATGTTGAAAGGAACCTAAATGCCCCCAAGAAAATCAGTAAAGGATTGCAACGATACTGTGATGACCTGAAAGTTTCAAGGAGTTCATACAAATCATTAGAATGAAGGTAAGTAGAAAGTATAAACTCAAAGTCTGTTGCATAATAGTGTCCAGAGGCAAACATAAGAAATGAAATGCAGGTTGCAGAGGATCGGGCAGCAAAGGAGGGAAAAGTTCAGCTGAAGGAAACTGCATAAAGAACCGGCCTCAGGCTCCACAAAAGAACAGAGCGGGCATCTGTCTCAATGTCCCACACCCGCTGAGTAAGTTCACACTTAAATTACTTGAACTATTTACCGTGGTGGCTGTAGATCAGCTGGTAGAGCAGGTTAATTGCAAGGTTGGTTGTTTCATTGTTTAGCCTCTTTTGTTGAAGTGTCCTTGAGGTAGACACCTAATTCAACACTTCGACCAATAGACAGTGGAAGTACTTGTTCAAATGTACTTACCAAAGGCATTTTCTTGTAGTTTGTATTTGAGGACTAATGTATGTACTAAAAATTTAATTGGTATTATTGTTATTGTCAATCTATGTTATGATTTAACCTAATCTACTTCAAAGTGCTATTTTAGATTAAGTTCTCTTACGTTATATTTAATTTTTGTAAGATGCGATATCAGTTACATACATTGTGTTTTGCTGCATTTTATATGCATATATCGCAGTAACCAGAGGGTGATGTATATTTTTTGGTCAATCCGGTGAGTAGTGCTTCACTGAATTCGTGCAAACATAATATAACGTTATTATTTTTGTGTACGTTGACAATGGCCTGATACAATGGTTTAAAAATTGTGAGGTGGGCCCCTCTAAGTCAGCATTGAACAACTGCAGGGGGATGGCTCTGATGACCAGGGGAAAAATAGAGTTAAACAAAGTTAAATGAATATGATTTTTGGAGAACATGAGCAAAAACTTGCTAATGTGCCAACCTTTATTTAACTTAAATTCAGCTTATTTTTAAAAAAAAATTTTAATAAGTTGCTTCAACCTTTATTCTTAATGGTTTCTAAAAGTTGTAGGGTGGTGAGCTTGAACTTTGTAAGAGTTTTTATGAAGAGTATGCCAGAAAAAGGTTAATGACTAGGTCAAATACAGCCAGAGATATTAAAGAGAAGACTACGACAAAATCCTTGAAGGTTGGAAAATTTAGATTGTCCCACAGTATCATTCTACATCTATATCATTCTGACAAACCCTAAATACCACCAATATAATTTGAGAGTTTACTAATATTCAGGAGTCTGAGTTATGCAATCACTACTCATGATCAAACGCAGTAATCCAGTCTTCCTGCTCACATGTGCAACCCGAGCACAGGGCAGCACAACAAACCTGAGAGGTTATCATATCACATCTGCATGCCTGGAAATGTGCTTTACAGCCACTGTGGTGATGACAAAAACAAGCCAAAGTGCTCTCCATGCAGGTCTGCCCCATTCTGCTGCCCACACACACTTAAGCTGCCTCCCACATGCACTCCACTCTGCCATCATGTTACGCTTTTATGATCTCATTTTATCAGGGATACTAGAGCTACTTGTCACTCTTATTACACATGAGGGAGTTTTCTAGCGCTGATTCAATTTCTGCAACGATAAATAGGTTAGTCTCCATTCTACATGTTGCTAAGATAAACCTTATCTCCAAGATATGTTGACTAAAATAACATGCCACCTTATGGTGACTTATCTCAGGTATGCAGCTTAGAAAAAAAAGTGAACTAATTTTAGATTAAGCCTGAAAGTACATACAGAATAATCCTCAGCACCCAAATTCTACATGTTTAAAAAATGTCAAACTTTTGCTTGTAATTTAAGTTTTAACTTGTGTACCTTGAATCAAGATCCACTTAATAGCTTTTTGAGGGCTTTGGGATAACAGCCACTGAGCTTGCCTGTCAACAGTCAGTGACAAGTTTGTTTGCAAACTTTTTAAGAGTGTGTGGTTGAAAGATCAGGCCAAAAATCTGTGTTAGGTAGTTTTTCAAGACTAGACTGGACCTCCAGCTGCGCATCAGTGAGTCTAATTAGGACAAAAACTGTCTTTGCTATGCCAGAGACTGTCAGTCAGTCCACTGCGTTTGCTGACATTCATAAGATGAGGATAAATCTACTTTGGAGTACTTTGATTCTGACTTTTCATCTAGTGGCACCATGA
This sequence comes from Acanthurus lineatus, assembly GCA_029814665.1. Taxonomy (NCBI): domain Eukaryota; kingdom Metazoa; phylum Chordata; class Actinopteri; order Acanthuriformes; family Acanthuridae; genus Acanthurus; species Acanthurus lineatus. Next base: position 7,928,179 of record JAPZDV010000008.1, read on the forward strand.
TGTTGATATTTGTATTTTTATCTTTGAGTGGATTATTATGACATTTTATACAAACATCAGTGTCTTTGTAAAAAACCATCTGATGCGTTAGATTATGGGCTAAACATCAGCAAATGAGTGCTGTAGTATTTAACATCATAAACATCAATGCTGGCCTTTAGCTTAAAGCTAACACAGCTGTTAGCTCTGACTGTAGACTTTTAGTCCTGTGCTTACATGCTTTTTAGTGATTATTTTAGTAGCCCTGCAGTCACTGTATGAAAAACTGTGGTTTGTGACTATTCATTGTTACCTCTAAAGAAACTGGATTAAAAAAACAATGTTAAGTAATTTGACCAAAGTAGGCTAATCTCTGAGATCAAGAACCATTGAAACATGATCAAAGCTAAGAAACCAGTTTTACATGGCAGGATGACAAAATGCAGCAGGCCTACACATTTTAAATTTCCTCTCTCTCTTCCTGCACGGCTCTTATTATTTTGGACTGTCGTCTGCTCTCCTGTGTGAGCAATGAGGCCCCGACAAATGATGCCATTCTGTAACTCTCTCAGTCTGCTTTAAGTCTATTACTGCAGGGAGTTTGTGTTTTTCATAAACGCATTTTCACTCATAAATATGCCCATAAATGTACAGACTTACAGAGAGAGAGAAGTCTTATAATTCAGTTGTGAGTCATTTCAAGAATAAAGCAGCTGTGGTTGGCTCCGTTCATACAGGAAACTTTGAATAACAAAATACTTTATTGATCTCTGAGGGAAAATTGTTCTATTTTACAGTTTCTCCAGAAATTATAGGAAAAACAACAATAGAGCATAGGAAAAGTATGTGTATGTAAAAACATGTAAATTATATTGAATTGTGTAACAGTATATGTGGAAAATATTTTTTTTAAAAAACATTAAAACAATGTGCACATACTGTAGTAATTTAACAGTTGAAAATTGCACAGATGAACAACTAAATTCATTGCACAGAGCTAAGAAATGCACAGTTATTAGTTTCAAATAAACAAGTTATAGGGTTGCAGCTGCTGAGAGCTGGGGGAAATGAATTCAAGGGTCAATAGAGGCTCAGAGTGTTATGTGCTCTCTGCACAAAATCACATGAATCAAATATATTAGTGAAAAGGGTCAAAGCAAGTGCTCATTAAATAGTCATGACCTGTTTAAAAGGTTTTAAAGTCATGCTGACTGTCATGAAAATAAAGATCCATTTGTGTTCATATACAAAAACGATATCAGCTAAATTTCACGACAATTTATTGACCTGTTAAGTGACTGACCTTTGACCTCAGAAACCCCCATGTGATCAAAATTCTTGTCAACTATCAAATACGACATCTACAGACATTTCAAAAACTGTAAAACTGCACAAAAGACAAATCAATAATGAGCTAAAACTAAACAAAAATGCTTTTGCTCCTTTGACTACTTTTCACATAAATTACTGTTGATATTTTTAGATTGAATACCTTGAAGTTAGATTTTTTTCTTTTTGCCTTGAAAACATTTTCAACCATCTTTTCATATTTACTGAATAATACATTTATTTAATACAACAGTTACTGAACAAAAATATTCTTCTATCTTCTGTAAAAATGTGAGTGGTCCTGTCTTACCTTTAAATGGACTGAAGTGAACCCTAACATTGCCACGATGATGACGCTGCTCTGATTTTAAGAGAGCTGTATTTTTTTCTGATAGTCTGTCGGAAGCATTTGTTCCAAAGGTTTTAAAGCAGCCTCTCATAAATGCTGCCACGCTTGGATATGAGTGCAGTCTGCTTGTATTTTTGGCAGTCATGGGCTGCAGTGATAAACTGGTGGTGATGTGTTTGAAGATGACAAGGATGCTGAAGAAAAGAGCTGATTTTCCAGCACTGTGCTGCCCTGAATCTGCAGGAACTGGCAGTCACGACATCTGGAAGAAACACTGAGGTTGTGACGTCAGATTCCTTCAACTCTACCTGAACTTCAAAAACTGAGAGGCTGCTAAAAAGCCTCTTATTTACTCTGATTTTTTGAGTCTTTTTGCTTTTTGAGGTATTTTGTTCCATATGATGGTGAAAAGCTGTTTTAAAGCCTGATCCAGACTGCAGGGATATACTGTACTGCTCTGATGGACAAATACCTATTAAACACCTATTTCAAAATGCACATGAACGCCTTTACAAGAAGTCAGTCATTTAAATTGTATTTTTTGTAAGAGTCCAGAAGTATTATAAGAAAACTTAACCAAAAGTATCAAGTATTTTTTAAGCCAATCAATTAACAAGTAGTGAGCTGTTTCTAACTCCTTTATATACAGTGATTCCCAACCCAAGGATCCAAAGATTATTAGTGAGGCAGGAGAGAAGAAAAAAATAGGTCCAGCTGGAAAAAAAATATTAATTTGATAAGTAATGTATAACTATAGCAGCAGTAGAAATTAAAAAGAACAATATTTTCCTTCTAAATTGTAGTGGAGTATAAAAAATAAAGTTTCCAGGTGCAAACTAGAAATGTTTAAATAAAGTAGACCTACCTCAAAGTTACACTTAAGTATAGTTCTTGAGTAAAAGTAGGCTACTTAGTTACTTTCCATCAATAGCATTTAAGCAGTAACCATTATTAAGGTACTTGTATGTTCAGAAGTCTTGACAGTACGCTGTTTGTCCAGGTGAGGCAGCAGAGTGTCAATATTCAACAATCCACAATGGTGTGGCTGTAATACTTTAAATGTCCACATGATGGCAGCAGAAGACAGAGAAACATGCAATGATGCCTCCGTAAAAATGTCTGTTTTCTGCCTCCCAGAGCAGCATTGTCACTTCGGTGATACAACCATGAGTTTAAAACATCTCGCTGATATTTCACCTATGTTGTATTACTAATTTAGAACGAAATAATAATCTAATTTTATTGTTGACCCGCAATCACAATACAAACTGCAGCAGAGGATTTGGACACCTTCGGACCTGTTTGATTACTGGAGCTGTGAAACCAGATCCGATGACATACCTGTATCCTCAATACCACTGTAGCCAGTAAGCCGCGCTAAATGTCAATTAAGTCTGGTCCCAATAATAATTTCAACAATCTAAAACTACATCGCAAGAAAAAAATGTCAACTGCAGCGCAATATTTGTGCAACCGCAAGTTTTAGAAAACAAGCGCTGTTTGAAACCTAATGTGGAAAAAAATGATTTCTCTCAGATCCATAGCCTACGTTTAAATATTTATTTATTTATTATGCTTGTAAAAATGTTTTTTGATAAACGAAGCTTGTGTAATACTCGCTGATTTCTTGTGCACCTGATGAAAATTTCATTTCAAAGACAACAGCTGCTCAAAATATTTTTAACGTTGTCGCAGAATTTCATCATCTATGTTTTTATAAACTGTGTGAGTTACATCTCCGGAACAACACACCACGATTAATAGGAAATCAAAAAATAGCCTAGTATGAAACAAAATATTTCAGCAAATCCTTTTAGAAAATATGATAAGGGCTAAAATCGCCAATTTTAGTCAGAGAATAGGGAGATGATAAAGGGAATGATGCTTTTTAACAGTAATCCAATTAATTTACCTACTTTTTGGCCCTTTTCTGCTCTGATGAATGTCCGGAGAGGAGAAGTAAAAATATTTTCCAAACGGTCTAATCCATTCAGAAAAACGTTCATTTTCCAAAGTATAAAATTCAAAACATTTTCAAAAAGCTTTAAATCAAGCATTATCTTCTCTTGTTTATATTTAACTACAGTTGAAGAACCGACTTTTACACTGTCGATCGTTAAAAATGAAGTTATGCATAAACTTCATGAGATGAGAATAAAAAGAGGACAGTGCGGTCAGTTCATTTGCTATTGGATGAAATTAGTTTAAAAAATCAAATCCTGAAAATTAACATTTTAGGCTCTGCTCTGCTATAGGAAACAAACAGTTGTGGTAAATAGTATGTGAACTGGAAGAAATTTGTCACAGAACATATTTTATCTCTTTTATGAACAAATCGTTCAGCACAGCCAATTAAAAATGTGTTTGTAGGTTATTTGTCTACACAATCTTCCAGTAAGTTGGATACAAGTTCACTTGTTATCTCATAATCAAGTTAAAAATGTCTCCTTGACTTCAGTTCCCTATACACAAACTCATAGAGCACAGAGTTAGTCAACAAAAAGCCTGTTGAATCTTAATCCATTTTATTTCTGTCTGTCTACTGTATTTCCAAGAGTAATGGTAATATGCATATAGTTTTTCTTCACTCACCTGTTGTGACAAAGTAATAAATGTTCTTTTGTTGCTTTTCCAATAAACAGCTTCGTAGCAAACCACACAGATGTTAAATATTAGATGAACAAAATATATATGTATTCATCATATTACTAATCTCTAAATTATCAATTAAAAAAGCAAAAAACAGAGTTCACAGCCACTTTTCTATAACAATACAAAATAATCAAATAAGATAAGAAATCAAGATTTATTTCTTATTTTATTTCTTACATCCTTTTTGCAGGGGATTATGGGAAACTTAAAGTTGTGTGGGCCTAAAATTACAGTTTGATACCAAAACGGATTAAAATCCCCATCATTTATGGTGTTTTCATGCAAATGCCTGTTTTATTAATTAAGAAATTGACAAAATGTATTTTATTGCCATAGGCTTTCTGTACCTGTCATCTCTTATAACTCATCCAGTATCTCTGGAGATTCATGTGAACTCTTTTAGGCCTACAAATAATAAGTTACTGACTGTAGTCTCAGTCTGTTCAATCATTCAAATTTACTGCAGCTTGTCAGTGTTTTTTTTTAATTTTGTGCTCTACTTTCACTTTCAACAACATGTATAAGCCTGTAAAATATATTCAGTTAAACTAAACCTATACAGCAATATTCACCTCTGAAAGACAAGAAAATCCTGTGGTGGTAACATTGGGTTAGTTATTCACTCTGCTGATCAGTGTGTATTCTTTCAGGAAACCCATGAAAAACATGTCATCTGAAAATCAAGGATTGCTTCATACATCATTTTCTTCAATCGTGTTGTTCAATAGAATTTATGTCCTTTGTCTGGTAGACCCCAAGGAGAACCAGCTGATTACTGAATCATTTTCGTTTGTTTGTATGTTGATTTGTTTATAACTTATTCAAAAGAAAAACAAAAAAGAAAACAAAGAAAAAAATAATGTGCTGCACATGGCATAATATAAGTAGGAACAAGGGGGCACATTCAAGATTGTTCAAGATGTCGAGCAGAAGCTGTTTTGGTGGGACAGCAAGCAGAGAAAAACAAATTTCATTTTGATTTGACAACTACAAGGGAAGACACACAAGGGACCGAAGGCAACATCATAATGTGAACAGTTACACCCAGTGTCCTGTTGCACAAGCAATTCTTACAAAGAAAAACGTCATCAATCTTCCCTAAATCAGGAAATCAGTGAGAAAACCATTAAATGAGTGGCTGCATGATAGAATCTTAAGTTCACAGAGATTAAAAGTTGTTTTTTTATCTATAATTTTAGTGCAAAAGCTTTAAAATTAGTAAAAGTCTGCAACCTCTGTGTTCCTGTTTTTTGGAAGGTTTTACCCCCCTGATTACATTACAAATTCTTGCACCAGTTCTCCTATTTCCCACGATCGCAAAGACTTTGATTTGAGTTCACATGACTGTTTACATTATGTAAATTTCTCTCCAACACATTCCACACAATGAGTCCTCTGACCCCAGAAAGTGACGGAGAGCTTGCTGGTGGTCCTCTGCCTGAACCAGTTGACTTCATGCAATCCTCTGAGGAGCTTTCTAATTTAAAGATGGGAAGAGTCCTGGCTTTCAGATAATAGGCGAGTTCTTGACACCAATTCATCGGTAAATTTTAGTGTTTTAACAGAAAATACCATATTCTCCAATTGTCTGATTTCACTGTTTCATTCATTAAATGGTCTCTCCTAATTAAAAAAATGTTATTATGTGCAAACCTCTCATTTCTTAAATGTATTGCAACATTTCTGAAATATCTTTGCCTTTAATTCCACAAAGGACCCCCACTATCATTTAATATACAGCACCATGTCTCATTAAGCTCCTATTCAAATCAGAGGTTCCCAATTTGAATATTGGCGCGACGTGGGGGTGAAAGGGTGCCAGGGTGCCTGCATGCACGGGCACAAACACATACTGAATCCTTGTGGCCGGGCAAAAGTATTACAACTCATATTTACAGTAATTTCAGGTGATGTTTTTTTTTCTTTTTGCACATATCAGGTGCACCGAGATGCTGTTCGTGAACGTGCGTAAAAAAAAAAAAACCAAACACAGGCTGGTTTTGTCGCCATGTGCGATGTCCGCCTCTCTGTTCAGTGAAGCCTGCATGGTGTCTGGGCTGGCAGCGGTAAAACAATGGAGGGATGCTGAGGGTGCTTTACTGCTGTCGGAGGGTCCGAGACAGACTGTGACCCACCAGCCAAAAGACTGTCTGCTTCTCACGGCCCGTGTAACGCGTTACAATAACCAACAGGGCAACAGGCTGTTATTTTTTTGGCCACTTTGTTATGACTTCGCACGAACTCGATTCAGTTTTTGGGAAAAAAAACCCCCAAAAAAACAACAACTATTTTTCTCAGAAACAGTTTTATGGCTACACAACCTGGAGTCTGCTGCCGTTACCATGGCAACGCGGACCATTTTATCAAGCAATTTACGTCTAAATATGACCAAAAAAAGTCAAATAAATGGACGATGGCACAAACCAGCTCCTTGTCTTTATTTTTTTAAAGGATTATTACAATTATAGGCCCAAACACAAAATCAGTGGACTGAAATGTAACTTTCACGCGGCCTTCTTGTAGGACCTGCTTTACGTTTCAGGTCTGGTTCAGTGGCCAAATAATGTAGGTTTTACTATTAAACATACGACTTACCAATAAAATAGGATGTTATTGACAACACTTATATAAAGTAAGGTGAAAAAAGAAAATGCTTCTCACACTTGTGGTAAAACATCAAGTAAAAATTGTCCAATGTGAAGCTCAAATAATAAAAAACTTCTAGCCTTGGCCAATAAAAAGTTTTGATAGGCAATTTTACTTCTTTTTTTGGGATAAAACTTGTATACTTTTACTTAAGAAGCATGTGGGGTTATTTTTTTCAATTTCCATAACTTAAGTATAAACACATTTTTGAAACTATTAAACTTCTTTAAGTCTAAACCAACTGCAGCTACAGGCCAGGGGTCCATTAATAACATAAACTGCATTTTTATGGGCTATATCAAGTCCTCAGTGTTGTATTTAGCTCTTCTAGGTTGCAGTTCTTGCCTTCAAGCTAATGTGCCACTCACTCTGGTTGGATGCTTTGTACTGCAGCCATCTCTGTTTCTCTATAATATAATTACTGATATTTCTGTCTCCTGTGTAATATTAAGGGATCCCTCTTCTGTCGCCCTTTTTGAGGTTGGGGATTTTATCAAAGCCTAATCCAAGCATGGGCCAAAGGTTATTTTAAAAAAAGTCCTCAAAGACTAACGAGGCACATTGTGGCTGTTTAAACAAAGCAAACAAGTTCACATAACATACAGATAAAGTTACAGCTTTAGCCTAAAAGTCTACTAGGCGAGCTTCTGGCTGACAAGTAGCTACATATACTTGCATAAAGTTAACTTTTAACACTGCCAGTTACGCTAAACTTAAACTGACCCCTTGGGTTTCCGGACCGTACTTTGGCGCATCAGCTCCTGCAGCGGTTACCTGATAACGAGGCGCAGGCAGGTGTAGTTTGGCGCGCGCCTCTGTGAGCTTCCTGGTGGAGGGTCTGTCTTAATAATGAACTTGAGTTGTAGCTTAAGTTGTTGGCTACCTCATTACAGCTCAGTAAACGTGTCTGGATCTGAATAGACGGAGACAAAATGGCTACATTAAAGGCAAAGTTTGTCTTCGATAGGCCGATAACGGAGGAGACGAGAGGAGTCACTCGCCGGGTTACCGAGCATCTCTCAGCTCCACCAGACCTTCCTGGCTTAAGAAACTCTGTCAAACGGGACTAAGATGTGTTTTAATTTCTTTTGGATGTAGTCAGGATACATTAAGAGGGAACTTCTAGCTATAAAAGGTGTAAAGGGAGAAACAGTTTTAATTGTGAAACATAATAGTTGCACTTTGCCATAAGTGGACTAATGGGATTATTAATGTTTAAAAACAATTTACTGATTCCGTATTGACCTTATGCCTTTACTATCATCACATTTTGGTTTGCCAGGTTGTGAAATCCCCAATAATGTACCAATACTGTCATAAATGTTGGCAATGTTTAATAACTTCCTGATAAATGTGTTTAAGTGCAGAAACTCTGCAACTCTTCACTGTCAGGAAAGAGGTCACATGGTTCAATCAGTCAATGGAATTTTTTACAACCTGGCAACCCAACATTTGTCCTCATCAGTGTCTTAAAACTCACCCGTAATGATTTATTAACCGTTTATAAAGCCTGTTACAACTTTAGAGCGCTTCATGTGTAAAGGCTACCATTTAAAGCGTAACTGAAGGGCATTTAGGCCTCATACATGTTTGCAGTAAGCGGACAAAAGAGATGCAACAGTGCGGCCTGTGTGTGTGAAAGTTTTTCCACACCCTGTCGTGGTCTAGACGGATCGACGTGACTGAGTTAACTTTATTTAATGCTAATGATGAGCAGTCTAGGCTACGCACAAACACAGGCTAAAGACAGACTGAGACCTTATACAATAATGTTTGAGAGAGTTCGTCTTTCATTGACTCAAAAGATTTCTGGTGTGATTATCATGATAATTAGCCAAGCCGGAGCGCCTCTCCAGTCTGTCTCTACAAGTTCCAGCTGCACACACCAACATCTTTGAGATATTTCAATAATGGGCGAGAAGACAAAAAACAAAGACATGACTTTTCATATTTAACCGTCTTAAAATCAACGTACCTTTGCTGCTGTAATGGTAAAGTCTGCACTACATTTTCGTATAAATGCCCATTTTGGCCCACAGCAAATGTTAAATTGTAGTATTTTAAAGGTATAGTCGGCTATAGTGGCAGGTTTATGGTAGTATAAGTTATAATGTTGTGCAAGTAACCCAAAGTGAGTCCACAATTTTCATGAAATCGAGGTAAAATACGGTATGAACACTTTCAAACGAGCTCACTAGACTCAGAAGTGTGTTGCGTCCCCATAAGCATAAATATAGTGGTAAGATTGATATAATATCTCCTTTCTGGCATTTAAAGTCTCTCCATGGATATTCAGTTTGACTGTGGGTATTATGATAACATCATAAAGTCACATGTAGATGAAACACACAGTGACTGGGAGCCTCTATCAGACTTAGAGTGATGTTTGGAGGATGAATGAATGATGGTGCCACCATGCACTTCTGCATGCGCCTGTTGGGGGGCGTGAGAGGCGCTGCCATAGGTCCTTATTATAATTACATCGGCCGTCTTGCATAATATCAAAAATCTCGGAGGGTGGGAACGTGTTACCTCACTGACTCACGAGGGGGTGGGCCTTGGACGGCGTATATGATTTAGGACAAATGAGATGTTGAACCATTTGGAGACAACGGTGGTGGAGATGTAGCCGTCCAGGCGGACAGCCCCAACTCTCCTGCTTGGTGAGGGGAGGACGGGGGCTGTGGATGTGGAGGACTGCCGTGTGACAATATGTGCTGAAAAAAACAAGAGGACCCATTAGATTTTAAAAAATGGTCGGGGCCGGAGGGACGTCACGATGCGCCGTCGCCACAAAGCTCAATACGCCGCTCATGAACGCGCTCACTTGGCTCCCAGCATGCCACACGTCCGGAGGGACCACTGCTTACCAGGAGCTCATCCAAGCACAGTGCAACCCGCCCTGCTGGATCTGAGGAGGAAACAGTAAGAACCGTGTTTTGTATTATGAGGGATTTTGGTGCATGTGAGTCTGAGTTTGAACAGAAATCTGCAGGAGCGGCGCAGCAAAGGGTTTCTATGGCGAGCTTAGGCGCGTTTAGGCTACAACACACTGTACTAGTAGTGTTCAACCCAGCTGGGAAGTGATGATCCACAGGCCGAATAAAGTCTAAATCAATTGTACATTTTCCTCCAGTGAGGCTCGTTCTGCTCTCAGACCAGCTGAAGGTCCGTGTGGACGGTGCGCAGCAGCATCTGAGATAAAGGCTGAACATCATCTGATGGCAGCAGCAGCAGCAGCACAGACGTGTAGTTTCACTTGTGGCTGCACACTTTTGTTTGGCATTAGATACAACATGTCCAACAGAGTCTCACTCCGTACTTTTATGGTTAGATGTCAACTATTTTATCATTTAGTTCAGTGGCCTCTTTTCTGTCTGTGGTCACAGATGATTTCCTGTTTTAAGTCATTTTTATTGTTAATAGTAATGTTGATATTTTACCAAACAATAAGAAACTGCATTCCCACCTCTTTCCAATCCTCCTGTCCGTTTAACCTACATTTTGAAAAAGAGATGACTCACAGAAAAGACCATGCTAATGATCTTTTTACTTTGACTTGTGCTTTGGAAACAAAGGTTTGGTGTTTTCTGACGCTCACTGAGGGATGCTGACTTTAAATTCGAATATTTTCGGCGGTGCTGACCCTGGATTAGCCATATGTTGTGTTGTTATCGTCTCTTGTATTACATAAGTTCAGGTTGCAAAATTTCCCCCCGGTTTAGTTCATAAGCTGGAGAGATTTATATCGAAGTGCAACTACAATGTTGCAGCTGGTCTGTAACGCCAAAGGCCTGTCTGTGGTGTCACAGTGGCTTCGGGCGGTACAACCTTCCACAGCACAGTGTTGTGGTTGTGGTGTGTTGTATTTGGCCTGTTTCCTGTCAACAGATTATGCGCTGAAAGGGTTATGCAGAGGGGAGAAAGCATGTAAAAAAGCAAAGGTGATTAGTGTACATGAACCCAGCAGTGTGCGGCTCCAACACGGCGTCCTGCAGCCTGGGATTATACAGTATGTACCAGCATAGAGCTCTTACATAAGGCCTGTTTAATCTGTGTGAGTGGGGAGTCAGACCTCCCTCTCATGCGAATTTTATGTCTGTAATAATTAGTACCTCACATTTTCCGTATTATTCAGTATGTATTTAAAGTGACTGCATTCAGAATTGCTGCGCCAAGATGCAGCTGACAACGAGGAAGCCCTCAAGAAGTTTTCCTGCTTAATTTTCTAATATTTTGGACTTTTTCTTAAATAAAATTAACTCGTAGACAGATTATTTTGCAAAAGCACATATTTTACTCATGCAAGGAATTTCTTATTAATTTTTCTTACGTCTCTGAGGCTCTAAATCACTACTATTGGTCACAGGCCCGATTACGCAAAGGCGAGATTAGTACCCAAAATGAAGACATGAATCTAGCTTGTGCTGTAAACATGACTAGCACTTAGACCGAAAAGGGGAATTTGGGTTAAAAAAAAAAAAACCCTGACCTCGCTCCCAAGTGCCCACGAAGACAAGAATAAGAGACGGAAAATGGATCACAAGTTAGAAGACATATTAAGACACGAGTCACTAACGAGCTTTAATTTGAAAGTGGCCACTGTGAGTCTGCAGCAGCATCTCTGGAGCGTCACTCTGGTGCAGAGTCAGTGAAGCTGCAGGTGCAAAGCTGCTACCGACCAACACAAGCTGGACTCGTTTGGGACTTTCAGTGACCTAGTAGGCAGATTTCCCACGTAGGGTATTTCCAGGGATATTCCTGAGAGAGAGAGAGCGAGAAAGGTGAAGAGAGAGAGCGAGGCAGATAGATGGGAGGTCCATGCGTAATTCAGTTTAGTTATTTTAAACGTGTCTTTTTGGGACATTTAATGTTAACTGGAGTTTTTCAATTCTCAACTAATATTATCATTTTTTCTTGCAGAAACTACAACTTACAACAAATGGAGACGATGACTTCCTCCAGCTTCCAGGTGAATATGATTGCTTCCACCTTTGCTCCATCACAAATTCATAGATTACTGTCTACACGTGACTCTGCATGGGACTTTAACAGGCTTACAGCTGTTAATGCAAGAAAATTAGGAGAATCCATGCAACATCTTTCTTTCTCACTCTCCTACCTCTACTCTCTCTCTCTCTCTCTCACACACACAGACACATACACACACACACACACTGAAAATCAGGCAAGCACGCAGCAGCAGTAGCACGCTGTGTGGAACTAATTGATTACTCCTGGAAATCATTTTAAAATCCTTTCTGGATCCTTTTTGTGGACGCGACTGTTCCGCTCATATTTTGCAGCATTTACAGCAGCCTTTATGGTCCTGACAATCTATTAAAGTAGAACATTTTTCACTGTATTGCTGCCAAGTTACCTTAAACGAAAACTTCAGTGTAATTTGCATACAAAGACGTTGGTGTGAGCTACAGGCCTACTTATAGTCAATTCACATTATCGTCTATTTTCTGTCTTTATTTTTTATGTGAGCCCATTATAGCGTATGTTTCAATAACATATCTTAATTGTGTCACTGCTTTCATTGCTATACTGGTATCCGCGTCGCCTGCATCCAAATGCAGTATGAAAGTATCCAGAACAAGTCGTCTAATTAATCTTATCGTCTGAATAATTAACTGTGAACAGTGAGAGGAAAGAGCTAAAAAACAACACCTGAGACACAGATCTGAATAAAGCAAAAAATGTTGCGATCATAATTATCATCATCATAATTTCTTACGTCGAGAGGGACAGCAAAATACACAGAGCTGATATCATCAAGCTATTATTACGTGACAATTATTTGTCAATTGTAACAGCTGCGGACACCTTTCTCAAATTTCATTCAATCCAAAAAAATAGCCTTAATTTAGCCATTTAAAATGAAAAAACACACAATGACACTCATACGGTTTGATTGGGACTAAGTTCTGTAGAATTAAATAAATTAAATAAAACTTTATTCAACCTTACAAAGGCAACTACAAAAAGAAAAAAAATCTTAATCACAATAATGAAACAAAACAAAACAAAAAAACTGAAAGGCTTATTAGCTTAATTTGAATGAAGTAACAAGACTGGTTGTGGGTGTGAATGTGTCCTAATGTCTCGAGCACGTGTTGAAAGGTGTGTGTCACGGCCTGTTAACGTGTAAAACAGCAAAGCGATCAAGGCTGATGGACAATTTTTGTTTGGCAAAGCCTGTCCAACATCTATTCCCTCTTCTCTGATTAAAAGACCCCTCAGAAAGCAGTTGTGAGATAAAATAAAATGTAAAACATGTCATAATAAGTATATCTCATATTTAATCTGCATTTCTCCGTCTTTTTGTAAACAGCTTTAACTGTTCTAATTCCTCCTTTGAATGGATGCAGTGGCCTATTTTTCACGATGCTGCAGGAAGCAACATCCTCACCGTAATGGCGCGCGCGTGTGCGTGTGTTAATTAGACAGCGCAGGCGTCTGTGACGTCACCCCACTCTCTCACTAAATGCTATTATTTAAAAAATAAAAACGTGTTAATGATAAACACACACACACTCACACACACACACAAATACACACACACACACACAATGATGTCTTTGGCTAAAGGGATCTAAATATTGTTATTCGGTCTTTTATAATATATTAAGTCAAATATAAATAATTTTTGGCTACAATCTTAAGGATCTTGACCAATTATCTTCTAATAGCTTAAAAAACACATTAAATATGGCAGGTTTCAAAAATTGTGGTCAGAATATAAATTAAAATGATATGATCAACACTGACAAATTTCTCGACTCAATCAATTTTCTTCACATGAAGCTAAAAAAATCTCTTGGTCCTTACACATAAGTCTTTTGTAGCAATTTATCAAATTAATTTATTTACAGTTCACATTGTGTCTGAACCACTATGCTGTGTTAAAGATGTATTTACTGTTTTTTACATTCTTCATTTGTCCTATTCATTTAATTATAAGGATGAATATAGGAAAGTATTTCAATAAATAAAAAAAACACAAAAAAGTGTCTAAAAAGTGTGCATGTTTAAGGATTATGAGTGTACACATTGCCTTCCTGTGCAGTTGAAATCATTCAAGGCTGGCCTTTAAAATCAACTGGATACATTTATATACCTTTATAATACAATTGAGTATTTACCCCGTGTATCAAATTTTCAAGGGATTTTCTATTTGCCTTCTGCTACAATATTTTCTTTACATGACTATCTGTGTAAATTATCCCCCTCAGTGCTACTTCATCTCCAGCTTCTGAGGATCTTTACTGTTGTTGTCTTTAGTTCACTGAGTAGTCGACTATAATGCTTTGTTTTGAATCCCTCTAAGAACCCATTCACATTTCAGTCATATAAAAAACATTTAATAGCTTGGAAAATGTGTTTTCACAGCAGTATCCCCTGTGAATCTTTAGTCATGCTTGTTTTTCATCTCATTTCACTGAGGCATTTTTAACACCATGTGATAAATCATCTTCCCTAACACTCCAGATTTATGACTATTATTGTCATATTTCCACTTCTAGAATATGTGGAAAACACAGCAAATTAGCTTTGTTTTGGTGAATTAGCCCTTTAAGCATTTTTTTCCCTCTCTCATCATTTGTCCTTACAGGTGCATTGGAGGTTGTGTGTTGTGTGTATTTTGCTGGAAAAGAGCAGTGTCCGCAGGCCTGAGGGGTTGTCTGTTATCTTTGGTTATCTAGCTGTATGAGTGACGTACATTCTTCATAAAGCTAGATAACCGAAAGTAACAAGAATCCCATTACATGCCTGCATGGAAGAAGAAAACTAAATAAAGAAATCACCAGCAGAGAGCAGTGGGCTCTGAAGATGGACGCTGCTAACCGGTGACGTGAAGGTATGAAGCTGTGTTACATAAGGGGTATGGGATGGGAGGGGGTCTTTCAGAGAGGATCTTATGTGCACCAAGCGAAAATAATATTCAATATTTAAATTGTAATTAGAGAAAGTGTTTCCATTTCCACAAAAAACATCAAGTCTGGCTCTTGTACAAACAAAGCAAAGTAATACTGCAGTAGTAAGGTATAGCTTGTGCTGCTGTGTGGGTTCATGCATTGTGCAAGTTTATGGGATGACAGTGTGTGAGTTTGCAGAAACAGTTGATCCAGGGGTCGAAAGGGATAGAAAATCTTAGTTTAATGATGCAGTTTTATTTGTCCTTCACATATAAGCCCTTAAATTCATCCTGAAATGCAAAATCACAAATATTAATAATTATACCTGTACTGAAAAGTTCAAAAAATTACAAAATTACAAAACAATTTGGTATTTTTACATCCAAAAAATGCATTTTTTTCTCCTGGAAAACACTGAATCTTCAGTGGTGACCTTATTGTGTAAATTGAAATATTCCAGCTAATAGCATAAAAAATGAAATGCTGCAACTTCCACCTTTTTGAATTAAGCAAAAATAACACTCTCAATAAAACTAAATTAATACTCTCCCCTTCTGCCTAAACATCTCACTTAAGGAGTAGCGCATCAAATTAACAGAAGCAGAGAGCAATGAGTCTCTGTAGTGACATGCAAACACAGACTGTAGGACTTGATCTAGCAGTGCTGACTTTTACTGGAAACAGCTGATGAACTCGAGGACCAGCCTTATTTTAAGTTTGTTCTCTTGATTTTAATCTGCTCAGATTAGACCAAAATATATAGCCAAAATTGGACATTTCATAAAGTGTCTAATCCGAAGCATGCATCACTGACAGTGTGTGATTGACAAACATTTGTGCAACGTTTTAGTGTGGCAAATTCCACCCTCCTATAGCTGAAAGATACACTAAAATTACTTGCAAGTACTTCACAGTGCTTAACACTCAGCAAATGAGGATTATTCTTAGTGTACTGTATCTCAGAGATATATGGTCTCTACTTTGCTATATCATGTTTTTGTTTTTTGAGATTCAAGGCCTTTTCAAATGATCACAAGTCAAATTAAATCAGGCTTCCCCTGAGGACACTAAGAAAGTCTTTACCAGGTTGATTTGGTGTTTTTTTTCTGAAAATCAGCTATGACTACAAGTACAAATCAGCGAGTAATGAAGCAATTTCCGTGAGAGGAAAAAAAAAGATGTTGGGAAGCATGTTCTTAAAAACAAAAACATTTTTTTGATTACACTGAAGTCCAAAAATCCTGAAAATTCTCTTCCCTTTCTTCCTTTCTCTTTTTCTCTTGCACACACACGCACATACACACACATACACACACACGGCACAGTCAAAAATTTCTTTGTTTGATTGCACTTCGTTATAAGTAATAATTTTTGGCCATAATCTGTTTCTAATTAGCCTATTTTTTGTGTTCATCATTTCTGGATAATTGGCTAAATTTTGATCTTAGCACCATTTTCTTGCCTGAATTCGTTTTTTAGTAGGTAAATCTGTTTGTATATGTCGTAGTTGAGATGAAGTGTAAACTACTCACAGCTGATGTGTGGAGCTGTAGCCCTTTATGATCAGAAACGTGCTTAATTGTGCAAAACAAGGCAGCTCTGCATTATGGCTTTTTTTAAAGCTTCCACACGTGTTTTATCCGCTTAAATATCAGATGAACCAAGCAAGAGAGTTTAAGTCTCATTGGCTTTTTTTCACAGAGCAAAATATACAGATGTATCTTCTTCATTTTCAGTAAGTTTCATGGTTTGGATGTTGATGTGCATGCAGCTCTTCTGACGTTGCAGAGACAATGTCCTACAGAGGACGTGGTATTTAACGAAGAGAAACAAAACAAAGAACACCTCGAGAGGCAATTAGCGGCACTTTGCCATCTTTAGAGCATCTACCCCTCAACCCCCATCTATCCCAGCTTATGCTCTTTCGCAATTGATTTTGCTGCTTTTCCTGCTTGAGAACTCAATGGTCTTTGTTACAGTAAGGAGACAATGAGGGCAGGACAAAGCAGCGAGGATTGATGGTGTATGTGTCATGTCATCTTCCATTTTTTAACGCAAGTTTAGCAACCACTGATACTACCTAGGAAATAAAAATCTTAACAAATTGGCTACAAAATGACCTTTCAAACCTCTTAAGCTCCATCAACACCTACTTGTCTGTGGTGTAGTGCAGCACAAAATCTAATCATCCAGAAAAGCCACTTTAATCAGTAAAACTAAGGCTGTGAATATTTTTGCTGTATACATATGTTTATATATATTGCTAAAAGCTTAAGCTCAATGCAATATTTGAGATCTATATAGCTGTTTATCATTCACAACCTTAAAAGTAGGTTCTAAGCCTTTTTTTGATTGACCACATGTTCACGTCCTATTTTGTGCACCTTAAAGCATCACTGTACCCCCCAAACACACTCACACACACACTCACACATACTTCCCTACATGTTTTTTCCTTTCTTTTCCATGGTTTTCCCTTCATTCATTTAATTTTATTCTTTTCGTTTTTCCCAGCTTGGATTCTCAGATGGTTGGTTCTGATTTGTATGCATTTGCATAATGAATGTCATTTGCATGCTCAGGGGCAGACCATACCATGAGAACGGCTGTGTTTGTTGTTTGTGTGTGATTATGTGAGTGCGTGTGTGTGCATATGCGTGTGTGTTCATGCATGGGCACGTGTGTGTTCGTATGTGTGAGGTGTATATTAAGCACATTTAAATTACACATTTTTTTCATACAAACAGACCATCGCAGGGTGATGTGTTTCGCACCCACACTGTACAAACACTATGTTCTTCCTCTTAGACATGTAAGTGTGTGTGTGTGTGTTTGTGTGTGTGTGTGTGTGTGTGTGTGTGTGGGTGTCCAAGTGTGGGATAATTCCTCCTCCATGTGTGGTGCATGTAGGGCAGCAATCTGACGATCATGCCTCTTTCTGTCTCTCCGCCTCTCTTTCCTCCCTTCTTGGTAACCGTTCAGCAATGTACCGACTGGAAGAATGAAAATAAGAGACTCCCTCCTCAATCCCATAATCCCTCTCTTCCCCGACCCCTCCCTTGCCAGTTTGTCCTCCTCTCCCACACGGCAAGTCACAGTCCTGCCACCATCTTAGGTGTTAAGACTGGCACAAAATGGCAGCTGAAAAAGGGGACCGTGGATAGCCAGCGCTGCACCTTCCCCCACTTCATGTTGGCCCAGATCATTTCCGCGCCATTGGTTGCCTCAAGACAGTGTTAATTACTGCCAGTGTGTTAATTGTAGAGATCGCCCCAAGAGACATGTGGGAAGGGATGAGATAGGAGGAAACCGTAAAGCCGGTGGCTTTTTGCGTGGGCAAGCTGGCATTTTTAAGGGCAGCTGCGGCTCCTGCGTCGCTTTCGTTTTGTCTGCCGTCACGCTGCAGACGGCGACGATCAACCATTTTGTGGATCTCCACAGACGCTCTGAAAACTCTTTTCGACTGCTTGGTATCCGGAATATTAATTAAATTACACCAATGGTTTTTGATTACAGAGTTGCTCTATTGGCATTACTTCATGTGCTCGAGGAGCATTCATGCAGGAATGTACAGACGGCTTTGTGTGATGATGTGAAAGAAAAAACACCTACATACTCCCTGACACCCACAACGAGCCATTATTAGCAACACTGTCGTTTTCATAAATATCTGCTTGTTATCACACGCAGTTTTCTCACATGTAAAACACCTCCTACTTGGCATGCAGAAGAATATTTGTTGCCTACGGATCATTTGACAAAGCTTCAAGAACCAAGAAGTGATTTCTAATATGACAGACTATTTAAAATTAGGATTTTACAGGAAAAAATATTTTAATGATCTGAAAGATGATTACATTATTTTTTAATTTGTTACTGCAGAGTGCAACCCTTATGTCCTCGGTAGGTCAAGGTTTTAGACCTCTCTTTGGTTTTCTGATCATGGTATCATGACGTTAATCAATTGGTATTGAAAGGGGTTCATAGACAAAGAGATCCCATGAATATCTTAATTTATAAACTGACAAATATGTTTTGGAGGAGCATTAAGACCTGTTTTGTGAGGGAACAAAACAAAAGTAAATGTGTTGTATTATTTATTTATCATCAACTTCCACTGATTTTGAATCAGAAGTTCATGTAAATTTGGGATTAAACTGGATAAAACAAAATTAATTAAGACATAGTTACTTTTTTTATTTTGCTTGCCCTCTCTCCATGCCAACTTAACTTCGAGCTCTATGTGCATGATTTTATCACACTCCTCTACTTTGGGTTTCTCTATGACAGTAGCTATTTAACCAACCTTTTCGCCAGGATTAAGTATTGCCTTGTTTCAAACTGACCCACCTTTGCGTCCAGGGAGGAAGAAGTGTAGTGAGTGAAAGGACTGAGAAAGACTGGACAGAAAACGGAGGGTGGGAAGGAGGAAAGGGGGGGCAGACAGACAAGGAGAGGGAGCCTGCGACAGTGAGATCTCAATAGTGAGAGGCCTTCTTTGTGTTTCTGTGTGAGGTTTATTTTGGGGGGCGCAGGGGCCACTAAGAAAGAAGGGGAAGAGGAGAGGGTGGGGATCCTATCCTGGGCCCTCAGACAAGCGGGGCATTGTCCTCCCCAATGTGTGGCGGCACTTGTGGCGTAACGCCATTATTTAGGCCAGTGGAGGGAACGGGGGTCTGGAGACCAGCTTAACCAAAACTCCAATTAGACCCGGATCGTCCTGATTAATGGACGAGGGAGATTGGTAAACAATGCTGGCCATTGTTAACCCCCCCTCCCCACCCACACACACACACACACACACACACACACACATACACAAACCCCTACCCCACTGGTTTCTTTCACACAGCAGACCCTACATCCCTACTGCCTCTGATACACACACACACACACACACACACACACACACACACACACAATTTGTCTGTCATGCCAGTGCTCAGAGGCCTGTCATTAGCATGCTGCTCGTGTTTTTTTTTGTTTTCACAGCCTCAATGTAAAGTTTGGGTACATGCTAACATGCAAATAGGCATATTTGAATTTATCTGAACCTCCTATACAAAAATGTTACCTATTCTTTTGAAATAAAAATTTAAAGTTTAGTTTTAAAGTTAACATTACATGAACCAAAATTATAAATGTATGGAAAAAAATTTGGAGAAGAGAAAGTGAAAATTTTTAAAGATATTTTCTTCGTTAACACACTCATCAAATTTCAATATAAAAAGTGACGTTTTGAATTAGCGTTGCATTTAAGTTAGACACGGAGCGAACTGAGGCGTCTTTTCTACAAAAGCGGCGCTGTGCTCGTATGTTAATCACACACTGCGCGATGCTTGGCTCTGCATTTCAATACGTCCTACTTTATTGTTTTTTTTAAGCATATGCGCTGAATAATTAGCCACCGCATAGTCCAATCAAGGGCATGCCAATGTGGGGTTGCCATGGCGACCCCATCAGTTCCAACCCCCACCATCCCCTCTTTTCCCTTTTTCCCCCCCTCCACCCCTCTATCGCCCTACAACCAACACCACCACCACCTCCTCCTCCTCCTACTGCCTGGCTGCAAACATTACGGAGAAAAATAAAGCGTGGGAAAAAACACTTTGGTGGTTCAGACAAAGATAGTGTGGGTGAGGAGGAGAAGGAGGGGGAGGAGAGGAGAGGAGAAGGAGAGGAGGAGGATGCGTGATGTTGGTGATTGGGAGAGCAGCTTGTGTCTAGACTGGCAAACGCAGACATGGTTGTTTTGGAGTTTTGTTTTTTTGCGGGGGGGGGTTTGGTGGCTATATTTTACCTCATCTGTCTGGTTTGTTTTTACGTGTATTCATGTTTCATCTGACATCAGTGTGCCATCTATGGGCAGGGAATGGGAGTTTACAGTATAGTTTACAGTAAAGCGTTAAAAAGAGCAGCAGGGGCAACTCAGAAGGCGACACAGTGAACAGTTACACCATGCTTTGTGATGAATTAAGCTTTATGGTTGAACTCAGAGTCCCACAAATGGTTGAGTCCATGCACATGACCCGAAACTCAAAGTCCAGCACTTTAGGAGCTTCTAAGTATGTTAAAGAATTAGGGAGCTTTGTTTGTCCAAAAAGGCTGATTGTTCCAGAGTAATACTGCATACTGTATGTGTGTCATGTGTTTGATTATTAATTGCATGTGTGGATGCTGTAGTTCTCAGCATTATTTAAGCAGCATGGCCTCCTGGGATCTGTACCTCTCAGTCGTCTGCAGTCCTGCAATGTGCATGCAGTGAGCTGAACACAGAGTTGAATCAGAGCAATTGGGGAAATTTAAAGATTTCAGCCAACTGGTTCATCAACAAAATTTGAAAAAAAAAAAAGAGTACTTTAATCTCTCTTTTACTCTCTTGACACATTCATATATTTGTACACATATTATAAGTGAGGAATGAATCCAAAAACTATGTCTTTGTATTGTGCATATTTAAGTCTTTCTAAATGTTTGCAAGATTGTAGATAAATTAGATTGCCCTACATTTTATAGATTATAAAAGATCTGGTTTTAACGTCTCTTCTCTCTCTTTCTTCAAGGTTTTGGATCAGTCTGGAACCGCCTGATTTTTGCCTCTTGCCTCTTTGGACTCAGACTTTGGGTTCAATGATGTTCGTTTCACACAGGACTACGTTGTTAGACTGCTGATTTACTGGAGGAAATACATGGATTCTATGGAGGCAGTCGACTTCAACAATGTGACAGTGGACAGATTTAAAACTGTGAGGTATTAAACTGGTAATGGATGCTGAAGTCGCCGCTTTCTGCTGCAACAACAGAACATCTTTATCTGAATGACAGAAACAAAACAGAGGACAAAAGACTTTTAATGCAAGTGGACAAACTGACATTTGGCCTTCATGAGGCTGAAGCTGAGAGAGAGTACAGGACGACAAAGTGGACTCCCTGTGTGTGTGTGTGTGTGTGTGTGCGTGTGTGTGTGTGTGTGTGTGTGTGTGTGTGTGTGTGTGATGTACACTGTGATATTGTTGGGAATTGCTCGGCACAGCTGTTCAGGAAACATCTGTACTAGATTTTCATGTAGGTCAAAGCTTACACTACTCCCTCTCCCTCTATCACACACACACATGCACACAACACACACACGTTCACACAAACACACACACACACACACACACAGAGTCATTTGAGATTGAAAAGATATTAATAGAAGCAGGAAAATTAGAGCTTAGATGATGAAGCTGTTCTTTAAATTACTAGTATTAATTTTCATTAGTCATTACTTTTGCATTTTTTCTCCTTTTATTTTAGAGCCTGAATCCTTAATTTTAAATTTTGTTTTTTGTGTATTCATTTCCATTTTTTCTTACTTATCTTTTGAATGCTATTTATTTCTACTAACAATTAAATAGGCTTATTTCTCTCATGTAAATCTTTAGATGTTTCAATTTGTTGACAATCGCTGTAACTGGATTACTTGAAATATTTGAGTTTACTTTTGCTGCAATGTTAAAAATGTTTGACAGAGTTTATACATCAATTTTGCATTTTATATAAATCCTCTCAATGATTTAGCTGTTTTTTCAACACATACAGCACATTTTTACATTTCACATTCTCATAACTTTAATAGAGTGCATTTCCATTTAAAAGATGTATAAACTTTGTTCTTCTAGGAGATTGATAAAACATTAAATGATGTTATGTTTAAATTAGATTTTATTTTGGTCTTTTAACAGCCACCAATTCCATATATCACATTTTATTTTTCATCATTTTGTGTACATTAAAGTTGAATCATAGTTTCATTGCATTTTTTTAGTTTTAAATAAAATGTATATGTATTTTTTTGTTTATATCTAATCAAGAGAGGTACTATCAATGCATGATGAGTTCTGTGCAATCAAAATGACAATATGTTTACTTTTTATCTATGCAAAGAAGTGAGTAGGAGGGTTTGTAAAGTTTGCACTATTTGTATCAGTGTTTGCACATGAATTGTGTTGTAAGTTTGCACAATAGCAGCTAAATGTACAGCCCTAGTTTGTGTCGACAGTCTGAAAGAAATGTTGTTAAGTGTGACATTTATAATATGCACTGATATGAGGACATGTGCAAAGTGTGATTTCCTGTGGTTGTGAAAGTGTGTTTTTCATTAGGTTTGATTAGAAACAATGGACTTGGTGCTAGCTTGTATTAATGTCATCTTTCCATTGATTTAGAGACTAATATCTGGATTTTTTTCCCCACGTTTTCTTTGTCAAATCCGCTTTTCTGACAGTCTCACATGTACTTAAATCACATGTACTTAAATGCAATAAGTTTTGTTTTGTTTTAATGTGGAGAGTTTTTTTAGTTGGAATATTATTAAGAGGAAATCATGGAATTGATTATATCATAATGCACTATGAACTACTGTTTCAGTAGTCTTAAAAGCATGATTTGCACACGAGTTGTTAATATGCCTGATATTTGTACTATGCAACTGTTTCTACTGCAGTTAATTGAATCAATAAAAGCATCAAAGTTTACATGAGACAATAACTGTGTATGTGTGAATTGCCTGTGTCCTCTTGTAGTCCATGAAACTTGATTTGAGTATTTAAACAGCTTGAATCGCCAATTTCTTTGTTACACCCTTTGAACAACTTCAGCTGATAACCACAAGTTTTACACTTCTTTTTGGAATTTAAGGTCATTAAATCTGATTTACATGAAATTCTAGCACTTTTTTGAGTATAATAAGCATAAATTGTGAGTTGTTTTGGATTCTAACAGACAGGTTTATGTTAAATATTAGCCAGTTGTCAATATGCTATTAGGAACAATTGCCTTAACAAGTGCGTGTATGTGATGAGTTTAATTATTTGAAAAATAATTCCTACTGTATGCAAACACATGTGAAGCAATTTTAAAACAAGACAGTATTGATGTGTAAAATGGCACATTTAGTCTAACATACATTACTTACCAATAAGGAAGGTAGCCAAAGTGCTCAACATGATCTATGTTTTTATCAACTCATAAATTTTCACATAAATAAAAATAAAAAAACAAAATAAACCCAGATTCTTACTTTGTATTTAAAAAAAAAGCTGAGAAGACAGGTGATACTTTCACTGCATGGTACAGCACAGTCCATTACTGTCGCCGTCAGACACACATACCAAGAACGATTGATGGTTCTCAGTCTCTGCGTTGCTCAATGGCACACAAGTCACCATCATAGAGACAACCTGCTTCCTCATTTTATACCCAGCTGTTTCCAGCTGGTTTGAGACTGGAGCCTGTGACTTTACTGTCAACTCTCATCAGATGCGTTTGGAATAAACAGTTCTCTAAAATGTTGGTCACTTACTGGAATTTGAACTTGTTTCAATGGGGTTTATTGCCTGTAAGATTTAGGACCAAGCAGAAGTTGCACAGTGCTATGAAAATAAAATATCTGTACATGTATATATCTGACCAAGATATTACATAAAACCCTCACTGGAAACATCTTGATGTGGAACAACATCCTCATGAACATAACCACTGATCAATGTTTACACACACTGTACACTTTCAGAGGAAAATAAGAGTCACATCTGGACGGTATGTTGCGTCTGGGATGGCGTGGCACAGCTGCTCATGAGGAGGCTCAGGACAGTGGATCCAGCTGCTGCATGCAGCAGCAGGAAACATCTGGAGTGACGAGCTCCTCATTCAGCTTGCAAACACTCTGGGGCCAAAAGTCTTGTTTAGGAAAAGTTTCTGAGCTTAAAAAGTGTAATTCATCAAACATACAGCGTTTACAGTTAGCAGTCAACATTAAGCATTAAACAGTGTAATGCACAACCCTCCTAACAGGACAGAAATTATATGTGATCAAAGACAGTATAAACTGTTTTAGAAGGTGAGGAGGAAGTTTTAATGTTGAGTATTTTGATAATTGTTTTGTCCTTTTCTTCATCAGTTTTACAAATGCTGATAGGGGAGGCTGTCCGGTGCCCACAAATGACCAAATGACCCAGTTTGTTCTTTCTCAACCCATCCGAATCATTTTGAAATGACTACATGCACTTTGGACTTTGAGTCAGAACTTTTTCAGACTCCAAGGACGTATCAGCTGCTGACAGGAGGGTTTTTACTGACTACAGCACCAGATTTGTAACAAGAAGACCTCACCCTTTTGCAATGTTAGAGCTACATGCTCATTTTATTCGCCTGACAACTTCATGTGAACATTTTAAAAAGCAACAAAAAAAGGAAGCCTTGGGAGTGACATTTGTATGTAAAATTCATTATAATTGCAATATAAATACTGTTATTGAGCTTTTTTTTAGATAGTTATTAAATAGGAATTCAGATTCAGTAGGTACAATTAGTAGGTGCATGTAAATTAAAACAGCAAAATAATACTAATCGTCATCACACAGAACAAGGCTCTATCGTTACTTTTACTGTCTCCGCTAAACAAAAACTGTTATGCTTGGACAATAAAACCCTGTGGGACATCTTAGATCACTAAAGGAGTGGATCTCTGGTGCAAAATCTGAACGGCTTTTAGGCAGGATAGCAGTTTTTAGTCAGTATGCAGCACAGTGCCTGATCCATTGCATGATGGTCTTAGGAATGGTCTAACCATTGCATCATAGGTCTTTTTAGCACTGTATTATCATTATTTAGGAATTTTTACTTTTTAATTCTAATTTGTTCTGAGTAGACTGATTCTTATTATTTTGTTCTTTTAAATTGTGCTGTTTTTTTACTTGGTATTGTTTTGTTTTTAAACTTCTGTGAGGCGCCCTGATTCTACCTGTATGATTGAAACATGCTCTATAAATTATTACTGCGTTGCAGTAATTATTACAGACGAAACAGTCTGAGAGAGATGTTCACAGAAAAAAATCACATGTAAATGATCAAATAACTCAGGAAAGACAAGTATCTGGAGTAATCCATTAAATAACTAAAAATCAAAAAAAAATATTCCTATGCAACTTCAAAACTACTCTCAATAATTAATTTCTAAACACCTGTAATTGCTTTCAATGCATATGGACCTTGTTGATTTCCACTAACTGATGCTTTTTTTGTTTTTTGGTATCTGCGAACTCCACTGACCTACTGCATCGTGTAGAAAGTGAACAACCCATTATCTGTGCAAATTGTACTATATTGCTGTTATAGGAGCCCAAAAGCAGACTGATCAAGATCATGTCTATCTTTAGTTTATCTCTAACAAGGTAAAAATGCATTTCTGTTTTTTGGTTTTTGCAGTACATTTAAAATCTGATTCCTTAAACTCTCAGGGTAGCGAAACCTTTTTGACTGGCATAGTATCAAAAGAGGTCAAATCCCAGTATTAATACAAGCCTAAGTACCACTGCAGATCTTGTAAACATGAGAATTTGTATTGTTTTAGTGAAGGTAAAACATAAATCCTGTAAGAATGAGTGAGGGGCCATATGACAGGTAGGCCCTCTGCTGCAGAGCGGCCTCCAGACAGCAGGAAAGTTACGAGAACCGTCTGATTATAATGGAATCAATAACAAAACAAAAGCTCATGTCTGGGAGGAAAATCGTGGGAAGTGCCGCCGAGGGCCTGATTAGCATTCTGTATTGCGAGTCCCCCTGGGCCGTCTCCTGGAGCCCCCCAACCCAGAAGTGAAGAATGGCTGTGCAGGGAGGGGAGGGGGGGCAGAGATGGAAGAGAGGTTGCAGAGGGCCAGACGGGGGATGCGGAAAGTCAAGGAAGACAGCTTCACAAAGACGGGCACGGTGCTGAGGCTGAGGGGGGGGAGAGAGGACGGGGGAGGTGCTGGAGGGCTCGAGGCTGCCACCGTGAAATCAGGCGGTGTGAGGAAACTGGGTTCAAGTTCAACGGCAAACCCCTCGTCTGCATGGTGAGGTGATGAAGACAAAATTAATCCTGTCTGACTTGAACTGCGTCTGTGTTTTGTCAAACTCCCCCTTGTTACTATTCAAATCTACCTGTTATACGCTGGGAAAGTCAGAGAAATAAACGGACATGAAACTGTCTGAAACCTGGGAAATTCATTTGTGGTGGCTTTAGATTCCTCAATGAAAATGAAAGTTCAGGTGTGGTCACAAACCGTCAAATGTGCTTCTTCTTTTACCTCCAAATCTAAATTGTAAAGGTCAAATTTGATTTTTATTGTTTTTTGAATAAAGGGACAAGTGTACTGAGAGGATTCACATTTCTGACATTTAAACAAAAGTGCAGCTGTAACTACTTGTACTAAGATTATTTTCTCATTTAAACATTTATTCTGTAAAATGCCACAGTTTCCTAAAACCTGTGTTTCTGTATTTGAATTGATTGTTTTATCTGACCAACACTCTAAAACTTAAAGATATTCAAACTGCTGTTACAAAAGAAAAAGAAACAAAGCAACTCAGAAAGCAAGAAGCTGAAACAGCTGTATGGGAATGTTTGGTGTTTCTATCAGAAAAATTTTAATTAAAAAAAAAAGATATTCTCTTAATTAATTATACTAATCAATCCATCAGCTGTTTCAGTTCTAAACAAAAAAGTATTTTAAATAAGGATGGAAGTAGTAAAAGTTAAGGTTAATATGCAGAGTAAGACAACTCCAAAGTCACAATCTTTGCTTTTTTTTAGTGGTACCAAGTGCTAACTCTGCACTCAAACTACCGTGTTATGACTCTGACCTCATATTAGCAATACAGAAATTGTAATTCAGCAAATTAAACATTTTAGGTCTAGGATTGTGATTAGGTATTAAAATAAATGTACATTTTTGTCCATGTTTCACTGAATTGTCAAACTTCAAGGGTAAATCCAGTCAAGACTGAGAGTGAAGGTCAGCTGTATGTGAACTTTTCACAAAAATTAAGTGTCTGTGCTTCTACACACTGCAAAGATCAGTGGTAGGTTAACAGGCAACTTTCCAGGTAACAGCTAAGGGATATTTCTGAATATTTGCTAAATAGTACAAACTAAAAATTTCCAGCAAGAAACATTTAACTTTAACTTCATGAAATAAACACAAACATCCAGTGTAAAAAACATATAATTCTTAAAACCTATGTGAATAATACCTCTCTATTAAAGACACTGACTGCCAGAAAGCTGTGAATTTTTTATTTAAAGTCAGGTAATGTTATTTTAAATTATCTGTAAAAACTCACAGAGAGGTTTTTGTTTTTTTAATCTTATTGTAAATCTTTGACACTGATTAGATTCCAGTTGCAGCCAACATACTCCTGCCCTTCGATTGTTAATCAATATAATATGCAGTACATGCTGTCTACATCAAGGGAAGTTAATATGAAAACAAACATCTTAAAAACACTTGATAAATAGTGTCCTCGGCCTGTTAAAGGTCAGAAATTGAGTGGGACATGAAGAGATCTGACCTCGGGGCAGACGGACAATGGTCACTTCCTCCCCAATTCGACACCTCGCTACACACAATTGACTGTCTGAGTGCGTGTGTGAGTGTGTGTGTGGAGGAGGTGGCTCTGTGCGACCCTCTTTGATGGCCTTTAAATCCACAAGCCATTTGACCTTTGAGCCCCTCGATTGTTGTTCGGTGTCCTCGTAGGCCTCTGGGATTTCTCATAAAGACACCTGTGACGTCCCGCTAGTTAGTTTTTATGGAGTCACACCCTCCTGATCTAATTCCATTGGTTCTGGCTAAAATGGAAAGTCAGTGGTGGAAAAAGTACTCAGATCCTTCACTTAAGTTTAAGTGTTTATACTGTGTAAAAGACACTCCATTACAAATGAAAGTCCTGCCTTTTATATTCAGTTGAAGTAAATGTATGAACAACAAAAGATCTAAGATTAAAAGTATATATTCTGCATTTATAATGTCCCTTCAGGCTGATAAATTATCATATATGACATTATTAGTTTGTAAGTACTTATGATCAGTGTTTTAGCAGCATTTTACTGTTGTAGCTGGTTCAGTTAAAGCTACTTCTTTGTCTTTATGTTAAAGGTAGTTTAGTCCAGTTTTTTAACATCAAGGTCAGGCATCTCCAAAGGGTCAAGAGATAAATCTGAGGGGTTGTGAGCTGGTTAATGGGGCAGAAAAGAAGAAAAGCCTTCTGTGATTTAAATCTGTGAACTTACTGTGAAATCATAGATTTTTTTCTTCGTTGGGCCGTTTTCGTAAAGAAAACTGTTTGAGAAGAAGGGGAATTCTTTCTGCCAACAACTTCTGAAATGTGAAAAGACACCCTGTTTTTTTTTAAAGGGTCAATAGCCAGTTTAGGTTGGAAACCGGAAACCACTTTGAATATATTTTAGAATTTATAAGCTTATTTTTTTAATGTAACGTGTTAACCTAATGAGCAAACAGTCACCACACCATTAAAAAGAATGTAGTGCTGTAAAAAGAGTGTTAGAGTGTTTCTTTCTGAATTACAGTAGAGTGGAAGTATAGAAAACCTTAAAATTGAAATACTCGAGTAGAGTGCTTTATTAACCATACTTATGTACTTTCCACCCCTGTGGACATTAATCAAATGAAGCAAAAGAAGCACAAAACACTTCAAGCTTATAGCTTAGTGAAAGCAAAGGTGTTCCAGCATTTTTTAGCTCCAATTACAAATAAATTTTAAAAGCTCCTTGGTTCATTTCCAAACTGCTGAGATGCATCAGGAGGGGGTCAAGGCTGCATAAAAAGGTTGTTGACCTGCTGGTTTGCTGAGTTTAACCTCCTGGCCTTTTTTTTGATGAGAGGCTCAGAGGTCGTGACCCAGTCATGAGAGGTCGAGGGGAAGTCTTCAACTAACGTCCAGACAGGAGGACGAAGTGTGTCGTCCGTCACCAGAAAAAATTTATTTCCACACACGTGTGTGTGGACGGTCACACATCCAAACTTAAGGGTTGATATTTTTTTTTAACAGTGCTGCCAAAACAACGCAGACAGACCACACAGCGTGAAAAGTATCTATTGAATTCTCCTTTTTGTTGAATTACCACATATGGTTGAGCTCATAAATGCGCGACAAAGATCATGGGAATGCTCTTCACACAAATGAACATTGTCTGAAATTTCTTCCCCTGTTCAAAAGTCACCCACTCACTGATTTCCCACAAAAAAACAGTCTAGTGGGTGCTTTTGAAAATTTTTGTGAAACCCCTAAACTCTCCAAGACCATTGACGGTGGGGCGGCGAGCTCGATGGGGAAAACAATATCTTATAGATTACGATACAAAACCGATCCAGCCAGACGAAAACACGGGCACAAAACATGGCCAGAAATCAGCCATGAGTATGTCATGGCACGCTGGAGGGTCTGACTTCTTAATTAGACGTATAAAAAGGCTGGGTCAGACGGAGCAGACAGGCAAAGAAAGGCAGGCGAGATGAGGCCCTTCTAACTGTCTGCGTCACACTGTGGGTGTGTGTGCGTCTGGATTGAGCTGTGAGAAAGTGTGCACAGCGTCGTTTGCATGTCTGAGTCTCGGCTGTGCAGGTCTGGATATGACTGCGTGTAGGAATGTGTCTGTCTGACACATGTATGTGTATGTGTATATGTGTATATGTGTGTGTGTGTGTGTGTGTTTGTGTCATCTCATTGTGTGAACATGTTTTGTGTATCTTTGTTGTGGTGGAGAGCAAAACAGACAAACATGAGCTACTAAATCTGTGAGAGTGTTGAAGGCTTTTGGTTGTTAAAGAAGATTCCTCCGTTTTCTCACTTTCTTCACATTTTGTTTACACTGGAAGAAAAACTGAAGGCTGCATGTCATTTGTATGCAGCACAATGATATAAATTTTGCGTTACAATTCAACATCTAAGGGGATAAACAAATTGCTGCAGGAATGACTCCTTAAACTCAAAAATATTTCACCTATGGCTCCCTCATATCAAAGTAAATGTTTTTACTTTTTTAGATGCCTGAAATTTAGGTTTGTGGTTACACAAGCTTCAGAGATTTGACATTCTTTTTTCATTTCAGTAAATATGTCAGTGAATAACCCACTTGTGACTTTTGAAACTTCTACATGTCTTACAAAGGACAATTGCTAACTTGTGTTCAAACGAGACATATGAGGTCATCTGGGACGTCATCGTGCCAAAAACTGTAACTAATTTACTGGTCCTCCTTTATAGCCTTGTTGTGTTTATACTCACATTCTTACAAACTATTAAAATTCAAACTGTAACTCATTTTCCTAATTGTGTGGGTGCCTACAATTTTAGTCATATTTGTTATGTTACAGTTAAATAAATATTGACATCGGACCTGAAATGATTCCTCAAGAAAGTCAACTATAATTGCTAAAAATCATTCATGAAAATTCTTCACATTTAAGCTTAATTTAATCCATATAACTCTGCACAATGAGCTTAACACTTTGGACAGTGATAAGAGAAAATAAGCAATTGACAAGAAGAAGAAATGGAAAAAACTCTTTAAAGTCTATAAAGTGTTTCTATTGTAAAACAGAACTTAACTACTACAATAGCACAATGTCAATGCCTCGGCAATAACGTGATGTTACTACACATCAAGTCCACAGTTCTGACAAAAGGTTAACGTTAGCATTTAAAATAATCTTTTCTGGACCCTTTTCTATCCTTCAAGCCCACTCATTTAAGCCAAAACTTAAACGCACTAAATGGGTTGGGTTTTGGTAGAAAATATCATTTTTTTCACCTGTATCACATTTAAGATGGTGAAAAAACTTTCATCAGCAATTACAGAATTTAAACAGAGAAAGAGAAATGTGTCTTTCCTAGCAAGCTAACATCATTTTTGTTTCAAAATTATTTTCTCACAT
>JAPZDV010000008.1:7969592-7985112 GCA_029814665.1 Acanthurus lineatus
AAGAAGAGTAGAGTTATATACAGCAATTGAAATATAAGGATATCAAAGAAAAAAGTAACATTATATACATCATTAGCTGAAGGTAATCTGTTTGCAAGCATACACAGTATGCATTATGGGTTAAGGGTTGTGGAAGTATGTAGATAATAAATAAGTATATATATGTATAAGTACTATATATGAATGTATGTAATATAAATATGTGCGTGAGGGTGCACTGTGTGTGCGTAAAGTGGGGACAGTGAGGATTTCATCATGTTTCTAAAGAAGTAAACATTTGTTTGTCAGGGTTTTGATAATCTGTTATCTTACCGGGGATGCACAGGATCTTGGGCCTCTCCCACCTGCCTCCTGACAGACACCTGATCACAGGATTTAGTCTCTGCTGGAAACCCTGAGCACAGTGATAACGCACAACGGCGTTGGTCTCGTATCTCTGACGAGCTTTTCCGAATGTGGAGGCATTTCGGATTTTGGGTGGTGGGCCACATGAGGCTGTTGGAAACATTAAAGCCATCATTAAGAAATTACTCATGTAAGATGAAACAGCCCAAAACAGCCACATGAGGGAGCTACACACATTAATGAGGAGCTTTAAATGTCTATTTACTCACAGGTGCCTTTCTTGCAGGTGTATGCGAGGTGATAGTTGCAGGGTACGTCACTCCAGCGTCCGTCATCATGCCACACCATCACCACGCAGTCCTCGCCGGACAGAAAATAGCTGTCTGGTTGTCCTCTGTACCAGTTCTCATACAGCTGTAAGCACGGAGAGAAGAGACACAGGTGAATTTAAAAACCTGCCAGCACCTGTGTGGACTTGAAGTTGGAGTCACACTCTTGGTTTCTTTTATTTTCTCACCAGTGGGTTTCCATCAGACCAGCGGAAATCGTCCTCAATGGTCTTATCATTCAAACCGGTCCACTGGTATTCTTTATAGTTGCCTGTTGAGGACAGTAAGGCATTATATTCAACCCCTTAAAAGACAATAAATAGATGAGTTATATAGAATAAAACATGGTGGTCTGAACATACTGTTGATGTAATTTTGCTCCTCAGGGGTCATGATGGACACCAGATGTGCTCCCTGCATGCGACAGTGCTGCTCTGCGACCTCCCAGCTCAGACGCTGGCTGAAGTGTTTGTAGCAGAAACCCTGGAATTTGTCCCAACCCGGCTCACATTGCTCCACGTCTGAAAACACCACAGACCAAACAACCAGAGTCAACCAAGAGTCTTTGGATAACTCAACCTTTTTTTTTTTTAAAGACATAACTGTGTGAATTCTTTTTAAAACAACAACAACAACAAGCTAAAAAGCTTTTCTGATGTACGGGAAAGAAGAGTTGTTTTTACTGCGATTAAGCAAGAGAGCTCACCCGTCTGACAGAAGTCTCCTCCATATGTTGGTAAGCAGAGACATTTAATCTGCCCGCCTTGGTCGGTGCAGGTGCCTCCATTGAGACAGGGGTCATCCAAACATGCATCTGAAACAAAACAGAGGACCAGTTCATATTATTCTACTGCTGAAACTACAAGAGAGCACAGGCCACAGTCCATATGTTTTCTCAGTAAAGTATTTAGAGTGTAAATATCAAGATAAAAATAAATTTGTTGCATCAAAATATTGAAAAAATAAAGACTGAAATTCAAAGATACTCTTCTTGCAACTGTACATGTACAGATTTAGGTAAAAATGTACAAATATAATGACAATGTTGACACATTACAGGAAACATCTTCAGATAAAAGGACACGTTGAGGCGTTTGGATCCATTTTAGCCAACAGATGGCAGCAGAGGACAAACTTCAGAGGGTCACATGAGGTCAAACTCTTCTTTCCTCTTCTGTCTTCTTCTGACAATCTCGTAGTTGTTCCAGATCTCCGTTCTTACTTTTAGTTTTCTTATTCTTACAATCTTCATTAATAACATGCCGTTTAAATGATTTTAGTCTCACTTGCAATAACATATCATGGTTGCATCATACTTTTTTAAAATGACTTAAAGGAACATCTAAAACACAATATTTCATCACCTTACAACCAAGTTCAGTACTCTGTCCACATAGATTCAGTCAGATCTGCAGAGGTTTAGAGCTGCTTAGTCTACTAGAGGTTCACCACAGGACATTACAGGAATGCTATTTGGTTTTTTTGGTTTAATGTGCCTAACCATTACACTCGTTAGTTTCCAAACGAGAGAAAGACACAGTTAGAAAGGACAGGCAACAGGAGTTTTTGTCATCTGGTTTGATATTTGCTCTATGGTAAAAAATGCTGTTTATTTCTCTGCAAAGGAAAAATATCCACACGTATATGATAGTACATATTGATAAAGACAGCAGTGTTGGGTCTATTAAATACTCTGCTAATGTCAAATGTGTTTCACACTTGCATCTCTTAATCCAGCCTGCACACAGGATCATTACTCTGTTTTTTAAAACTAAGTTGAGAAAAAAAAGTCTAAACTGCAAAATTGCACATTATTTCAAAGAGTAAATAAACTATTCAAAGGATTTATTTTGAGGGAAATGTGGGAGAGCTTAATTAGTTGTCAATGTACATTATTCACACATTTAATGCTGGATGGGAGTTTTTTTGTTGGCCTATTTAGAAAATTGGCTCTTGCTGCAGTGACTTTTAAGCTGCCAAACTTCTGTGTGGATGATTATACTGTACAAGAGAACAACTCTTTGCTTTGCCAGAGTGTTTCTGTCAAAAGGCAGCTTGCTTATTTAAAATCCTAAAGAAAAAGAGGGGTTGGAGCTCCAGTCTAATTTTCTAAATTTGTAAAAAAAAAAAAGGTGGCATGTGTGTCTTTACATTTTACAAGTGGATTCAGTTTATTTTTTTTTTCTTTTGACACCCCGTAAACAAGGACTTTGTGGTGTCTGTCATTATGCTGCACACTCACATACTTCTCCTCTCTTTTGTCAGAGTGTGTATGAAGGGTAATACCTGCTTTTAAGTCAAATGAGAGTCATATGTACTAAAAGTAAAACCATTATTTAGTTTTTCTAAAAAATACACAACTGTGGTTCAATATGAAAATTAAACCTTGTGGCAAGACCAATAATTAAGGATTTTCTTCAAGTTTGTAAGGCACCAAGAACCACAATTTAATCCTCAGCCTTTTTTCAAAAGGTCCACATGGTCACTTGTTTGTGTAGTTTTCCTCTCAAACAGGACACAACAATAATTTGCCTGTAGGTGATAACGTAGGGTTTGTAATTTGAATTTCTGAATGAGTGGTGGTTTTTTTGGTGGTCAAAACATCCCTCTCTGCTTTTTTGTTATATACACTGCTGAGTCTCTATTTTTTATCACAACAAAGAGTCCACAATAAAAAACACCACTGCTCATGACAGTAAGGCCTAAAGGAGAAACTGAAGCTGAGATAAAATGTGGAAAAATAGCAAAAGCATCTGCATGCTTTGAATATTTATTTATTGATACAAGCTTTCAGACTTTTGAAAAAGGTGTCTGTCTAAAGCTTATCTCAATAAATTATTTTTTTTTACAGATTGAGGGATGTGTATACTTCTCTGGTAAGGTAAATAAAAGCCTGTATAAAAATTATCTCCTTGTTTATTGTTTTTAAGACTTAAAAGACTTAAACTCATATCTCTAGATAATATGAACCAGTTGTTAGTGCAAATGTGGTGAGGTAAGCCGTTGCACAGGATGTGTCAAATATCAACACAACATTTAACCATCAAGCAGTTGAAAAGTAAGTCTGTCATGTGATGCAGGACACTTGAAATATGAAACTGTCTGTTAAGTTAGCTAACTGTTCATATTTTTTAATCTTTGTTTTGGCATTTACTAGCTTCCATACAATCCACAACTCTATGTAGCTGCCATTTTAGTGCACAAACTAAATATCCAGAAAGATCATTTTACAGAAGAAGTAAAACATTTGAGACTGAAGGAAAACAAAATGAAGGATTTATCAACTGATGGTGAGACAAGTAACAAACATATATGACTGAATTTATCATTCTTACACCTGAAAAACAAAATACTGTGCACGTCTTAGAATATAGTGATTAAATAACAGAACATGACTGGAGTATGAAAAATGAATGTAAAGGATATTTAAAAATACATTCCTAAAAACTAACACTCACAACAAATCAACACTTAATATTTGTGCTTAAAAACATAATAACGCTGTGCTTCTGGTACTAAACTGCCTAAAATAGCAATTGAAGTCTAAAATTCCTGCTGGCACATTATTATTGCTGCATTGTTAAGTGCTTTTGCATTCAATATAACACAGTTACATTCAAGGTAAAGGGCAATTCTCTTACTGCAAAAGTCACTGTAAGTGGGAAGGAAATGATAGTTAAGAGCAAAATCTGCACTGATTTGTTGCAGAGATGTATTATTGCACGCAAAATGAACTGATCGAGATACTAAGAAAAGGTTTACCAATGCCTTTACCATCAAACTTGCAGAAAATCATCGCAGAGGAAGCACAGACACTCTCATTCAAACACAAACCAGAATATTACAGTACTTCACAGAAGTCAATCTTTGGATGAGGAAGAAAACATCATGCACAACAAGACTGGACTGCTGACAAATGTCAAATGAGAGCTGTCCCAGTGTGAGTATCTCGAAGAGGAGGTGGGGGTCACAA
Organism: Acanthurus lineatus; assembly: GCA_029814665.1. Lineage (NCBI taxonomy): Eukaryota > Metazoa > Chordata > Actinopteri > Acanthuriformes > Acanthuridae > Acanthurus > Acanthurus lineatus. The sequence goes on from JAPZDV010000008.1 coordinate 7,974,240, forward strand.
GGGAGGAAACGAGGGGTGTTTTAAGGTGAAGTGGGAGGAGTCAGAAAGGTGAGTGGGTTTTTTTCCGTGACAAAAGGTGAAACAAACGTAGGGAAGTCATTCGAAAAAAGAAGGGGAGGTGTTTTACAGCAAAAATGGAGTAAAAGCAAGTCGGGGCAGAAGAAAGACCAGGGGGGGTTTAGTGCATCATTGCTTCGAGCAGCAAGAGGAGGACGGTTAGGCTGATTAAAATGGCTTTAACATTACCTGAAACTTTCCCTGTACCGCCTACAGCTGCCCTCTCATTGGGCAAGATAAGCAGGGTGGGCGGCTGCGTGAGACTAAACTCAACATCCACCAGACCTTGATCCACAGGTGGCATGAAGGTTGTCACCTTCTCAGGCTCAGCTGTCTTGTGGAAAACCTTCGGCGCTGTGGTTGTCGGGCTCCAGCTGCGTCTGGACCAGTGTGTTGTGGTCGTGATGGCGGCGGTAGTCGTCTTCATGGTAGCAGCAGTTGGTTTTGTGCTCGAGGGGGAATCTGGAGCCGCCGTGGAGGTTTTTCTGCTGTACTCCAGATCATGCAGAGACTCCTGGGGTCCAGTCGTTGTGGTCAGAAGAGCCCAGGTGGATGTTTGTGAATCAAGTGGAAATATGGTAAAGTCTTCCTCAAAGGTTGGGGCAACTTTAACTTCTTCTTGAGTTGTTGGGGAAACATTAGCTGTGTCTTCAAGGGTTGGGGCAACGCTAGTTTCCTCTTCAAGGGTTGGGACTATGTTATCGTCATCCTCAAGGGTTGGGGCAACAGTAACATCTTCAAGAGTTGGGGCAATGCTAGCTTCTCCTTTGTCATAAGCAAGGGTTTGGTCAGTTTTAGCATCGTCTGTACTGGTTGGAGCGACGCTGGCTTCCTCTCCAAGTGAAAAGGAAACTGCGGCTCTCTCTTCAACAGTTGGAGAAACTGTGATTTCTTCTTTAAGGGTTGGGCTAACTGTAACTTCATCTCCAGATGTGAGGTTATCTGTACTGATCTCTTCAATAATTCGGCTGTCTGTCGCAGGTTCTTGCCCACTTGCCTCTTCATATCTACTGGTCACAGACTCTAAATAGTCTCTGTAATCTGGTGTCTGATACCGTGCTGTGATGGGGTCAGTAGGCAACTGAGTGGTATTCAACCCATCAGAAGTGAGACTGTCTTCGGATGTTGTCAGGTGCAGCTGTTTTTCATCTTCAATTTCTAGGCTTGTACTTCCCTCCTTAGAAATGGAGGATTCCCAGAGCTGTGATGCTGTGGAGAGTATATCCAGGTCCAGTTTGTCAGGAAGGCGTGATCCAGATGAGACGGTCAGATGAGGAAGTGCAGTTGGAGATTCAGCAGGAGCGCTGCGAGTTGAAGCAGAAGGTGACGACTGACTGGTGGAGCTGGGAGTGAAGGTCTTTGATGTGGAGACGAAGCTAGTTGCTTCGACATCAAGGTCACCCTCTAGAAAAGATCATAAAGCATTTTTAGCATTTAAGCTAATACATCCATTCTGGAATAGTTTGATAATTCAGGAAAGAAGCCAATTTGCTTCATTGCAAGAGTTAGATAAGAAGATTGATACCACTTTCTTAGAGTGGTAGCAATTATCTTTCCTACTTCTTTTGTGAGAATAAATAAGATTATTTCACACAAACCCAAATTATTCATTCAAAATATCCCAGATTTGTTCTTTTGTAAAGCTTAGACTCTCAGATTTATGCTTGACGTACCTTGAGAAATACCCCCGGACCCTTCTAGAGGTTCCCACATTGAAGTTTGCTCCTTCCTTGGAGATTTTGTAGTTTGTGCTGTTTGTGTAACAGCTTCCTCTTCTTCTTTGGAGGCCTTAGTCGAGAGAACCATCTGCACAGAGTCTTCTGCTGCTGTTTCCTCCTACATCTTCACCTGCACCATGGGTTAAAGGGTCATGAAAGTCACCTCCAAGACACTCTCCTCCTGAGTGTGATTGCTGTCCGTCTCAGTGTCGTTGATTTGTGCTTTGTCAAAAATTAGCTTGGTTTCCTGTATTTCTTGGGACTCCTCTGGCCTCTCAGATGACTGTGTGCTTCCTTCGGGGCTTGTGTCTAAGACTGTCTGGTTTTGTGTGTGAGGCTCTGAAGATGATTCAGGAAACTCTGTGGTGCTTTCAAGCTCAGCCTGGTTAAAGGTGAAGCTCAAGTTGTGTTGTGCATCTGTCTCATTGTAAACAGAAGGGAGTGATGATGTGTTTTGCGTGGAATTGTAGGTTTCTGTGCTGTAGATTGTGTCGTTCATCAGTGCTGTCGGATGCTGGGAGTGAAAGCTCATTTCTGTAGGTGATGAAGTTTCATCAGTTTCCTGCGGAGGAGTCAGTGTGGGTGTGGCGTTGAAGAAGGACTCTGTTGTGTCTGATAAAACTGTTGGATTTGTGTCAACCAGGTTCTCCTCAGTGGAAGGGCTGGAGAAAAGAGGAAAAGATTCGACCACCCCTTCAGCTTTGAGCTCCACCTGTTCTGCATGTCGGTTCAGTTGCAGCTCTTCAGCAGTTTCCATTAGAATAACAACATCTTGTCCAAAGTTTCCAGTTTCTGTGGCCATAGAGCCAATAGGGAAGTCGGTAGGAGAAATTTTATTATCTGTAGAGAACAGAAAATTTATAGAGGAAAAAATAACTTTACCTACCACTTGCTTTCAGATGAATTACATGCATACTGCTCTTTGTATAAAACTAAAATTTACATATATCTGAATGTCAGTTTTTCCCAGCATCTGTTAAAATAATGTATTTTCAACATTAAAGTAAAAATCAAGGGAAAAGTATGGACTGATTACTGTATGAATCCTAGTTAAAATTAACAGTAGAAAGTTTGCATGCATATTCAGTGTATTTTGGCATGCAATTTCAGTTTTTAAAGGCACATTTCTCACCTCTAAAACAATAAACGTCATGAAGGCTGGATGGCTCTGGGAAACCGGTTTGGTTGCTAAAACGGTAAAGGGTTTTGACACCCGCCTGAGGCCCACCGCAGCGCTCCCTAGGGGTTATGATGGGGTAGCGGACACTGCCATCGGACAGCCAGCCAGGACTGCAACGGTCCAGACCTTCACTCCAGGCTGAGTACAGCTGTGCTGTTGTAGCCAGCTGTGCTCCTGCAGCTCTGCAGTATGACTGTGCTTCAGCAAAGGACAACTGCTGTGGGACGGGGTCATGAAACACCTCCCCTACAAAACATCAAATGTTTTTTTAAAGCTTCTGTGTGACATACAGCATTTCCTTCACTGTATTGCACATTTTCAACAACTGAATTTGAGGGATCCTTGTCAAATATTTAAAAATAAATAATGGCTGATATATTATATTGAATTTTTTAACCTCTCAGGTATCAATGTCAGAACTGGCTTAAAGGATCTAATATAGGTCGGACTTGGTTATAGAAATGTGCATTATTTTCTATACCATCAATTTCCTCCACGTAACAGTAAACATCGTAAAGATCATCTGGGTCCATTGTGCCATAGTTTCTCACTCCTGGTTGGCCATCCATGTCTCCATAACAACCCTCACGGGGCACCTGGATTGGATACCTGCAAGAGTTAAAAAAGTCAGCATTTCTCAAAATCAATTGAACAGATTTGACATTAAAATTTACAGAAGTTTTTTTTTTTTTTTTTCGGAAATGCTTGAATGTTGTATGTGAGCAGCTTTAACGTAATGTTGGGGGTTGAGATACCTGACAGACTGATCTGCCAGCCAGCCAGCATCACACTGCTCATAGCCGTCATAATAAGCTGCCAGCAGATGGTCAGGAGTGGCGATTTTTGCCCCAATGGACTCACAAGCCTTTTGGGCCTGATGGAAGGAAAATGCATAGCGGCCCAATGCATCTCTGTAGTGGAAAACAACACCTACACAGAAAACATATGCACATAAATACACATGTAAGCACCCTAAAGCTGACAATAGGGTGATCAAAAGCTGATAAACTGGAAATAAATGTCAGTGCTGGTTGTTTAAGATTTTATACACTAGGGCAAAAAACAATTTAACACAATTCTTGCAGAAAATGGATGAAATATAAGTTAAGTTAGCACAGCAAAGAGAAAATGTCAATGAATTTGGTGTCAAATTAGATTTTTATGGTCAGAGGAAGGAAAAAAAGGGTAAAGCTGATAACTATTAATTCATCACTAATCAGCTAATTCATCTCTAATACAATTTTTAGTCTTCCAATTACACCTTTAAAATGTTTTTTTACACAATTTTTTTAACCAATTCAAACCTAATAACAAATTTAAAAAATTAGGACATTTTACAAAAATGGTAATAAATGAGACTTTATGTGACATTTGAGTGGGTCAGTAATACTTTCAGCGCTTTCAACATCTTTTGCTTGACACTGTTTTGGAATAATCCTTTTTAATTGGATCATTTGTACGAAATGTCACATTAATTTGAGGAAGATTAAAAAAAGCTGATTTATGCAAATTAAGTCTGAACATAATAGAAGAAAATGAGTCAGATATTCTGAAACAGGGAGATAGACTCATATATTTCTCACCTTTGACCTTGAGTTGAACGAGGTCGCTGGCGTCCTCCAGGCCCTGCTGCACCTCGCAGCGATAGTGACCCGAGTCACTGGAGCGTAAATCTCCCAACCAAAGCGACAGATCATCAGGGGAGGATGTGTAGTTGAGCCAGGCAGCACGGTCTCGGTACCCTTCGTTGACCTTCACCCTTTGACCCCGCCCCACCAAGATCTGTGTCTCCACTCCACCGGACACGACCGTCCACTTGACCCGTGGTATGACTGGGGAGGCGGAGGAGGAGGCGGGTGTGGAGGCCAGAGATACCAGGCAGGGGATGGAGATGGAGCTGCCCAGTGGAGCGGAAATTGGACCTGAGTGGGGGATGTTCACCTGGAGGTGCTGGACATCATCTGCAGAAAAAAAATAAAGGGCTGCAGAGCGTGAAGAACAGAGCGGCTCTGCAAACCTGCTGACAAAAGTGAACCAAAATGTGCCTTTGTGTTCACTGCTGACAACTGAATGTGTGTGTACTGACAGTGAGAGATAATGGGAAAACGTCAACGTACCAAATGCAGATGGAGTTTGAGTGGGGAAGGCCAGAGTGAGACGGCAGACTGCAATGAGAAGTGGAAGTATTTGGACATGTCTATGGAGAGAAAGAAGAAAACATTTTAAAAAAAGATTAGATAATGACTTAAAAGCATTTTTTGAAGTAAACTCAGGGACATAAAAGGACACAGAATTGACGGATTATTTCCAGTTTCCAGCCTCTAATTTCACACGTTTAACCTTTAATAGCGAAGTGATTTCTTACACTGGAGGTCATGTATTGTGTTTGTTCAGCTAGTCAGGAGACATGCTCCAATGATCTGACCAAACTGATTTATTATAAAATTAAAAGTCAAAACCTGCACACCTTTGTGTTACATTCACTGCAGCATCCACTGACTGCACTTTTGGCTTTGACAATGTGTTGATATGCAGCTGGGTGAGGAGACAGACTCATTTTATATTGCAGTGTTCTGGTTTTTAGACATTTATTATTAGTGTTTGTTGTGATTCACTGCTTTTATGTAATTGTAATCAGTGTTTGGAGCTGAATTCTATGACTCCAAGAACTTTAAATACATGTTGTGAGAAAAAACGGAAACAAAAAAAGGTTTATGTGGGCTTCTGTAGACAATAAAAACATAAAAGAGTCAAAAAAATTTAAAGTATCATGTAAATTTAGCACGTTAACATTCTAACATTGTAACAATGCTCAACAAATTTTCAATGAAAGGCTTCAAAACTCCACAAACCACTGGGTGACGTCACGGTGGCTCCATCAACTATGTATCATACTGTCTATGAATCCATTGAGTTTTTGTTGATTTCTTTTTACACAAAACCAAAAATTTTAACCAGATGGTGGAGCTAGTGGATGGTCAGAGGATGACCATATTATTAAATTCATAAAATAATTATGAGGATACTTCAGTCTAGACTCCTTGTAGTGGAAAATAAAAATAAAGATGACACTTGTATTGTTGGCCTACAGAACTGGTTAAGATAAAAAATAGAGTAAGAATTACACCAAGACATGTTTTAAATTATTCTAGTCAAGTAAAGTCAAATTGTACTCTAAATTAAACAAAAGGAATGAAAGAAAATTATTCATATTATTAGTTTGTTTAAAAGGGAGAATGTTCATTGATCAGCAGAAGAAAATAAACTAAAATTAGTCCAGTAGTCTAAGTCCAATTCCCAGATGTTAAAATTGGTTTTGAAAAATGTATCTTCATAATTTATTATAAATAGCAAAACTACCTTTCAGCATAAAGCAATAAAATGGAACCAGACACTATAAGAATAAAAAGTAATATAAATACCCACACCTGTATGACACTGTTTTCATAGAAACTGAACATTATGACCTCCATCATCATGGGATGTTATACAGGATTGTTTCATTAGTATTGGCAGAGTTTACTTAATAAACTCAGAACAGGTAAGTGAGCAGACACGTCGTACACTTGAAGAAAATCACTGAAACCTCCAAATTTGTCAGAAAGGTTCTTTGTTCGACAGACATCATAACTTTGGAGCAAAATCTCTGTGTTCCATAATTAGTTGCTAAAAAATGCATCTCAAAGCTCAACTAGGAAGCATAAAAGAGAAACTTCTCTGGATTTCAAAGGGAAGCTGGAAGCACAAGCTCCTGACCACAAGCCATTCATCACCTCCGGGAGCTAATGACACAGCGTCTCAGCCCAGCGGCAACCTGCCAGCGCCCCGTCACCAGCCTGGCCCTGTTATTAACCCAGCAGGCATGGCAGGATGCACACAGTGACCTCAAACAACCTCCTGAAACGGCCATGATGAAGCTGCAAAGGTTCATTCATTATTAAAGAACAGAGCTCCAGCTCCAAGTTTCATTTCAGGGCTGAGTTGGTCAAAAGTGCCTGAACAGTTCAGATATGAGGTACAATTTTTATGCTGATGTTTAAGTAAATCTCCTAAAGGGATTACATCAGGTCTTAGATGCTACTTAGGACCAAATTTTGAATTTTACAGTAGCTCTGCCCCTGAGTCTTGACATTTTAACCTGAAACATTCAGATTGTTTTTAATCTCTTTCTATTACACAGACTGACTGCAGTGGCTATGCTGTATAAATCCTGGTAAAATCCCATTAGTCATTCATTTAATTTTGAAGAAAAGATTATAAAACAGCAGTGCTGCAACAATGAATTTATTGATCAATTTGTAGACAGGAATTATTGACAATTTTATAAGACATTTTTAATTTTTAAATAAAATGCTTAAAATTCACAGGTTTTTGCTTAAAAAGTTAACGGTCACATAATTTCTTGGTTGTTTCTGAACTGAATATCTCAGTTATTTGGACTATGTAATGGACAAAACAAGCCTCATGAAATATTTTTGACTTTTGGAAGTTGTTAGAGAAAGTTTTAACTATTTTAAAACATTTCCACTCTGCAGATTTAGTATTGATACAAATTCAGCCCTTTTGGCAAGTTTTATTATGATAATTTTCATAGCTAAAAGGAGGAATACTACACTCTTAAAATATTTCATTGTGAATAACTGCACCTAAAAGTGCTCATTATGCAGAGTAATTCTTGTCAGCATTATATTATTATATTGCTTGATGCATGACCATGTAATTAGTACCTCAGTGTTAAAACTGGTTGATGTAGAACTAATTATAACCCACTCATGCACTTTTATGACAAACTAGTTTTATGTTAAAAATGTAAATTCTTAATCTGGAAAATTTGTTGCAGTGAAAAAATAGCACTGGAGTAAAACATGTTATATTTACTTTTGACATGTAGTAGTTGAAGTTTAAGGTAGTAATAGTACCCTTAAAATTGTATTTTAGTACAACACTTTGTACCACTGCCTACAAGGCAAGAAGAAAGATCTTCAAGACAAAGACTGACTGTCAAAATTAAATTTTATTGAGCAGACTTTACATGACTGTTTGTGCCACTTAAACACCATGAAGTCCACACACAAACACAGAGTAAACATGTACACAAGATGGTTCAGACTCATGTAAAGAAATCGAAATCAAAATAAATATAGCCAAAGTCAGACCAACAGACTTAAGCAAATAGATAAACAAGCACAGACAAACTTGACTTTTCTGTTTCTGTATATCAAACACATCCTTCATATGAGTCGACACAAACACTAATAGTGTCAAATTAAATGGCTTCCTTTGATGGCAGAATAACTGTTGTCTGTTTCCTCGCCAGCTGGGTGGTATCCACAGAGCTGGTATCACTATTAGTATTCTTGACCAGAAAATGCTCACAAAAAGCGAGCAGTGGGCCAGGAGGACAGCTGCGCACTGTGCTTTCACTTCATACCGACTCCTTACAAAAAGGCCTCAGGGGAAAATTAAAGGACGGAGCACTGGCACACTTGCTTGCTTTTTCTCTTTCCTTTCTCTCGCTCTTTTCAAGGATGGAAAAGGAAGTTTTAAACCACTAAGAATGACTCTGGAGCGGCGCAGTGCACAAAAGGAGCAGCCACATTAAGACACTACGCACTGTTTCAAATGGGACTGTTGCGAGAGTTTGCTTATAAATGACTTTGTGCATTCAGTATGATGACAGAGCAGAAAATTCTGGTCGCTGGTGATTATTATGTGACTGTTTTAGGTCACTTTTTTCTCTGGCCTCATTGTCACAAGGCATGCTGCAGCTCTGCTCTTTTTAATGAGAGTCACAGCAAAGAGGAGTCAAGCTAAAATCAATGCCACCCACTGCATTGACAGGTTTAGAAACTGCAGCCAGTGCATTATACACAAGCAGAACTAATCCAGTCTCCTCTTCCTGCACAAACAGATAAGTAGCAAGCAGCTGCGGACTAACATGTTGGTCATCAGCGCAGAAGATGATTAAAAAAATTAGGCTGACAGCAACATTGTCAGATTTAATTGTTAATGCACTTTATAATAGTAAACATCAGATGCATGAAACCCCTGTCAGTGCTGCAGTGACAAATAAAGCTTGTATACCACATCCTGAGGATAGCCTCTGCAGCACTCTGCATCAAGGTCAATCCAGGCAAACCATGTCCCCACCAACAAACCCCAAAATGACAGCTGATCCTAGTTCAGCCACGTCAAACATGCAGAAACACTGGTTTGACTGATGTAAGCTCTGCGCAGTGCTGAGTGCTGGAAACTGGCTTCGACAACGAACCTATGATAGAGATCTACTGCACATCAGAAAAGGCACAGTAATTAAGTTTTTACAAGCTATAAATCCATATCAGCATGAGTTATCCGCCACGTGAGTCGTCCTGCTTTATTTTACTGCTTTCATCTTCAGTTTTCTCAACTGTCTGAAGGATTTTTAAAAGCAGAGGCCTATCAGCCAACTTGGAGCTCAAATCTCAAAATAGGAGTTTAAAAGCAGAACCTGAGGTGTTGAGGTCTGTCGCAAACTAGCGTAACTTAACTGGATATAGACTGTGGGTGTAAACCCGCCACCAGGCAACTATTTCAGTCTTCATTCTCCTCCCTTTCCACTATCTGCACGTAACTAAGCCTCAGCGCCACCCAAGATGCTTGGGATTGGTGTAAAGAATTAAAAACAAACCATGGTGCTTTGTTTTTGTTTGTTTGTCCTCCAGACGGTGGAATGATAATTGGTGCAGCCAGACTTTTCTCCAACACTGACACATCGCTGTGGAGGCAAGGCTGGCTGGTTATATGGGATGAGTAGCGTAAAGTTGTGATAAGATCTTATTAGGCATTGCCAGATATTAGTTGTCTTTCAAGGGATGGAGAACTTTTTAAAGCTGGTCACTCCAGCTTTTTATATTTTCATACCAAGTCAACTTGTTCCTGTATGTGTTTACTGAATGTAGATTTGCATAAAACTTTTATTAAATGGGTTGTATTAATATGTGGAGATTAGTTGTTACTTATAATGCACACTTGTTACCTGCCAGTTTCATAGCTAACTGAACTAACCGACAAAGCTAAAGTTAGCTTGCTAATAAGTTACCTATTTAATGGGTGACTAAAAGAAGTAAATGGATATTTTTGACACATTTGACCTGACAATTTATCAGAATTATTTTTTAAAATGATAATAACACAGTGTTAAACATTAAAAGTACATATTACATGAGGCCGGAGGACAATATAGCTAACATTAGCTTAGCATCATCAGATTTTTCCCTCTTACTTTTAGCAACTAACTCAAAAAAATGTTTTTCAATAAATTTTACACTTATAAATAATACAACCAAACTATTACCTAACCTTTAATGTATTGTTTGCCCTCCTATAATTCTCAGGCTATATTTGAATGCCATACTGTAGCCGATGGTTTGACACAGTTACTTCCTGTTTACATTTCTGCTTCATTTTGATTGGCTAGCTCTTTAGATGTCTCCCAGCAACAACAGATTTAAACAAAACTGAAGCCCTAAATTGATGAGATATCGCTTGAATTAATAGTAAAACATTAGTTTGATGTTAGCAAGTAGTTATTATGAACTCTCATGGAGCTTTACAAACAAACTTAGTGATGGTTTTACAGATATGGTCATTTCAAAGATGGCTGTTCAAATGCAATATTGAAAAATTCATCACGCTTTGAATTTTGAAATGTCTGGAAACCACAGCATTCATATCCCTTATATCTTCCTGCTTTTTATCTACATAAAAGAAATAGACCAGATCCCACGAATGCATCTATGTCGATGACACCTGTCAGGTAAAGGGATCTGAATCCATGTAGCAGATGATCACCAAACACTCCTACCTGAAAATCTACCTCCAGAAAAGCCATTCGTAACATAGTTCCCCTCAACACAAAGGCTGAGAAAGAATTAAT
>JAPZDV010000008.1:7992919-8039698 GCA_029814665.1 Acanthurus lineatus
GTTGCTCTTCTCCACACTCACAGGATTTTATTCTAGAAATATTATTTTATTCTGACTAGAAAAATGCTACATTTTATTCATTATGTTTGAATATAAATCACATTAATCAGACATTTTAAAGGCCATTACAGTTGTTAAACTCTCCAAAATGAACCGTCTTATTCCACAGAAAACATTTTGGCATATCACAGTAGCGACAAGCACAAGTGTAATTGAGATTAATGAGGGCTGAATTCCATTTAGCTGCCTCTGCTTCAGGGTCCTGGTGTTGTACATGGAAGCTCACTGTTATACTTGAATAGAGTGGAGACATTTTGATTGTTATGAGTAACTACCGTGTTTTTTCTTACTGTGAGAAGTTCAAATGTCTGCTGTAAAAAAAAACCCCTACATCTGACATATTATCCATGATCACATTAACCCATAAAGACTTGCTCTTTTTTTGTGACTAATAATGCACCAGGGGTCCCAGGGGATCATATTGGTTTGTGTAAATGTGTCGAGCAGCTGGTGAAGGAGGCTTCGGTGAATAAAAGAAAGGCTCAACCTCCTTCAACAGCTGCTCAAAAATATCCTTTAACATTTCAAAAGATTGTTTTTACAGCAGACGTTTTGACTTGTTTTGGCAGGAGAAGCTCAAATGTCACTTACAATATTCAATACAAGGGCTGCATCTAAATTCAGGAATAAAGCCATTATTAGTTTTACTATTGCTGCCTTTTACATCTTTGCTTTTCCTGCTAAAAGAAACTGAAATGTCTGCATGTCTGTAGTGAGATTGAAAGTGTTAAGAGTAATCGTTGTTGCAGCCATTTTTAACTCAAATCCCAGCACGCCTTCTTAACAGATTAATGCTTAATATTCCTAATTTTAGGCTTAATTTCACCCTCTTTTCTTGGCTAGATGTGCACATAGGAGAAAGGCATGAGTTTGAAAATAACATTCTTTGCTTTGGTTACCACTGGGATTGTTTTTGGGAAAGTTCATTAGCTCTGTGTGCCACTTTTAGGAGACCTATGCACCGAACTAAGCAGGATGAACATTAAGTATAACTCTTTATTAATAAAATCAAGATAGTTTGATCACAAAAGATGATAATGGAAACTTGAGTTAAAAACAAAAAACGCTGCAAGAGAGGAAAAAACTATTAAACTAAAATCTTATATTTGCAGAGATTTTCCTGTGAAGTTTAGTTTATTTATATAAAACATAAAAAACTTACTTAGTCATAAAACCAGAGGTGAGATCATATTTGAAACCCGATGCAAAACCTGTCACACACCTCAGGAACAGCATGCAGTGCCAGTTTATGAAAAGTCAAATGAGGTGAACGAGAACCTCGCTGAAACCATCCCGTGTGTGTAGTCTGCTCCCAGAGCCATTTCCCTCTCCACGCTGTTTCCCAGACACGTTGGAAAGACAGGCTCATTTGTCTAAAGGAGAGCTGCATGTCTGGGCTCCTGTAAAATAATATGACTATTTTCAGCCTCATGAATAATCCAAACAGGCTGCAACGATTACCATTATCAACCCTGCCAATTATTTTCCTATCATCCAGACTATGCAGTGTGTATGAATCACTCTACAACACTTAATGTCAAGTAGTTTGTTATTTCTGGGAAGGAAGAAACTGTGAACTAACAGTCACTGCTGTTCTCATAATGTTCAGACTAAAACAAGCTTATTTCTTCTGCTATCTGTCCTGCTCAGTTCATGCTTTTCTTGGTTTGTCAGTGATGGGGAAATTTGTATAATTTAATTTATGTTCTCTTCCCGAGTGACTGAATGTTGACGCTGATACTGTCTCAGTCAGACGTTATTGTTTTGAAACACTAAACTTCCATCGAGTTATGTTTTTTTTCTTTTTCGCCACTTGTAGGCAGAGCAACAAGCTGAAGAAGATAGATTATCACCTTTAAAAGAGATATCCAAGGCCTATTGGCAAACAGTTTCCTCTCTATATGTCCAGCAGATATGGAGCAACATTAATATTCAGATTCATTTGAAGTTGTGTTTATGGCCCAAAGAATGTTTTAAAATGCAATAAAAGAAGTTAAAACACTCCACTAAGCTGAATTAAGATAATAAATCTAAGGGTGTGACACTGCAAGGGATTCATCATCTGACCTATTTGTATGATAAAAATACTGATAAGAGCAGCTTTAAAATGCAAGTTTAGTAAATGAAAACGTCATAAGACTGTTTTCCGTTTGAACTGTTGGAGTCCAAAACACACTTTTATAAACTAGAGGCCTTGAATCTTTATGACATACTTTGTGGTTTAATAGTATTTGACAACTTTAAATCTCTACTGACATACAAAGTAAACCAGTATACAGCAAAATAAAAGCCATTATATAGGTTTACACGTGACATTTATTCACATTTAAAAGGAAAAGAACATAATACAAACTCAAGTAGAAGTGTAAATAGAGAGTGACTGAGAATGTGCACATTCAGGAAACATTCAAAGGTCCAGCGTGTTTCTGAAGTTGCTCAGAGAGGACAAACCAAACACTTGAAACACACTTCCTGCAGCCACCAAAGATTTTCCCACAAGATCTGAAGAAGAGGGCATGCGGGGATATTCAGTTGGTTGTAATCTGCAACCTCACTGCTAGATGTCACTAAATCTTCCACACTGAACCTTTGGGTTTTGTTGGTTATTTGCTTTGTTGCATGTCTGTTTCACTTATGCACTTTTTTACACTGCAATAATTTCCTTAATGGTATGTGTGTTGCACCAGTATTTTTCAGTCCATAAGCCTCATGTCATCCTCACATGGTCTCTTTTTTTACAGGTGTCAGTCTGCTCGAATCCCATCAAAACACAGTGTCTCCTGAGGCCATGTGATGATGTTACAGCACAATGGGGTCTGAGTGTCTCTGATTTCTCTGGTCAGTACCAGTAGGACCTTCTGTGCCTCCTGGTCTCCTGAATACCCAGTTTCTCCATGACTTCCTCCTCCAAGGTTTTCAGAGATGGCACAAAGGTCTTTTCTAAAGCGTCCTCCGGACTGGTGTCTTTGGGGCCGTCTGTGAGGGCAAGGAGAAATAGTTACATGCAAAAACTAATGCCACTTACACAGACTTACCATAAAAACACACACATCTATACAGGCATCTTTTTTGAGACTTTTTGTTTAACCGTTTGATAATTTTTGATATGACTATGTAACACTCAAAAGAAAAAGGCTTGTTAAACAGACACCACATCTTAGGGAAATATTTCAAGTGTTAACAAAAGAGAAAAAGGAATGATGTCTTAGGGTGCGCAAGAAAAATGGGAGGCTGTTCAGAATTTGCAACGGTTTGCACTTTCCACATATCTTCTGGTTCACAAATTGATGCTTCTTCCACTTAAAAAAATTCAAACCAAATCTCTGTGAAAGCAAATTTTGGAATTCAAGTGTGCCAAGGGAGGAAAAATGCCATTTTTTCCATCTACAGACTTTTCTTACCTTTCCAAAGAGATCAATGCCAACTTCCCACAACTGACCCGGTGTGTAGAAGCAAAAAAATCTGGCTTAATCTCTTAAGCTTTGTTTTCATCCATCAAAAAAATTTTTTAAGACACTTTATGTGTGTAAAAATATGGTCAACACCTCAAATATCTTTTAAGAGAAGCTGTCCGGAAGCATTCCTGAGTCTTCATAACCTGCCCGTCTCTGAGAGGTTTCATTTAAAAAAACTTCTGACACCTTTACCTTCAGATGTGGTGGGACAACACGTCATATGTGTTTCAAGCAAACCCCTGGGGGTCCAATTAAGTTGAAGGGTTGGTCAGCATTTGTAAAGGTTCACACTACCCATATGGTTTCTAGTTTTGAAAGTAATGTGTTTCTTCCACTATAGAAAATTAAAACTGCATCACTTAGAAACATGTTTCTAGTATTCAAGTCGGCACAGGGTGGAAAAAGAACTGACGGCCAGTTTTTTGTGCTGACTCATAGCTACACATGGAATAAACTGGTTACTGCAAAGAATCCCCCTCCAGTTAAAATACACAGAGGCCGTCACCTTTCCACTGCTGTGGTACGATGCCATCTCGTCGTTCCACAAGTGGTTTCGGGATGATTCGACCCGTCCTGAGGGACACTCGGACTCTCTCGCCCTCCTCTGTGTATTTCCACTCCACCTCAGTGGGCTTCCTGTATTATAAATATAAGTAAGTCATGATAAGTCTTTCATGAAACCAAGGGCCTTTCATAATAAATTTAAAAAATGAATAATAAATGGAAAACATAAATGCACACAACAAATAAACGATTAACTTCATTAATATGTGTTCATGTGGATTATTCTCTTTGCTAACTTGGTAAGAAAAGTTTATAGTTATTTAAACAAACTGTTTCAAGATAAAATTTGAATCTAAAGTTTTTTCTGTTGGTTATACTTTTTTTTATTCTAATTTGTTTTTCCAGAATAATATCAGGAACTAGAGCAGAACAAGTTACTTAGTGTTCCAGATATAAACAGAGTAAGGCCATTTGGAAAAATTAACACAACTTATTTTGGCTGCCAACCTGTGATTCAGTCATTTAAGATCCTGAGAAAGGTTTGCACACTCAAAGCCGCATTTTTATTTTTAGTGTGGTCATGTTAACTGTACCTGTCTGAGGGGTCAATGAGTTTGACATCACGGAGCAAAATGGGAGCCTCGCTGGCGATGTAGGTCCCTCGGTAATCCTCACTTTTTCCAACATACCTGTGATGCTGAGACAGAAAACAATCGACCACAGTTCTCAAACTTTAGAAAACACATGGTGACCAAATGGTCTTTTATGGTGCACTTTGTCAGCAGTTGCATCAAAATTCAAGTCATTGGCTCCATCTGGTGGAGCAAAAAACTACATGATGTTTTACAGGGATACAAACTTAAGGCCATGAAAATGTCATTGTCCAGAAATCAGAAGATTGGTAGTGTCAGCTTGGTGTAAGCGGCTGCTAATCTTCTAGTTGGAGGACACATATAAATATCTAAATGTCCTGCAGGCAAGAATAACAGAAACAAAATAATATTCATGTTTAGTTTTTTACTAACAGAAGTAAGACTTCCTTACTGTGTTTAGTCCTTCCAGAATGACCCAGTTTCTGTGTCTAAAGACTTGGATCACTTTTCCTGTCTTTCCTTTGTCCTTCCCATTGAGAATCTCAACCTGAAAGACGCATAAAAAGCAGACACATGACTCAGTTTGTACGAACACATTTTTCTCCATCTATTTCACTTCAGTCATCTTGGGTTTAACCAAAATTGTTACGTATCACAGCACCATCCACCAGATACAGATTAATGGAGTTTCACTTATGCATAATAATTTATGGCACACATACACTCTCTTTAAGATATAAGTATAGTCATGGCTACACCAAAATTACTGTATTACCAGTGCCAAAAATAACTGCAATTCTTGCTTTCATGTTATTAAAGGTAGCAAGGCATTTTACAAAAGTACTAGTAAACCAGTGTGAGTGTACATGTATTTTATGTGCTCCTTCTTCCATATAAAGTACCTTTCTAAGCGTTAAGTTGTGGCTTCTTGAAGAAATATACTGAGGTGTTGCACATGATTTTACATACTAAAATCTGTTGACATTTACATTTTAACAGATGTCTTGTCCTACTTTCATCGCAGTGAGTCACCAAAGGTCCCAGAACTACACAGTTGAGGCTTGGACTTCTCTTAAGGTGAATCAAGGTATGTCAAGAACTGGCATATTCACTCACCTTGAACATTTAATTTAGTCTGTGCTGTAAATATGTCTTAGCTAACCATGATATAAAAATGCACAAATACTATGTCCTTTAATATTCCGCATTAGATCACTGGAGGACTTGCAATTTTCTAATAAAGGATTTTGGACTTAATTTTTTGTAGATTTACTAACCGTGTCCCCTCTGAACACGGACCAGTCGTGTGCAGCTATCGGCTCCACGAACACCTTTCTCCTCTTCTTCCCCGGAGGATTCAGCCGCTTAGCTGCCGGCGTCCACGGTCTGTTGGTGCCGAAGCGGTAATCTTTGGGCACAACCACCCTGGCTGCCATCGATAGGAAGGAGGTCAGCCTCATTGTGCTGCAGGAGATAAATGAATCAAAGGTTTTGAATAAGCTCAATGTGTTCAGTTGACAACCACAACTCTGCCTCAACACAAGCTAACGTTATGCTACCGTTAGCTTGATGACAAGCCATCAATGAAGATGTGTTACGGCGGATTTAATCACGCAACATTCCTTAAAAACACCGCAAAATCTTACAAAGAACTCATGCCTATATGGTCAAATAAGACGCGCTTTTACATCATAAAATAAATTAGTACATAGGAACATAAAATGCAGAAGAATCTTACCCTCTGTTGATGTCAATGTCACATGTAACAACTGTGACACCAACACAAGGATCAGCATGTAGCGTCACATAGTGGATAGGAGGGTAAAGGCTAGCTGCGCTTTACGCATGCGCAGTGACTCAACGGTGACATGAAATACTACTTCCTTATAAACGGCATATACATCAATATATTTATTTGTAGCCTTGTAAATTAACATAAGACTGTTTTAATCACTGAATTATTTAGCACCACAAAAACATCTGGTAAGCAGGATGTGAGAATCCTTACAATAACATCTGTAGGCCTTTAAGTGTGAAGCCCTGACAGTCTCTGATAGGTCATATTGAAAGCTACTGTCTTGTAATTCTTTCCTGTGTTTTAACTCCATTTCACTTTTTCATGTGGTTTGAGACAGACAGGTCAGTTCAGCTCAATAATGTAGAGCAACAAACCAATATGTTTGATGTGATGATTTATTAGAGAATATAAGCTAATGCAGATTTTGAACCAAGACCAAAATTCACATTTCACCTACATTGAATTTTAATTGGTTACTCTTTCATAATTAAAGCTACTGAAGGCTGCATACAAACTAATAAATGGGGTTTGATAACATTATAATAAATCAGAATTACATGATGTGAGTATTTCTGTCGCATCCTGTGCAGACTGAAAGCTGTAGACAACTGTCTGACTTTTTGGCAGGTTTTTGTTTCTGTCCACTGCTGCTGCTGCTGCTGCCTGCTCTTGCCTTATTGATTTGTGGGCACTGGAGGATAAATGCTAACAGGAAGATGACCTTCATTGTACTTTAGCTGTATACTTCAGTGTAGTCAAACCACAAACTGGCAATTTGATACACTACTGAATTAAAATGAAATAATAGGGAAATTTGAAATTAAGATAAGCTGCATTTTAGAATCTCAGAATTTTAAGGAATCCCTAATTGAAAGAAAAACATGGAAAAGAAACCATATATTCTGCAGTAAGAGTGTAAATTTGTACAGCCTCTCTTGTAGTGAGTGTGTGTATATGTATTATTATATTATAATATTGTTTGATATGAATGGTGAATTGACTTTAGAGCTTTTTTCTCTCTTGGATTCTCAAAGCGCTTTACAAAAAAAGTCAGTATGCACTCATCCATACACAAATTCATGTATCCATGGCAGGGGTTTTTATGCAAAGTGCCAACCTGCTCATCAGGAACACATACAACTAACACACACACATACACACACATACACTGATTGCAAAGCCTTTGGAAGCAGTTTGGGTTCAGTATCTTGCCTGAAGACACTTCAGCATGCAAGAAGGAGCTGGAGGTTAAAAATAAACTTAGAATAGACAGAAATATCAAAGGTTTTGTCTCTTAAATAATAATAATACTAAAACTACATTGTTTGGTAAATGCAATCTTGTCTCTGTGTGTTTGGGTGTTTTGTGGTGTTTATTTTGTAATATTTTGTGTTATGATTTATGTTGTTAAGGCGCAGAGTCACATAAAGCTTTTGTTGATCCCAGGAAGAACATTTGTACATATTTTCCTTACATCACTTTTTTCCTTAAAAACAGAGAACAAAAAATATCCAGTACAGTTATTGTTTCTTTCATGACAAATTTTTCAAAACATTTTTGCTCCAGTTTCTTTTCTAACAAATAAATTTGATCAACAAAATTTGAACAGAAGGTTTTCACATGTGCAATGCTGCTGCGGTGCATCTGTTGGGATAGTAAGTAGTGGAAATAGACCCTGACTGCAGGCTAGGAGCACATAAGGAGACAGAATCAGTGAGATATTACAAGGTAAACTGTATTGTAACAGTGACACGGCTGAGATATTTATAGCATCCATACACCACAAGACAAGCGAAAACCTGCAATCTTACATGTAAGCGGTCATTAATCTTGTGAACCAAATGCACCAGCTGCCAAAGAGAAAATGTACATGTTTACGCTTAGTAGAAAGCTTTAGTCCAGCACCCCAAGTATGTAATAAAATGGACAAATTAAAATGGATTTAAAACATTAAATCTCCGTCCAAACAACGTATTTAAACAACTCATACTCAACCAAACCCCATGACAAACTCAAAGCTGTCAGGACATGTTACATAACAACAAATCTAGTTCAGCTATCGCAGCCTAAAGCCCTAAACTGTGCCAGGAGGCTCTCTTGGGAGCAAATTATTTGTGACAAGTGCAAACGCACACACAAAAAGGTGCCATCGTTAGTTTCATACATTTGTAACAGCGTGAAAAATGAGATGTGAAATGATTAATTAGGTCTGGTTGGTTTGAAAAGTAACAGTAGACTTTCTTCTGCTTGAAGCTTCACTTGTGAGCAAGAGATTATGCTCAAAACCAGGTTCAGGAGGACTGTATGAGTCAAGAAGATGATTTAAAAACCTAAGATGTGATTGCTTTAGGTGCTTTTCAGACCGAGGAAGTGGATAATCTACAATAAAAATATGACAAAAACAAGGGTTTTTTGTAATCGACATGTTTATTAAATGGACTGGCAACTATAACAGTGAACTAAGCAGCAGATTAAGATGAATGACAGCTTCCAAAGTAACAGAGAAAGCTAAACCAAGAAGTACACTTCAATGCCAAATCATACCCTTGAAATTTGACCACCCAAGTTTGAGTGGCCAATGCTGAACAGTTTGCAGTCTGAAATCAGTGGTGTGGTATAGGTGGGTATAGACACAGTCATTGTTATTTTTACTTATTTCCCTTAGGTTCATCATTTAACTGTGGGTCCATGTTGCCAAATACAAGAAAGAACACTGAAGCGATGACAACGACATCCAAGTAACATGATGAGCAAGTCTAGCATTTGTAAAAACATGAACCTTAAAATTTACCCATAGTGGAAAATAACAACACCACATTTTGAAAAACATATTGCCTAAACAAATGTCGAAAAAAAAAATAACATCTTTAAAACGTCACAACTTTTTTTTTTTTTTGAACAACCAAAAGAATAAGACCACTGAAGTAAAATAGACTCATATTCCAGTTAAGAGGGATGGAAACTTAAACATCAGAAACAAAAGTTTTACAGATGGATCTTTCGGTAGATTCTCCATTCCTTTTTTTTTCTTTGTGTGTGTAATCATATGTTGGTATTAACAATGTCAGCAATAAATTTCAGAGCTGAAAAAGAAACATATTTGGTATAACCACTTACTGATTGCGATTTACAATTACATTTCCAGTATCAAGCAATGGCAGCATTAATGCAAGCTTATTAAGAAATTATAACAACATGTAATTGAGAATTGAGCTGATGGATTTCAAACAGTTTGCCAGATCATTTCTCCAGAAAAAAAAAGAGAAAAAAAAGGAAGTGGTGATGAATAACAACAAATGCCACAGCTCCACCTCGACCTGAAAAGTTTCAAGGTTTAGCTCTGAAACAACAACATTCAGGAATGTCTGTCTTCTTTCAATAACGCACAATCATGAAAAGAAAGTTACGGAGGAGGGGTTTACAAAGTGACTCGCTTCAATCCTAAAATAGCTCTTCTATAATGGGCTTTACATGTTTTGCCTGGAGAAAATTAGTCACATAATTTGGTCACCTGTAATGAAGCATACACTACACCAAAGCAACAAAACCTGTGTTGCATAAAAACGTCATACAGTGAACTAGACAATGATCAATGGGGCAAAAAAAAAAAAAAAAAAAAAGTCTGAAAGTGCAATCCAATGATTTAAGATGAGGCTGAGAAGCTAGGTGAAACAATTTGAAGTGAAACAGAACTAAAGCAGAGCATGAGTGAAACATTTGCTCTTTTTCCTCTACATAATCTAAGTTTTAAAACCATCAAATGAGAGTATTTATCTTTTTTTGTGGTTTAAATGTCCTTTTGTTTACTATATATTCAGTGTTATTCCCTCTACACTGAAAAATGTTTTTGACACCTAGCATTCAGTCTTTGTAATTATGTAATTGCACTTAGAAATAAAAAATATATACACACCAAAATTTCATGTATAAATGAGCCTTAAAGGGCTCATTTTAATTGTTTGAAATCAGATTAGCAAACTTTTTTGTTTCTGGGATATATGATATCCCAAAAATGGCAAATGAGGATTTGTTTGTTTCTCAATACAAACACTTGTTTTTATTTAAATTCTCCTATTAATTAAATCTGGCACCCTGCAGGTAATCATGTTGATGCTTGAATTCCAGAGAAAAGCGTCAAGGGTTCTTGTTTCTCTTCTTAGAGTTGATGTTAAGCACTGTCTGTCACAGGCTGCAAGGAGAACAGTGGAAAGCAACAGATGATGATTAGTCTCTAACATGCAACATATACACACAGTGGTCCTTGAGTATCCATAACATTACTGCAGAATATCTCACAAATCATAACAGTGTTTTTGCAGGTTCTGGTCCCTTAAGCCCACATAAGGTTCTCATGATTTGATGTTTCACGGATAAGAAACACTACTCTTAAGTGTGTCTCACCTTATCTGCTGTTAGCTGGCCCCCTGCTGGAGCATTTTCCCGGGCCTCTGCTTTAGACTCGCTCTGTGAGGAAGGAGCAGTTCCCTTGGGTCCAGCCACATCATTGAGCTTGGCCTCTGCGTTCGACTTGTTGCCGTCTACTTTGGAGTCACCTTCTGCAGCTGTTTCCTTTGGCCGCTTGGGAGATGCCTTACAAAGGTTTGACAAGTGTGAGGATGTGCAACTACAAACTGACTTTGAAGCTCTCCACTTTTTTTTTTTAATTGACTCAACAAGTAAATCTCACCTCTGTGGACTCCTCTGCTTTACGTTTAGTTCCTCCCCTTTCGTTCTTCTCGTCAATGACCAGGGCCCCTTCATCCTCATCACTGCTTCCCTCCGCATCGGCTTTCTCCGAACTGCCTGTATCCCCTGTTCCTTCAGATGCATTTTCCTTCTTCGATGACTGAAAAAAAGACAAACCAAAATAAATAAAAAAACAAGAAAAGAAGTCTAAATGTTGTCTTGTTTCAGTGAAACAAGATACCTCTCTTGCATTTTTCCAGCATTTGGCAAAATGACTAATTTATTTGCTGTATTAATGGCTAATTGTGTCAGTTACTCAGAAACAAAGAACTGTGCTGAAAAAAAAAATAGGAGGATAAAAATGGTCTATTTATTCCATTAGATTGCAAATGCTTTTATATTTTTGTTTGCAGGCCTAATTATTTAATTTCTGCACACATACAGGATTTGTCTAAAGATAATCACATGATTAGTTGTGTTACAGGTGGAAAACAAACTCAGCAACAGAAGCTATATCTGCCATTTGTGGCTTCATTTATATTATTTAGTTATCTGTTATTTATATTAATGAACCCCATTTCACATACTTTCTTCTAGAATTGTCGAAAATCAGTTCTCATCTTCTTCAGGGCCCAAAAATGTAAACCATTTCTTGTTGGAAAGTGAACAAGAAATTCACACACCTCGTAGCCTTCATGCGTGACAGTTGGGTTGTTCTCGATCTCCCAGAGTCCTTCAGCAAAACCTTTCCTCTTGTTTGCTTTTCCATACTTTTCCTTATGTTCATCGTATGGGTACAAATCCTTGGCCCCCAGGGATGCCCTGTGGTGGTCAAGAATAGGACATGTTAGCACAGTTCTAAATTGTGTTCATCCATTGACTCAATAATATCAGTTAAAATTGTTTTTGGTTTAAACTGGTATTTTGAAATTTGCCAGAATTAGTCAACTAAGGACATTAGTTTTAGTAAAAAAACAGGCAACATTAACACATAGTACTCACGTCTCATGCGTTCCAAAAAAGAAGACCTGGTACTTGTTGGAGGGCGACTTCACGGCTCCTTCAGGCAACTCTTCAATCTATAAATATAATAAACAGATTCTTAAGAAATGTGAATTCAAAAATCCATGGCCCTCTGAAGATACAGTGATGATGTTGAAGTTAAAGAAAAAGTTAAAGGTAGGCGACCAATTCTGATACGAAGTGAAAACACAGGACCATAAGATCAAAAAGTAACTCAGGGTCACTTGTATTTTGAATAGTGTATATATAGGCCTATATATTCATATTATATTTACTATAATAAAGAAGAGGAGGAGGGGAGTATCATGTTTTGTTTCAGCCTTTAATCAGAATATATTTGTTTGTTTTTTTATATAAAGAAATTACTTTAACAATTACTTGATTACTGAAACTATTGATTGATTGTCAATTGCCAAATGAATTACAAAAGTAAGTTTTAGTGACAAAAAAAAGGCTTATGGGATGGGACAGTCACACAACACAATGAGGTACTTTTTATTGCTAATTCAGAGACTCGAGCATTTTAAATGTATTGCTTAGCATGATGAGGTGCTGCCAGCTACTTTAAAATTCATTTCAGTCTGAACTTCTAAGAATCCCATCATGAGAGAAGGCTTCACTCCACCTTTTACCTTGCTCTTCATGTTTAACATCCCTGCAGTACTTTGTCAAATTTGTGTTTTAAGACAAAAAAAGCTGCACAGGCACATGAAAGCAGCACTACTATGGTGGCCTAGCATGGTGTCTGTTTGCCTCTGCCAGACAGGCCTTTTGGCATTCCCAGATAGGGCCACTGTGTCAGGATAGGTGGGGCAGGGCCTGTAGTCTGCTGACATGGGGCATGGCTGATAAGACTGAGAAAAAGGAGGGAAGAAGCATGGATCAATACTGACAGCTTGCCTATTTTGTCAGAGTAATCAGTTATTATTTAAGGGCACTATAAATACACCAAAAAAGCTGAATGCATTAAGTTATATCATTCAACTGCACAAAATGTTGCTAAATGAAACAAACAAACAGTTTGAGTGAAACTACAAATTAGTGTTTCCCTAACAACTGCACAGTACAGCTGTGGTTTTTGGGTTACATGCTATTTTCTTTCCATATTTTCCGTTTTAGTTTTGGTTCAAGTGCAGGTTTTTAGTGCCAACTGTTTTGGTTATTTTTATACCAATTTCCTCATATTTGTTTATGCATAACACAATTTGTAAAGTTGTGAGTCAGGCTGTATTTTAGAGGGAAACGTAACCTCGACTGCTTTAAAAGTTCACATTTTCTCACATGCTGAATTAGGAAACACTGACGGCAATTTTCGGCTACCGTGTGTTTATGGACCGGGTAAAGTTAGACATTACGTTATGGGCTTGTAACACTGTTTTCATTAGCTTCGACCAGATCTTAACGTAATGGAAGTAATTAAACGTTACGGGTTAAAACACTGCTACTTGTCGCAACAAGTGTGGGCAGACAGGCATGTTTACAAAGCAGTAGCAAAGCGTATGAGCATATGCACCAGTAGCCATGTGTAGTCTGTAATGCAACAGTTAATGGGTGAAAAAAAAAAAACTTTAAACTTATTCATCACATAACTTAGCTAAGTAACAACGTGGCTCCGTGTCTGTTCTCCGATAGCAAAACTTGAACGTTAAGCTAACGTTTGCTACTGGACAAACGTTAATGTTGTGTAACGTTGTGACATGACCGTTAATTTGTAGCCGACGTTCTGTTAACCCAACTGCTATTTTTAACGGTTACGAAAGGCTTTAAGTTAACATTAGCTTAAAAGGCCCCCCTGGGTGACAAAAAACGACACATGACATACAACGTTGGTGGCAAAGAGCAGCTAGCAACAACATACATATATAGCTCGCGGAGAGGGGTACTGAGGAGTGTATGTACAACATGAATCACCCGAAAGAAATTTGCATCTGTCTAGAGTTGACTAGCTGTGAGTGGATGCTGGGCAACGTTAGCTAACACGACCGAGCTAGGCTAACTCATGGTAGCTAACGCTAACTACGTTAGGCCTCGCAGGTAACGTTAACCAAGTGACAGGAGCAGGCAGTAAGACTCACTGAAATGAATATACAACCTAAAGCTGGAAACAAGAGATTTAACGTCGGGTTCTTACCCTCGCAGGCCAGTGAGGATACCCCTTCATTTTAGCAAATACAAGATCTCCAGGTTTGTATTCTCTTTGCCTGTTGGACCTCGGCATGTTTCTTGCAGAGATGGCTTGATATTGTCAAATATATGTGTATATACAACACAGTAGTAGTTTTAATGTGATGCAGTATCCGGATTGGTCAACACCTGCAGCAAACAAGCCAAGCGTCGGTTTGTCATCCAAATTAACCAGGCGCGGAAAACTGGAGCGAAGACGCGGCGGGCTACTTTTTTCTCGCGGATTCTGTGGACTGTAACCGCGGCCGATGAGTGCGATACCTTTCTCGCTTACACCCGAACGGCTTGAAAAATTTTTAAAACGCAGCAATTAGTTAATTTAGACGTTATCCAGCAATCTACTGGCTCGTCCCTCGGACTGTTTGGGTTTGAAATTGAAACCCGCTTCCCACTTTGCAGACGCGCCCCCAGTAGGCTACCTGATAAAGCTGTGCACAGTGTCGCCCCCGTTGGCCAAAAACCCATACTGCAGGTATGCTTCTCATGGAGAGCGTAGCAGCGATAATTTTGGAAAAGCAAGCAAGCAATAAATTAATTATTTATTCGGAAAAATGAAGGGCAGTTGTTTGACAGAAACTGAAACTTAGATCAACAATATTGTGTAAAATTTACCTTTAATCAGCCACAGTTAAACCTGCCAGGAGGCCCGTGGCAAAAGTGAGCTGCTTGGACCATCAACACATCTCCTTTCATACCCTCTGTGTACTGTGTACAGTTTTTAATGATGGAATACTACAAGATCTTCTGTGAAGTAATTTGACTGAATTCAACAATACATTGATTCTTTAATATATGACATAACAGCTCAAAATGAAAAAAAAGACATTAATATAATTGTCAGACAGGCCAGGCCCTCTCCAAGCCAGGACCTCAAGGTCAATAAAGAGGAGTCCAACTTGAGGACAATATCATGTCTTTTTTTTCAAGTCTTGAGAAAGAAGGTCGATTGTTGGGTCAATTACAGAAAATATTGGAAGCTTTACAGGAGATGGAGTGGGCCACCAACTTTTAAAAGCTCTGTTTGTTGATAAGAAGAATCTTTTAGTAAGAACCGGTGCTATTTGAGTGTAGCTAATGCCACAACGTAGATTAACTAGAAATATAGATATAACAGTTGAATTTAGTTTCTTCCTAGACTCATGACCAGTATATTATTGTGTCAGTTACTTGAGTTGTATAGAGCAAGAGGCACACCCATCAAGTCATCTGATAAGGATAAAGATCCTTCTTCCATTCCACTCAATTTATTGTTCCACTCTTGAAGAAATCTGTGATCTACAATTCACAGCTACAATCGTTTGTAGTAGGAGCACAAGTTTCTCAGCCATGTCATTATCTGACAGTCTCCCAGTTACTTCCATGTAAGGGTCATTCCATTTTCAGATAAGTTATCATTACCACATATATTAATTATCAGTTATTGACCAAAAATATCTTAAATACCAATTTTCTGGTCTTTGAATTCAAATTATTTCAAGAAACCCAAACATTAGACACATATGATTGTTGGAGATTTTAAATATGCTGCTTTAACAGCCTCTACTTTGATCATAGTACAAGATTTCATGTGACCTGGCTGCAGGGAGTGGTGAGGTGAATCAACCACAGAGGTTATAGGAAACAAGACATGGCTTACAGTCTGTGATTTAAATCATCTCACTGGTGTTTGATGGATTGAAACCAAAATTCTGTCCATTTCTTTATAGATCTTGATTTGTCTGCACAGGCGATCCTGAAAATGCCCCACAATGTTATAAGCTCACCTTGCCTAAAATATTACTGTATATTGTACTGGGAAGAATTTACTAAATTGAAACTAATGGGCTAGCCATAGCTGTCATTTTTTACCAAAGGGCCTCGGGGTAAAAGTGAACTGTTAGCATATTCAGCGGAAACAACCTGGAGGGTATTTGGCCCTGGCAGGTCTATGACCTGGGACAATTGCTCACTGTGCTGTGGTAATCTTGCCTGGCCTGACTTTATGAAACAGCCCAAGACCACAAGTACACAAAACATCACAACAGGGGTGTCTACTTGTTTTTGACTGTCTTAGAATTTGTGCCATGGAAGACACTGAAAACAATAAGGAGAGAATTGTATATTAAGGACTTTTTAGCATTTATTTCAGGTTACAAGGCATAGTGAGTTAGAGGGTGGCCGTGTTGTTTCTCTTGATTTGTTTTTCTGAAGATATTGTATTTTAGCATCGCACCTAATTCTAATCCCTCAAATTGCTGTTCTATGTGAGTAGATTTGGGTGGATCACTTACAAGGACACAGGCATATTTTAAAAACGTTAAGATTAGTCGTTCTTCCAACACACCTCCTCGCAGTGGCGTTGACATCTTTGCTCTTGTTTTTTCTGTCATTTTTTTTCTTTTTTTGACCTAAAAGTCGTCACATTTTGACACACTGTGCCTGAAAATACCGGAAACTGCTTATAATATACATTTAAAGTTTAAGCTTTTGATTTTAGAATACAATTTATTGTTTGCCTAAACCCACAACTTTAGCCTAAAATTTGCTTTAATCGTTTTTCGCTTTAATTGTTTATACATACTCTGTCCGTTGGGAGCGTGAATGTCCTGAGGATGTTTATCACCTGATAAAAAGCCGAAGAAGAAGAAGGACTGCGCAGAAAGATGCGCAGTTGTCGTTTTTTTCAATCGAATGATGGAGGCGAATGTTTTGATGGAGTCAAGGGATTAAAAACGCTCCGCTTTTATGGCGTGAGACACAACTGCTGCATCGATCGAGATTGTATTATGTGCAATAACAGCCTTGAGACGAATCTAATTTTACTTAACGAGAAAGGGTCAGTTAGCTAATATAATTTGCCGCGGCGGCCTAGCTAACATTAGCCTGCGCCGTAAAGTTGTAACAGTCCTTTAATGAGCACACTGTAAGGGCCTCTTATAACCTGCTCGTTTTACAAAATACTACAGCAACATTGAGAATTATTTCATTATATGTGTGGTTGTAGGAATTCAAGGTTTTCCTACCTTTAATTGAAGTAAGCTCGTCGGGAAGTGTGAGTGCAGCTTCTTGAGACCTAATCAAGGGGAAGAGGTTATCCATGTGCACGAGTTACTGTAGATTATTAATCTTTAATAACATCAGCAAACATGTCTTTAGTCGCCTATGGCAGCAGTGATGATAGTGACTCAGAAGAAACCTCTGCCTCTGCCGCAACGGAGAGCAGAGTCAGCGCAGGAGGGCTCTTCTCACTTCTGCCTGCTCCTAAAAAGCTGGGATCGACAGGGGGGAACAATGGACCAAGCAAGGAGACAAAAGTAAACCCTTCTGCAGGGGACAGCTCGTCAAACGATGACCTAGATCCTCAGCCATCTAAAGGAGGCTTATTTTCTAGTCTGCCTAAGCCCAAGAAGCGAACAGAGCCTGTCAAGATCACTGTACCACAGATCCAGGGACGGGATGTGGGTTCCTAATCGTTTTAGCCGTTTGCATATACATTTTGTCGTTTTTGTTGAATTTAACAAGGTTGTAATTCATAATCTATGCATTTCTTGTCCATAGTCAGATTCTGATGATGATGAACCAGCAAAGAAGAAACTACAACCTCAGGTAAAATCTGTTTCACTGAGTGTGACCACATTGACATTTACCTTTTTGTTTTTACTCTATTTAATTTCATTCAAGATGGTCTTGTGGACCCACAAACCTGTTTGTAGACGAACTATCATTGAAACAGGATGCCCACAGATTGGAGACCCAACAAACCTTGCAATAAGAAGTTTCATCATCTGCCTCATAATGCAGGAATAACTGAGCTTTCATGTGCTACCTTTCCATTGTCTTTGTAGGGTTGTGTACATGTGATATAAAGTTTATTTGCAACATAAACACTGGAGTTAACCAAGCTCCTAGATGTTTTGCATGTCAACACTTATGTTACCATGTCAGCTGAACTAACTAATCCCATAGAAGATATTATTTCGTCTCTTCTGCAGTGAGGTAGCTGCCATTCCCTGAACTCACACTGCCCTTGTCTGTCCACATTTCTTGCCTTTTCCAGGGTTCAGGTTCAGGCTTGTCCTCCCTTCTACCACAACCCAAAAACCTGACGCTGAAGGAGTTAGACAGACCTTTGATTCCTCATGCACTCACCAAGCGCCAAGAACCCAAAGGACCCAAACCTGGGACCCCCGCTCAGGGTCTTCTTGGCTCTAGTGCATCCCCGTCTGCAATCAAAGCTGCAGCAAAGTCGGCCGCCCTGCTGCTGGCTAGACAAATAGCCTCTGATGACCAGGATAATGAAGAGGAAATAACCCCACAGAACTACTTTTCTCTGGGCGAGAGCTCCCAGCCTATTCCCGCAGTCGTCCCAAGCTTAGATCCCGAGCCAGGAGCCCCCACAGAGCTCCTTCCTTTTGCACCTGCAGATGAGGCGGGTCAGTCAGATGCCCCGCTCGACTTTGGTGGGAACCATGAGGGAGCAGGGGCATGGGGGGGTCAATATCCTCAGTATCAACAGCCCATGGCAGGCCCAGAAGCTTTGCCTTCGGTAATCATGACTCAGACAGTACTTTACACTTTACATGTCAGCAGAATGGCTGTAGATTCAGACGACATTGACTATGTTTAAATTTGCTTGAGTAATTAAGCCTGTGAAAATTAAATACGAATTCATTTTTTTCTTTAACAGGGATATTATAATGAGCCATACTACCAAGATCCTAATCCTGGATTGGCAGATGCTGAAGAGCCTGGCCACTCTGCCATGTTTGATGATGAAGCAGTAAGTGTGCTGTAACTACTATTTGCATTTTTTGTAATGTAACTGTTTTTATTACAAGATTAATTCTGCATGTTTTTGCAGTGTTTTAGCTATTTTACCTTCCCCTTGTCAATTTAACCATAGCTCAAATTTAATAATGTCAAGTTCAGAAGCAACAGTATGACTCTATGACCTTCTGAAAGGTTTGACTGAAAACATTGCTCAACTAATATGAGAATTTTCCTCTTGTATTTCAGTTCATGCGGCTGCAGGGGAAACGGAACAGAGGCAAAGAGGAGGTGAAGTTTCTGGAGATCAAAGGAGACGACCAACTGAGTGGAAATCAGCAGTGGATGACTAAGAGCATGACAGAGGAGAAGCAGAACCGACAGTCCTTCAGCAAGGTGACCTGATTGCATTTTTGTGGGGTCTGTCGATCGAGAACAGGGTTGGGAGTAATGTTGTGCTTATGTTTACGTTCAGGATTTTTGCTTTGCTTCTTGAAAGTGGCAAGATGCTTTGTGCTTTATGGGCACTATTGAATAACACTCAGTTAAGGCTGAGACCACCTAAAACCCTCCAGCCAGAATATGTCTGATGTGGTAAAACCTAAAAATATTTCAGAGCCTGATTCAACAAACAGGATTCTTATCTCTTATGTGCACATACACAGGAAGGAAATCGCTTTGGTAATTTGACCCTTTTGATGTTAACATAAAAAAAATGCAGATGGACTTGATATTACAAAGTTGTTCTAAAAATAATTTAATGCAAGTCTTCAAAAAGTCAAGTCATATCCACATTGCTTGCAAGAGCATTAAAATAAATTTATCTTATAATAAAAGTAACATAATTTTTTTTTATTCCTGCAGAAAAAAGGGGAACAGCCAACAGGACAGCAGCGACGCAAGCATCAGATAACATATCTCATTCACCAGGTGAGTGGTGCTAAAGCAGAAATCTCCCTTTTCTGCATTTGGGTGACAAATTTTTTCATCTGCCCATGCTTGCAAGGGTAAGGATGCATGTCGGAGCCTTTACAGGACTACAGATAATGTTAAAGAATTTTCATACATCGTTCTGCCTTTTTTGTACATTTTATACACACAAAATCTTGTGCACGCATTGATGTGTCAGCACAAAGTCATTCTTTATCACATTGTTTAACCTAAAAATAAGCCCATTTAATAACTAAGATTTGTTTGTATTTTCCTCTGCTGATTCTCTGGATCAGTGAGGTATATTCCTCCAAATAAAATTCTTTTTGCACCAGGAGTGAGTAGGGATTTAGATTCGATTACATTAATGTCACCAATCAACCAGATTATAATGTAGCCATTGCAAGAGCTTCTAGCACAAGACTGACTTTATACAATTTAAATGCTACTATTCATTTGGTTTTGGGGTTAAGACAGAGCGGGATTGGTGTCCAGGTTTCTGTACCGGCATACCAGAAGTTTGCACTCTCAGTGGGACGTGTCACTGCAAGTTTTTTTTACTGCCATTCTTGTTTGTACAGGCAAACAACAAACCTTTGTGTTAACTTGTGTCTACTTGTGGTTTTTCTTTAGCAAACAGCAAATACATTTAATGACAACCCCACACAAGGAATTTAGACAAGCTAAAATGAGTCCAGTTCTCTCCTAGTTATTCTAGTAGTATCTTGTTCAACTTTCAGAATAATAGGCTCAAAGCAGTCATGTTTACTGTTGTTCTTTCACACAACAGGTTTTATTTTTACAGACTGCAGATGATTGGGGATTTATTTGAATTGTTACGTTGGTTGATACGCAGAGCTGATATTTGTCAGTGTGCTACCTCAGGCTGTCTCCCCAACATGTGAACAGAATCAATGCATTTGAAATTGTTAAACCTAAATTTTAATGAATACAGATTTGGCCATTTTTATTTCAATGAGATTTAGTCTTTCAAAAACTTATCAGGAATGTTTTCTGGATTTTCTTCACACAGGCAAAGGAACGTGAGTTGGAGTTGAAGAACAGCTGGGCAGAAAACAAGCTAACCCGCCGGCAGACCCAGGCCAAATATGGTTTCTAAATGTCATACTGTGGACTCTTGGTGGCATGTGGAAACCCTCTATCAGAAAATAGAGTAGAGCTCTCCTCATTTTCCTGCACAAAGGGAAAACTTGTGTTTGAGAAGAAACTACACACACCTTAGTTCAGATTTTTCCCTCCTGCCCATTTACTGTTTTTGTGTTCAATTGTTAGTATTCAGTAATTCTTTTGGTGAACTATTTTCGAAGGTGTCACTGTACTGAAAAATCCAGCCTCAGTAAGTAAAGACGTTACCTACATAACAATGTTCCAGTGTTTTTAAGGTACCTGCAGCCTGTCGGTGGGAGAGATAACGTAATGTGACTCTGAAGTGGCCATTTTTAATGTTTTCCTTTTGAATGTGTGTGCTTCCTGTTCATACAGTGAACACTGATGCATGACTCCCTTTCTCTGGTGATTGATGACTCTGCAGAGCAGGTTTGGTTCTCTGGCAATTTTACAAATAGTATTCAAATGTTGCCACTGATAATGAGAAATGAACTGGAGTCATTAGAAAGCTGTGACACACGAGCTACAATATTTATACTATTCTTCAACAACTTTGTAATAATGTTGAATTACACATGCTGCAGTTGCTCATAAAAACTCATTAAATATAAGAGTTTAAAAGTTGCCCATGTCTATGTTGCTTTTATTTGATCCCATTTATGTTTATCTTTTTAAGTTTTTAGGGTTTTTTATTGTTTTTCCATTGAAAGCATGTTGGTGAAGAAGTCTGTTCTCAAGATGTTGTACTTAAGTTGTCATAAAAAAATTGTCAGAGAACCAAACATGCAGTATTCAGTTTTAATTGGGTATTTAGCTGCAATCAGGCCAGAGAACCATCTGATGTTAACATTAAACAGGAACTTTATTCCAGTTTCATCAGGCTGCACCAGCATGCGATGTATAGATTTAGTTCCTTCAAAATTGTCGTGACGGGCTTGTTAAGTTTCTTTAATTGATTTAATTGGCATAAGGCAACCCGTATTTATTGAAGATCCCATAAACAGAAAATGCATTCCTGTCCAGCTGATGTTTTTTATGAGGTGGCTTGGAGGAGGTTGTGACTAATTTTTCGTTCTGCTGCTCCAGTATTTCAGAAATTTGCACCATCAAGATGAATCAGGAATATCTGTGGCTTGATGCCAGTGAGCCAGAAAGTTTAAAATGCACTTGGACTTTTCATCAGTTTCAGATAATCTTGCAGATTTATCCCTCTCAAGGGTGTAAAGATCAGTTTTGCATAAAGCATTCCCTTCCTGCAAAGCAACCTTTTAAATAGCCTTTTCATGATGTGACGATATTTATATTAATCTGTGATGGTTTCCTGAAAAAACAAGGGTCGTAAACCTTCAGATTATTCAAGGTTTTTAAGCAGAAAATTGAGTATAAATGTGAATATGTAAGCCAGGTTGTCTCAGTGCTCTATATTTCAAATACCCGTGAGATTTTGCAGAAAAAAAATTCTAACAAAATATGGCCACATGAGGTTGTGGCTCTGTAGTTGTACACAATTACTGAACCAGCACATGCACAACCTGATCTGCCTTAAAACTTCATCAGAGGTTTGGCAGAAACACACCAGCAGTCCAGGGATATTGATTGCCTCAATACTTAATAGTGATGGTACGTAGCGCCTGCACAGCTTGTGCAGAATAAAAGGAGCTGCACACAGTCAGAGTTCATATCCCAACACACATCTTACTAACAGTAATTTAAGTTATAGAGCTAAAACTGATTGAAAGTTTCATATTAGTTCCAGTTTGTTCTTCTTCTTGTACCTCGTCTTGGAACAGTGCAAAGGGTGTTTGGATGAAATAACAGAGAAATTTCCAGGCTAGTTTCATGAAAGATTAACAAAGCATACACCTGTACAAGGCAATAGGGTTACTGACATGTCTGACAGCATTGCTGGGATAAACCATTGTTGTTTACTCTACACTTTTGTTATGCTTGTTGTGTAGTTTAAATTAACCAATAAATCTTCTCCTTTCCTGGCTCCATGATTTTGAATGTAACTGGGTGGTTTTTGGTTATTTTAGGTGTCACAATGATGCAGTTACGGTAAGATGAGAGTTTATGTGCAACATTTCCCAACATAATACTTTATTTTGATGTTAAACCTTCAGAAGGTCCTTAAAAGTCTCAGCAGGATCTTTTTAAAGTTGTACATTGGAGGGTAACAAGCTGAGAGTCGAGAATATTCTTTTCCACAGAACTTATCTGTTTACAGCGTCCAAAGCTGGAGAAACACTCAGTTCTAACATCCATATTGTTATTTTAATGACATATTCACATACAAGAGAGTGATGCAACCTGAACATAATGAAAATTTGAGTTTAATAACCAGGCAGCCAAATGTTTTTATGCATGTATAATGTGAGTTAAACACTGATTTCAGTTTTATAAACATCTGCATTTTGAGTCCTTCAGTCTTTTTTCGGGCCGTCACTTGGTGGTGCTGTTGTGTCTTCACTTGTCTGTGTACTTGCTGCCGTTTCTTCAGCAGCAGGTGTTTCTGCTGAGGCTGAAGCTTCACTAGCTTGACTCACAGAGTCTTTAACAGCTTCAGTTTCCACTGCAGCGTCAGAAACAGCCTTCACAGCAGCAGCTTCCTCCACATCAGCAGGCTCTAAAATATCCAGAGCGGCCTGCTGCTGCCTTTGTTTTTTCAACTGCCTCTGAAAAGTTGCAGATGGGTCTTCGTATGGCACAATGGACACAGGGATACGTACTGTGTCCATTCCATTAACCTGAGAGATAAAAACATATATATTAATAATGTTTTTGGTAGAATTACAGTCTAACCTTAGTTTTATTTAGTCAGGGTTTTAAGTATTTGCGGATGTGAAAAACTGATATGAAGATTTTATACAAATAGGAGCAGAAGATTCAAGTAATTCTCAGAAATTGTTTGTTACTTTTATAAGTGGCTTTTGCATTTTTTAAACAAATAATTAAAGGTTATTTTTCTTGCAACATGCAGTGCTCATATGTGGAAAAACTTAAACATCATTTAAGTTAAGTTAAGCTATTTATTTGAAATTAGATTCTACAAACTACTGAAAAGGCATCTAAAGCATGAAGCAACACTTGCAGCAAATAAAATAAAAGTTATGCACGTGATACATTGAAAAAAGAACATTTCTTACCGTAACTTCACACCAGTAGTCACCCAACTCCTTGACTGACTCAAATGGGAGATTCAGTGCATGGGGTGGAACGACAACTCCCAGCTGAGAAAACATTTTGTCAAAAACTTTTTAATTTTCATCAGAAGCTCAACTAATTGTCAAAATGACATTACTCAGGGTGTTGTGCAGATATGTCATGTAGGGAAAAAGAAAAGACAAAGACAGCCATACCTTTTTAAGAAACTGTCTGCAGATGACCTCTTTATTGAGCTTGAAATCATCTGAAGGCATTTTGTTTATCCTCAATGCAGAGCGTTTTAGGAACTCCACTGTCTGTGAAAACCAAGAGAAAACAATTATAATAACAGTGACATCTGTTAGTATGTTTCTTAGATGTTTTCATAATTGGGAGTTAAGCAGAGGACCCACAAAAATCTGGAGGAAAAAACACAATGCTTTTGAATATCTTTAAAACAGAGAAACTCACCATTTGTCCAGTGCGGGTTTGGACTCTTTCCTCTGGCTTCCCCTCGCGCAAAAGCTGTTGTTTAACAAAGTGACATGAATTAATAGCCATAAGTTACTGTCTAATTGGTGGGTGGAAAATAATTACAGTATTAAAAAGCAATACATACTCTTAACTCCTCAGCAAACATCTGTTTGTTCTCCTCTGACGGATACACTGCGAGGCCCTGGGGCAGCAGCTTATTTCTGCCCACAGATTTTTTCACATACACAGTGTCTCCTCGCCCACCAAGCTCTGTTTGGAAAAAGGTATTTCATATTTGAAAGAGTATTGTGGTGCAAAGAAAACATTGAAATAGATTTATAATTTTCTGTATAAACTAATGAATCCTAGATGTGTTTATCTGTTAAATTTTTGTAGATACTCACTGGGTACTGTCTGAGTTAAGATGAGCTCCATCTTCTCTTTGGGAAGATGTTTGGTGTCTTCAACAAACTTGTAGATTCTGTGTCTTCGAGGGTGAAGCCTTGGTGGACTGCCCACTTTAGATAAGGGCACCTGCCACCAGCGCTCCACCACAACCGTGTTCTGTAGAAACATCAAGAACAAACTTTTTATGTCCGAAAGCATGTGAACTGTAGTCCTCACAAAGCTTCAGTTTATGTTGATTGAGACGAGTATTGTCTTTGTTCTTCTGGCTCTACAACAAAACACTCAAGTGAAGAATAAGGTTGGACTGGTGTGTTTCTATGGACCCAGATCTTGTAGTATACATATCATATATAATTCACTGCAAAAGGCAAGTAAAAACAATCTTTGGACCATAAAACTTAGGACTTATTTATTTATGCAGTGGGACTAATGTTGTGACGTGTTGTAGCATTAACTACCAGTAAATTACTGAGTGCTGATAAGTGTCATCTGTTGTATGTCATACTGTTAACACTCCTGGGTTAAAGCAGTTTCGCTGACTCTGACAGATAGTTTATTATTTTCTGTGAGAAGCAGAGACACTGACCTGAGCAGGAGTCAGGGAGAAGCTCCTGACAGCCGACTGGCTGAGCAGATCCTGAAGGACACGGCGGCCGGAGCTCCACATGTTTATCCGACAAAAAACTAACAAAACGCCACCTTCAATTACTTAATTCCGACAAAATTACCAAAAAGCTCACTGCAGCTTTGGTTAGGTACCTCCAGCTTAAAGTTATTCCTCTGTAAACGATCAGACAACTGCAGCATGCATGTTAGCCTCAAGCTAACCGCAGTTTGTGGTCGTGTTGTGTGACGTAAACGGACCCCAACAGCTCAAATAGTAGACCGGAAAACGCCTGAATCAAAATTCATTACAGTTAAAATAAAAAACAAAACCCTCAAAATCTGTAGACTTATATAAACTTTTAGGCTCTAAATTGTCTAAATCTGTATATAATGTTTGTTTGTTTATTTTTTTTAATCAATTCCTATTTTCTTCATGTTTTCTATGAATGTGTCTTAGATATATGTTTCTATTGGGGCAAACAATGTATACAATTAAGAAATGTAAAAATGAGAAAATAATGAGCCTATAGGCTTTGAGTATCTTTTTTTATTTTTGTCTTTTTTTTGAGATGTTTAACATTTAACCTCTCACCTAACTGCAGCAAACTACAGCAATGTGAAAGTGTACTTCACAATACATCAGTACAAAGTAACACCACTGTGGGTGTGGTTACTGTTTTGTTTTTCTCAAATGTTAGCCATGTTTGATATTTACTTTGTAGATGATTAGTGTCAGACAACAATAAGGGAGACTATAATTAAAGCCAGCATAGCTTTATTTATGACCATCATGATTAAAACCATCAAGATCTTCCTCCCTGCCCTATAAAAAATTTCTGACACAGACACACAGTAGAGTAAAATTTTAAAATACAATATTAAAACAGACGTCTTAGTCTCAATGCTGAATTAATATTGGCTGCCACAGGCTAACCTTACATTTCTCTTGTATCAGCTTAAATGTTAATTGACTTTGGTGTCAACAGGAAGCCTATGATGTGACGGTGCAGCTGTGTGAATTAGAAGCAAGTTGAATTAAGATGTCTAAAGCTGCCTCAGCACCTTGTGTATTTGATCAGAAAACCAACAAACCAAAAAGGTGCCATAAGTTACTTATGTCTCAAGTGAAAGAAGGCACCCTTCTTCAAGAGTTTACAGGAAGCTTGCATCAAGGAAAAACTTGTGACATTTTTAAGGGCAACTTACTTATACTAGTGGCTGCCTTATATTTTATACATACTGTACAATTATTTAAAAAATCCCATAAACAATACAAATAACTCTCAGCAGCAGGAGCAGAATCTGTCAAAATTTGGGTCAAAAGTCAAACTCCTGTCAAAGCCTTGGTAAAAAAAAAAACAAAAAAACAAAAATGGACTAACAAAAGTTGAAATCACACATCACCAGCAGTGGGTTCTTCACTTATTGCACCATAGGAAGTATTACGGTACGGTATCAATCTGCGTCTTGCCTTTACAGTCTTGCAGCAGGTCAGCAGAGCAAAACAAAAAGCACAGATGAACATGAGAGACAACAGGGACCAAATGAGAGTGGTAAAGATAAAGGCAAACTGGAAGATTAGCTTATCGCAGTACCGCCTTGCTCCGGGTGTGTAGTCAGGAGGATAAGCACGATAAACCCAGGTTGAGCCTACATGAGAAAAGAGCCTTTCAGTGCAAATTCAAGTTGATACAACACACTTAAACTGAACTTAAAGGCCCTCAAAATATACTTTGTTCATTCAGTTTTTACTTTGAATGAAGGGGTCCATAAAAAACCATATTGTTCTGCTAAGGGTGAAAAAAGTTATAGCTCTTTTACAAAAGATTTCTGCCTGTGCATTTTTCATAGATTTAAAGAAGGGGTGTATCAGTGAGAAAAAGGTGATGTCACATACTTCTGTGCACCAATCAGAATTCAGCAAAAATTAAATCAGAAAATGAGGACATTTGGTGGGTTGTGTGGTCATAGTGAACTAAATCTGATTAAACTACAACCACAAACTGTTGTGAACTGTTAAGGGTGTTTTTTGTGAAACTTAAAAGCCCCTGAAAACTTGTCTTACTATCCACATAAAATATGTAAACATAAATGTGTTATAAAAATCTAAAACTATAAAAACAAATTATAAGATAAAATTAATAAAATTAAAAGCATTTTTTAGAAGATTTTAACTTATCATATCTATTTTTAAATTGTAGTGTAGCATTAAATGGAAATTCTCAAGTAACTAGTTAGTTGTTTTACCTCACTGTCTGATTCTGTGTGAGAAGAATTTAAGAGTTTAAAGAGATTATTCTTAGTATTAACATCTGACATTTCCTCCCACCTGCAATGAACCAGCCAAGAGTTAAGGCATAGAGGAAGAACATGCAGGAAGTGTTCAGGATGCAGGCATATCCGTCATCCCAGGTGCCCCTGACGTAGGTCAGAGACAGAGAGATTAGGCTCACCACTCCCAGTACAATCAGGTACATGGGAATACTGGGCTGTGCTGGACAAAGGCCCAGATGTGTCACCCCTGTGATGCAGGTGTCCAGAACCAGAAAAAAATGTTAGTATTAACATGAAATTACAAAAAAACAGAACCAAAAAGTTAGTTTACCATGAAATATGAAACACAAATATCACAGTGATCTTACAGAAGTAAACCCACCCAGACCGATGGCTGCTATCATGACCATCCACCAAATGATATTCATCACAACTATGAGGAAGGAGAAGGAGAAATGTTCAAATATTGTGCAACAGTGAAAAATGAAATAAGGCAGACATAGATGTGATAGAGGAAAACTTCTAACCAGTTGATGAAATCAGCAGGTAATTGGATCCCTGTTCCTGTGGAGATGGGTTCATATCTGCAGTAAACAAGTAACACAATTATACACAGACATTGACCAAAGGAGGAACTGCAGCAGCAGCAGCAGCATTTCTGCAACAGTCAGTCAATTTCATTGTATCATGCAATCACACTCATTCATTTTACTACACCTGTTCAGGTATGGAGACACTTAAGAGTCTTTTTCTTTGTCCAGTCTTCACTTAGCCACAGTATCATGCATGAGTCGGCACTCTTCTTAACAAAGTCTGAACTTTGTAAACGTCCTTTGCTTTTTTGGCAGGATGTTAAGACACATACAGCAAAGCATTTCAACAACTGTTTAGCAACACTCTGCGTTTCACTAGGAGGAAATATGCAGCCCTTTATCTGATACAAACAATCTGTGTGCAAAGTATGTTTCAAGCCATAACCAACTGACTTTTTTTTCCTATTTCTCTTGCAAATCACTATTTTCTGAAATTTTGCATTATGCAATTCGCTGGAAAAAATCAATGGATCTTGATGAGATTGCATGGTGTAGCAGGTGGGTTCAGAGAATATAGTTCAGAAAAATTCATGTGCAGAATAAGTTGCACAGACAGGAAAAACTGCATTATCTTTTCTCATCAATGTGGTAGTAAATACACATAAATATAGCAGTGTGTGTTGGTTTCCTTTGTAATTTAAGCACCAGGACTAAAAAAGCCTCCATAAATTATAATGCTTATTATATTTGCCTTATATAAAAAGACACACTTTTTTTATACATGAAAGGGCCACTGTAGCTATAAAGTGTGCTATAAAGGTCGGATGAATGTCTTTTTTCTAAACCTGTCATCACTCGAGGCAATTTATTAGAGCTTCCTCTGGAACCAGAAAAGATTTTACTTTATAAAACTGTTTTTACATGTGTGGTAATGCTCACAGCAACCAAAAAACAGCCTGTGATGTGTAAAGTAATAAAAGTTACCTTTCGATTTATAAAATGTGCAAAGTGCCCTTTTAAAGATATGAAGTAAAATGTTAAAAACTTTACACTAAGTCATGCTCATAAAATTAAGTTTGAGTTTGATAAGCTGTCTGCTTCAGCATGAATGTGGCTCCAGTTCTGCAAATCTTAGCAGCAGCATGACAGTTTAAGTGGGTTTGTGATGCAAACGTTGGCACACTCGTTCCCCATAGCCGACAGCCACCTCACACACCAATGAGCTACACGATGATGTTACTGCCTCTGCAGCAGCAGTGTCACCCTTTGACAATTAAACATGACTGTTTACATACAGTCTGGCTTGTTTTGTCTTTCTTAAAGCTTCCACATGACCTGACTGGTGGTGTATATTTACAAAATGTGTGAAAACAGCAAATAAAACACACTGTATCAGTTTCCATGGCAGTTTATTCTTGTATGTTACCCTTTCCAATTTTTTTGGACATTTTATTTTGTTCCCAGTATCTTCAATGAATGACACAATGAGAAGCTTCGTCTGAAACTCATTGAAGCAAAGTTGTACATATGATGACACTTTTCCAATAAATTCAAGCTACATTTCTCATTGATTGTACAGTCATTGACCACTCTACTGTTACCTCCCTAATATTTGAGCATCTTTCTAAGAGGAGAAGTTGCATATTTCAAACCTCCCTTCCTTGGTACTGGATTAAAGGTCTGGCTTCTCCTTTTAACCTCCGTCAGTTGGAAATCAATGATCATCTGAATAAGCGGAGCAGCTGGGAAGTCCATGCATATGATTCCAAGGCGCTGGTTCAGGTCTGTCTTCGCGCTCAGGTAGTCGTACAGCTGTGGGTTGATCCGCTGAGCGACGGCACTGGGGGGCGCTAACACACCTGCTCCACTGCTGAAGGTGAGAAAAATCTGGGTCAGGTCTCCAGTGGGTGCAGCCTCCAGGTGATTGTAGACGCTCTGCCATTTCTCCTCCACATTCAGAAGTGTGGGTACCTTTAAGGAACAGCAAAAAAAACCCCAAACATGTTCATTAAATTCTGGAAATACTTATGAGTGATACAATTTTATGATTTGACACCTACAGCCATGTTTTGGTCATTTTCACAAGATTTTTAAGCAAATGTTCAAATGTACATGGGACAGTTTTTGACCTTGATTCTTTAGTTGTGGCCTTTTTTTACACTGCATGATCAACTCAAGTGAAAAGACACCACACCGTCAATTTGTACACCCTGGCTGGTGGATGTGAACGTTCATCTCAGACTGAGAAAGTTGACCTTGCAAGGCAGCTGTAGTCTAAGTCTAAAATCTTACGGGACATATCACTACAGATATGTGAAACATTCCATCCGTCAGGTTATCAAAAAGCTAAAACACACGACTCCTGGAACATTTTGTAAGATCTAGCAACTTTATCTGCTCTTTCCTTTTGCTGTGGATTGAAGTTGGTTTTAATGTTCATGTTTGTTGATCTCTGATGTGAAATTGTGTGACATATTTATACCTTCCAGGCATCAGCTATGTCCATGGATCCATAGCGCATCCCCAAATCTGGGCCGGAAAACTCTTGCATGACTATGATTTTCCCCCTGGCCTCTGCCATGGTTGGCACGAGCCGGCTGTGCCACAGCAGGTCCCAGTGAGCGAAGCGATGGATGTAGTCCACCACAGCACCGTAGATGTCATTCGTCTCACTGAACTCCTCCTTGATACGCATCAGCACTGTTTCACTGGGAAACTCCTGAAGGAAGTCAACCACACCTTCCAACACATCGCCAAAATGCGCCCGCTGATAAGCCACCCCGTGATGGATAGTGAGGTTCCCGGTGACGTTGCGGACACGGATGTCCAGGAAACGGACGCCGGCTCGGAGCTGCGATGCCAGAGTCCAGGTCTGGCACTCAGCATACACACCGCCGTACAGGGCCATGGTGTCATGGGTCCCAGGCATGCTGATCTCAGACAGCAGCTGATCATCAGGGATACTGGCCATCCAGGACGGGTTGAGGAACTCTGGGTTTGGCGTGTCGTCATAGCCAGGTCCCTGAGTGGCACCATGACTCAAACTAATGACTCTAAAACATGACAAAGATTTGTCAGAAGAGATGTCAGAAGAGTTTTTTGCAGATGCTCAGAGTTTTAACAGGAGAATGTCCTTGAATTTAGAAACCGTCAAAGGCTGGAGTCTAATCCCTCAAAATATGGCTGTTTAAAAAGTATGAGTCAAAATTACAATAAAAAGTAAAGCAAAAAAAATTAAGTAAGTAAAATACTAAAAACTTAAAAATAAATAAAGCAATTTTAAAAAAGATAATCAAGTAAAACAAGAACTGTTTGATCACAGCGCACCTTTATCCTGTTTTAGAATAAAGTGTTGTCACTATAATGTCTTATCCATTTACTCACCCCACGAGTACCATTAGCTGAATTAGCATTGACGGCATTTTCATCATGTCTGATCAGTTCTGATGATGGAGTCTGTGATCTGCAGGGATGATAACATGAAATAAACAGCCGAGGTGAGCACTTAGTTGAATGAATCCTTAACCTCACAGTATTTTTAAACAATATTCTACTGATATGGAGAATTTTTAAAAGTTTTTTAAAAGCTGAATAATTGTAAAAAACCTCGCTTTCTAGTGTTATAGCACAAATACAAATTAATTTTTTTTATCTTGTCTTCACTTCATACAAAAATCTGATCTCCTGATTACTTCAAGCCTAAAATGTACATTAATCACAGACAGGCATGAATAATGTGGCTAAAACTTCGGCTAAATAATAACTGGTGGAGAATTGAATAGATTCAAAAGTAAAACAAAATTTCTTCTCTAACATGAGCCTGCATCTTAATTAATAGAGAGAGAAAAACCCCCATTTCAATCAAGAAAGCATTTCATCCAATATTGAAACCAAGCAAACAGTGGAAACAATTGGCTCCTGGTCCGCTCTGAGGTTGACCTCAGTTTACCCCTCTCTGCCTTTTCAATGGCCGGCTTAAACCTTTCTAATCCCAAAACTGACTGTGTCAAACCTGCTGATGTGTTTACGTGCTGCTCTCGACCGCTCCGATTCATTATCGTACCTGAAACCAGAAGGTGTCGGTCCTCTGTCGGGTCCGAGTGACGGGGGACAGAAAGACGGAGAGAGACGAAGGAGGAGTGGAGGAGTCAGAGGCAGAATGACGAAGTCAGTGTGTCGACCTGGGACGTTATTGTGGGAAATACCAAAGAGGAGCAGCTGAGCTCTACGTTTGAGGGGTGGGAGCAGAGCGGTGTGTTTGTGTGTGAGGGGCATTCATCTCAACACGTCACTCACTTACTGTGGTTCAGAAATTAAACATCAAAGATCCAAATATGAAGTCCAACAAGTGGATGAAAAAAATGCTTTGAATTTGTGTATTTCGTGTTGGTTGTCTGGACAGA
Organism: Acanthurus lineatus; assembly: GCA_029814665.1. Classification (NCBI taxonomy): domain Eukaryota; kingdom Metazoa; phylum Chordata; class Actinopteri; order Acanthuriformes; family Acanthuridae; genus Acanthurus; species Acanthurus lineatus. Next base: position 8,025,869 of record JAPZDV010000008.1, read on the forward strand.
GTTTAAGGTTTCTTTAAGTCGTTGTTGAGGGTGTTTGCATAGTTATATCATTGCCATGGCACCTAATCTTTAAAAAAATCCAATTAAGACAGTAAAGTGTAACAGGCTCAAGTTATTTAAGATACAAAAGCTTAATTAGTTCAGTAGAATGACTTTATAAAAACTTAGATAACTTTGCGTTTGTCCCAACAACCCGTGTGAAATAACTACAGGTGGGTGTTTTCCCACAGGTTTTCTTATCAGTTAAGCCCAAAACATTGACCCAATATAGTTAATACAAAAGTAAGAATTTCAATAAAGGGAATTTGTATGAAAGAAGATGTACAAATGTTGGTACATTTGTTTGTATGTATGTCTACATTAACATTACTGCATACAGTAGGCTACTTTCAGAATTAATTCAAATTAATAATATAATAATAAAGCATTATTTGATTATTTGTTCGACTCACTGAGGCTGTTCATTTTAGATTGTATTGAATGAGCTGTAAAATAAAAGAAACTCATAACACTGAGTGAGAATATAGCAAATGCCCTACAGGACGGATAGATAGAATTTGTCTTTAAGAAAAACTCTTGTTCTCCCTGTGATGATGTTTTATTCGTAAGTTTTGAAGTTAAAGTACTGATTCAATTAAAATACAATCAATGGAGTCTCTTTCATCTCCAGATCATAAATCTGCTGCCTTTTCAGATGGAGGACAGTAAACAGAGGAAAGTAAAAAACTAGACCACAGTGATCAACTTAAAATGGACTGAAGATGAGGCAGTTGTTGTCTTATTGCAAACTAGACACTAAAAGCTGATCTTTATGCTTCAATTTTTTCTTCTTTCTTGGGTTAAAATACAGTGAGGTCTGATGGGAATCTTGACAATGTACCTATTACATAAAAATAACATAATGAAATCAGCTGTTAGGTTCCAAAAAAACATCATGTGTTGCTATGATGACAATTTCTAAAATGATTTTCTTTGCTGTATAACATTTTTGATACATTAAAACAACACAAACTGTACTGTTTTGATGTATCAAACATTTGGTTGCATTAACTCACATGGCTAGAGCCAATCTCAGCCGACACTGGATGAGGGTGGGTAACATCCTGGATAGGTGTCATCCCAGGTGCCCCTGAGTATGTCTTTAGGCTGTGGGAGAAAGCTGGAGCACCTGGAGCGAATCAACACAGAAACAGAGGAAGAACATGCAAACTCCACACAGAAAAGCCATCTTTGAACCCAGAACCACTCACAGATCAGACCAGATGTCTGATTGCAAAAATCTCAAAGCTTCTTTTCTGTATAAGTGGCATCATTATGACAAAACCCTTGAAATGGGAATTTTTGGACAAGCATCCCACACAGTAATTCATCTCAGTGCAGCATGAAACACATGCTGAAGAGGTGTGAGACGTTCAGGTGAGGTCAAGGCGAGTGTATCTATAAGTAAATGTAAATGTGTGTATAGAACATGGAAAAGTCTGCAGATGTTGTACAGATTTGTCTCTTATCACTACACGGGACATCAAATATTTCGTAACAGACTGGTTCTCGTTCTGAAAAATATTTGGTTAGCTGTTAATACAGATTATAAACCCAGACTGCAGTGTGAAGCAATTCCTTCAGTTTCATCAAAACTAATCAGCCCCTGTGAATCCAGGTGAACCCCAGAGACAAAAAATGATGTAATTCACTTTTAAAAAGGCAATGCAAACATTCAAATTTCAGTAAAATATAGAGTAACACAAATGAAAAATGTCTCTGCGTGTGGGTAAAGATGATTGTATGATGTAAACTATCCTGTTTTCATCACCTATTTCAACAATAATGTCTATTAAATTAATTAAATTGTTGCCTATTATCTCTATGCTACCACCAGATGGCACCAACATGGTACATTTTAAAATCCTGGCTTTAAAGTTAAGTGCTAGTACAAAGACATCAACCTTAAGTAAGGCACTTCAAACTGCCTTGGTGTATAAATTGCACTGCATGAAATTACCTACCTTGTCTTAGCACAGTCATTGCCTTTTGAGCTGCTGCCAAGGATAATGATGAAGGAAGAAATCCCTGCAAGATTGGTGGTAAATATATTAGAGGTACATATTGTTAAATGTTCACCAAATTGTGGCATATATGGTGCAGTTTATCACAAAAGCCATGCTTGCACTTGTTTTTCACACACTCATTACTGCTTAATTTTGTTTGCTGTTGCATAGTTGTTGTCAAAATAGCTGTCAGTTTTAAAGTCATTATGTGACTGAATGGATTCCAACTTTTTTGTGTTGCATGCTAAAAAATACAGATGGTGTTTTATACAAACTATACATTAAGAATTAATTGGAGATTTGCCAGCTGCTGCTGCTTATAGGATTTTTTTTTTTTTTTATGAGGAAGTCTGTCTTCTCATGCATGTAAATAAACAAAACTTTGTGCAAAGATCCACTGCAAACTTCCTCATTCAGTCCAATAGTCCTGATAGTGGTGCTAAAGTAACTGTCTAAAGTTTAAATTTTTAAAACTTGTGACAAGTCAGGTTTATGAAGTCTGTCACTATATTTTTACCAACATTACAAAACTGTTAAGTTAAACTGTAAAACTATTAAACACACACAGTGCTTCAAAATGGTTTACTGTTGCCTCATTTAACACAATCTCACAAAATAAACCTCCAATATTCATTAAAAAATGGAAAAAATTCAAATTATAATAAATGCAATGTGGTAAATTCCAGAATTATAAGGCCTATCTGAAAAACTAAATTTATTTGTTTAACAGAATTTTGACAGAATTTTGAATTCAGCCTTACCATGCAGCCTGAGGCATGAGTCATAATTTGATGCCAGGTATTCTCACCTGGCAGGTATGTTTGAGTCCTAGTGATTCACACTATATCTTGTTCATACCTATGTATCGTGTTGAGGATGCTGCCCTGCATATTTTAGATGCTTCTCTCTTTTACCACACCTGATTCAAATGAAACACTCATCATCAAGTTCTGCAGAAGCCTAATGACAACTCATTTAATTTGAAGTCTGAGATCATGGCCAGTTTTCTGGCGTTACATATAATCAATTCACAAAAATTACAAAAATACATACAGAAAAAAAACAGCTTATAGCCGTACAGTAAAGGTTTGGTTTTATTTGACAAACTTGTGAGCAGTTAATATTTAAATTTTCTTTTTTCACAGATATAGTGCCCATAGGACATATTTGACATTTCATATCTGTTTTCATTTTGAGTCTAACAACTAAATTTGCTCACAAAATGGTGAAATATTGCCAGCTTTTTGGAAAACATGTCAAAAACAAGTCAGAATCATTGATACTGATCAAGGGAAAGTGTTTTTGTTTCCTTGTTAGCAAGAATGACATTCTCTTTCACTTCTGTATGATAAAAACTCCTGTGGCATCTGGTCACCCATCCTGGTTTGAAAGGTGCTGGTACCTACAATTAAAAGAACACAATGAAAAGGATGCTCTGTCTTTCAGTGCTTGTGGTTGGAGTTCACAGCCGCAGTGCTTTGAAAGAACTCCTCTCAACCAATCAGCACAGGGCATGCATGACTCACTTCCGCGTGTTTACTTCCTTATATGGCAGGAAGGGGCCGTTCCAATTTGACTAGGGAGTAAAATGGTGGAAAGGAGAGTCAAACAGCTTCAGTAGACAGAGGGATACGCACAGTTTTATCGCTGGTGAGTAAACATCTGTCCTCTCAGTGCTTTGTAATTTATGATCTGAAGGATGTTTAACCTCTGTGTGGGTCAGTGAGTCAGCTAGGGTTGATGAAATTAAAGTATTAGATGGTAGATTCATGTGTGTTTGTGTGTGACTGGGAATCAGGAAATGAGAGAAACAGGGTTAAAAACAAATACTGAGTTATAGTTTAAGGTCCCAAATAACCACTGGATGTTATCTAACTATTACAGAAGATGTATGAAAGGATAAGACCTGTAACCATTAGTTTGTTTTCATTCTTTCTTGCGTTACCAGGAAGACACACCCACAGTTGTCCCTAAGTTAATTTTCCAGCAGGACAACATTGACCAGGATGATTAATGCCAAAACTATGAGTGAGATGTGTTATAGTTTGATTTGGGTCTCTGGTCTGAGAAAATATTAGATTTCAGATACCATCTATGAAACTGCAATCAAATGCTTGGAAAAAAACAACATGTAAATGCACCATACTTGCTCTATTGAGCGGCAGAAACTTCTTAGTCCGCTATGATATTTATCTATGGTTGTCAGACTTGAGCTTTTGGAAACTGATTATTTTCTGAGTAATGAAGAAAACAATGGTAGGATTGATTTACAGTTAAATATTAATAACTTCCAGTCTTCTTCTGCTCACATGGTGAAGCTTAGTGTATCACAGCAGACAACACGAGCCCTCATTGCGACCTGTTGCTAGTAATATTAGAGTGTAAGCTGACACTTTCTACAATATGGCGTCTGTACGGCAGCTGTTGACATGTGGGCTGTAGTATCAGCAGAGTTAGCCATGAGCTTACTCTTAATGGTTATGCAAGAAGAAGCAACTTTTGAGACCCTCTGTAACAAATCCTTTGGTTAAAGCTGTTCAATTTTGGTCAGAAGCTAAGAATATCATACTTTTTTTAATCTCTCCAGCCTCCAGACTCACTTTGTGGGAACCTTGACGTGCCAGAAGAAAGGCAACAGCGATGGCAGACTCAGAAAAGATTAAGAAAACTGCAGCTAAGGTGCTGTGCTGTGTGGAGAAAGTGTCTTCTTTTGCCTCCTCCATCGACCCCATCTTTGGCATAGTCTCATCCCTGGTTGGGGTGGCTCGCAAGGGCCTGATTAACGAGGAGGGACACGCTCTAGACAAAGACTTCCAGGAGATCAACACCAAACTGGAGAGCATCTCCCAAAAGAACCAACAATGTCTGAGGAAAATCCGCATCGATGAGGTGAACGAAACCTATGGCAAGTATGAGGAGTACATCAAACACCAGTATGTTGCCTTCACCAGCATGGTGGCCCAGGTGAAGAAAGATCCAGACAACGCCAAGTACCACATGGAAAAGTTTGAGAAGATTTATGAGAGAGACAAAAGTGACATGAGCCTGGACGTGTACTACCGTGGTGTGATGGGTACCAATCTGCTGTTTGGACGAACCCTGCTGAAGGTGTACCTGGACAGCTGCGATTACAACTATGAGATCATGGAGCGCCACTGTTCACACATCACCCATCTGTTCCACATGGGCCTCATTTCTCTCATGGCCTACACAGCTGTTACAGAGGATGATGAAGACGAAGTGCGGGAAAAGTGGGCCAAGAGGGTGGAGGACATTCAGAAGAAGATACAGGAGGCACTAAGTCAGTGCAAAGATAATTCTTCCTGAACACGGTCCAGCAAAGAATGGCCGTCCTCTGGGTTTGGTGGGAAACACGTGGGGAACAATCTATACTCCAAGCTGTGGACCAATGAAAACTATATAGTATGCTTTATCTATGTATAAATAAAACCAAAGCCATGTTTTATGCTCTTGAGCATGACTGATATTATTATACAGAAATTTAGTTATTGTCCAAACATTGTATGTGATTTGTTTTAAAGAGACCACTATATGTTTGAGCTGCTTTGTGTTATAGTACATATCAACATATGCTGAATTTCTTTTTACAATATCGTCAGTTAAATTGCCAAGTTATTTGAAGTTATTGATCAGGTTTTACATTTGCATCATCCACTTCCTCTGCACTAAAACCAACAAGTCATACATAAGAAAGCTGTTGTGTTAGTTGGTCAAACTTGTGATAAGGTGTCCTTTCGAGAAGCTCTGAATTCAAAATGGATCAATAATATGTATCTTTAAAAACACACAACCTTTGAGAAACAGGTTTTAACACTTATGCTGAATACACCTGACCCTAACTGCAATCTTACCAGGAAAAATACTGAACATAAAAAAACTGACATTGACATTGGATCCATTTTGAGAATTCTCATGATTACACCTGGGGCAAGAAGAAGAACACAAGAATACTCCCCAAGTGCAATCACTTCACTTCACTTCACCTCTTTTATGCTATGTATAGTGCCCTCCTACCTTTGTTCTATCTTTAATTTCAGCCGTGCTGTCTGTAAATCACCCACACAGACATACACAGAATGAAAATAAATTAAACTGCTCTGCATTGTAATCTCAGACTCCCGCTTCATTTATTTTAAAAACACCACTGCATACCAAATGTCACTGGAAATACTTTCAATATTTTTCAGCAAAAATCCTGACTCAAAGTCCTCCAGCTTTCCAAATAAAAGGATTTTATAATAATTATTATTTTTGTTGTTGTGTTCTGTATTAGTGAAAATTGAACATCGTTTTGAACAAAAAAGACATCATTTTTTTCACTGAGGGAAACTGCAATGACTTTTTTTGTGTGTGTGTTTACAGATTTTTGTAAACCAAACAATTAATTGATGGTAAAATGACTGCGTTTACAGAGCAATTCTACCTTAATTGAGAAACATCCTTTCGCCTAACAGAGGATGATGCAACTGCCAGATAATTAAATACCAAAACGACTAAAAATTCCTTTCGTTTCTTTGTTGTCGGCATATTTCTTGGCTGACAACTTCCTGGAGTCTTTTTGGTTGCTTGGCAACTGTTCAAAGCCAGTAAACACACCAGTCCGTTCTTACAACTTATTTATGTACAAATAATAATATTAATGATAAAAAGAAATAGATAAAGCTATGAAATGAACGTTAAATGGGCCTATATTAGATACCGTAACTGATTGATAGAGCTAAACAAGCATGTTTTCTTTTTTCAGTCTCTAACCACCTGCTAGCTTAAACTTATTTAAATGTTGTCAGACAGCGAATAAAACACTATCACCAAAAATCAGAAATTGATCAAACTAGCTAGTTATATCAGCTCTAATTTGAGGGCAAGCCAGCACGTAAATGAAATTTAAAAACAATCATCTTGCTGTCGCACTGAGTCCCCCTCACCGCCAGAGTTCTCTGTTCTCCAACCGGCGCTGCTGCAATGAAACGTAACGCGACTCCTCTGTTTGTCTCTACAGTCCTGCCCAAAGTTACGGGCCTACTACCACTATACCTCAAATATCGGTCCCGGAGGTTTACCTGTAGCGGTCTGCCGGCCGCGGACCGGTAAATTAAAAATAGTAAAATTCAATGACATCCGCGAAAAGTTGCACTGGGTCTTTTTGAGGATAACTCGAGTCGCTTTCGGTAAGTTTCAGCTCAACGAGCGGAAAAGCGAGGATGATGAGCGTAGCATCCCGGCTACAGCTGCTGATTCGGGTCAAAAAGTTGATAGCTTTTGTTGTGGATAAGAAGATATACCGACAGTAGTGGGATCTAACAGCACAGGCTATAGTAAAAAATACAGTATATCATACAGTTTGTGTGACAGTTGTTCAAATAGGTGCAACAGAGTGTGCGGTTTCCGGGGCGGGACCCCCTATGAACTCCACAAGTTGACATCTAAACTGAAAGATAAAAACGTTTGACGGGGTTTTAGTGAACTCCATTTTGTTTGATTTCAGTTTATTTTTGTTGATTTCTTAACAACACATGCAGTCAACTTAGCTCTCTAAAAAGTGGGTAGACCCTAGAGCCTGTGCACTGTATAGCAAATACCTGAATACATTATTATAATATGTTTATAATACATGACTAAAGCTGTTATGGGCCCCGACAATGTAATGCTTTATAACTACAGACATTTGGCATGACAGGTTTGATAAACACTCCACAATATTAAGTGTCAGGCTTGTATTTTGCATGGAAAGTTAAATACATCTAATGTTATGTATTTGACTTGTATGACAAGCGTATTTACAGTAATGATTGTTACTGTAATAATTAAAAAAAGAAAAGGAAGTAGTCACATGACCCATCCAAGGTGACAATTCTATGAAAAATTACCTATTTTGCCAACACTCAGTCCTACTTTACATCAGTGCTGGCTTTTAAAAATATCTATATTACTGGTGAATTTCTAATGACTATTGTCTCAATAAATAGACACAATTTCGGTATATATAATATAGAATAAAAATGTCTTAGCATGAAGTAACTTTTGATCCTCTGTTTTTAGGAATGCCTCTCCACAGCATTTGGCCTTTTTGTAGCATGTTTTGTCAGGACTGAGAAAAAGTCATCAGTATGGGAAACGAGGACAGCCTTGAGGATGTGTTTGTTGCTGTCATTCGCCCAAAGAGTCAAGTCAGCCTGAGCTCAAAAGAGTACAGAGCCAAAGCCTATGAGGTAAACAAGTCTTACAACAAATTACCTGCTTTCCTAAACAACAGCCAATAGCATCTAAACATGTTACCCATCGGTCAAGTATTGTTGACTCAGTTTCTTCTTATTTGTGTAAAGATCCTTCTAAGTGAAGTGCCTTTGGAGGGGAAGGAGAAGAAAAGAAAGAAAGTCCTCCTGGCGACAAAGATCCCGGCAGGAGGAGATAAATCTAAATCCATATTGGATTATGTCGATGAAACAATCAGACCCATATCCAATAACCAAGGCTTCATAGGTGAGTGGGGGCATTTGTGACATTCAAACTAATGAATAATTCATCATTGCTAGAAGAACAATAACAATAACCTCTGATAAAAGCAACTTACGCACTAAAAATTGTTTTTACACTGCAAGATGACTGAAAGGTTTAAAGAGAAAAGAATAAGCCAGAGTGTTGTTTGCCCCATATACCCATGATCCCATGTCACAGACTGCACTCATCTTTGTTAGTACTTTTAAGATCTGAAACCACTGATTGGGTACCACAAGACTGCAAACCACTGATCTGAACACAATTTTGTGTTTCAGGAAAGCGAGTGGTGCATTTGAAGAAATTTCACCTTGATGGAGACAATGAAGGGAAAGAGGCCTCGCTTTATGTTGTGCCAGTCAGTGTTAAAGGTGAGCAAAAAACAAATAATCTGTCTAAGTTTAGACATCAGATACAAGTTGCACTTATTGGATATTAATAAATTATTCTGAACAGACAACAGCAAGCCTATCTACAGCCCAGGCAGCCCGAGCTTCTACTGCTTCCAGGACATTATGCGAGTTTGCAGTGAAACTAGCGCTCACTTTTGCTCCATCACCTCCAAGATGCTTCTTGCCTTAGACAAGTGGGTATCCATTTTTGAAATATGGTCTTCTTGGATGATGCTTTCAAGGAAACTGAGCTGTAACTTGCCTCTTTGACCTCCACAGATGGTTAGCAGAGCAGCACACCATCCCTCACGCCATCCCCGCTCTGTTCAGACCAGCTCCCGTGGAGCGGGTAAAGACCAACGTCAGCAACCCAGCTTATAGCAGCGAGGGCAAACTGAGTGACGAGGGTCTGCACATGGGCTACACTGCTCTGGAGATCAAGAGCAAGATGATGTCCCTGGAGAAGGCAGACATGTGCATCCTCAACCCACTTTACGGCTCTGATCTGCAGTACACCAACCGGGTGAGTCAGAGTGTAAAATCACCAGAGGCTACCTTGAGTATAAGTGGGAAAAGTGAAGAATTAATGTATTTGTTTAACCCTCCCTTTGTATTTCCTGCTCCTTCTCTTTTGTTTGCAGGTGGACAAGGTTATCATCAACCCATACTTTGGGCTCGGAGCACCCGACTACTCCAAAATCCAAATACCCAAGAGGGAGAAGTGGCAACATGGTCCCAACTGTGTGACAGAGGACAAGTGAGGGGTTACTTTAAGTGAACCACACTGTCATCCTCAATTAACCTCTGCTCCTCCTTTTCTTTTATTTCTGGTCTTTCTCAGAGGGTATTCCTTTGTGCCACAGGTTTGGTAGTGACCTTTGCAAAAATTGTCACTCCTTAACTCCTGTTTCTTTTCATCCTTCATCATCAAGTCTAAAAAGATACTTTGTTAACCAGATTTTCTTTGCAGGGAACGCCAGTGGGTGGATGATTTCCCCCTCCACCGCAGTGCCTGTGAAGGAGACACAGAGCTGCTCTCTAAGCTGCTGGACAGCGGTTTCTCAGTCAAGCAGCTGGACAGCGACCACTGGGCTCCCATTCATTATGCCTGCTGGTGAGTCTGATGCTCATCTCATGGCATGCAAAACTCTGTAGTATCCAAATGTTGTGGTTTTCTTAAAATTCATGTATCTTGTTAATGATGAGTTGTGTTTCATTTCTGTTTGGTTACATATAGGCACGGTAAAGTGGAGGCCACCAAGCTGTTGCTGGAGAAAGGTAACTGTAATCCAAACTTGCTGAACGGTCAGCTCAGCTCTCCTCTGCACTTTGCAGCCAGAGGAGGCCACGCAGAGATAGTGCAACTTTTGCTGCAACATCCAGAGATCGACCGGGTATGAAATCTGACGTTTTAACAATTCATTGATATCATTACTGCAGCTACAGCTGCTCTTTTCTTTAACTGCTTTAAATTTGATCTCTTAAACTGAATTAAATGTATCATTTTTCCAGTAATGCACTTGTTAAAAACAAAAATAAACAATAGGTCCTCGCACAGTGTACATTATTGATGTTTTCTAGCTAGGCTAAATTAATATTTAATGTTAAGTAGACTGGACTGTGTGATACCTGCAGGTTATACAGTAATATTGTAAATTTAACTTATCAAGTTTTAGACAAAACATTTATTTACTGTCATGCAATGTATCACACTTAATGGGCTTATATTCATAGTGGTTAACAATAGCCAGTAAATATAGATACTGACTTTCACACCACAGCACATAGAAGACCAGCAGAAGAGATCTCCACTGCAAGTGTGTGAGGAGAACAAACAGAACGAATGGGAGGAGACGATGAAACTTCTGCAGCAAGCAAACAGCAAGCCTGTGAGTCAAACAGACATTAAGTACTGAGGGTAGTCTAATGCAGCTTTCATCGATAATTTTTGTTTCACTTTAAGGCTAACTGCTTTGAATTTACTTACATTTTGTCTGTAGCAGTTACATCTACTGGTCACTAGATGGTGCCATTGACTATAGTATAGTGTAGTTTGACCCTGTATATTTTTTTTCAAAGTTTATTTTATTTTACAATAATTATAGGACTAAACTTCTTCACCTGGGTTTTGTTTATGTTATGCATGTTTGTTTGTTTGGTTCACAGTATGAGAAGGTGCGTATCTACCGCATGGATGGCTCATATCGCTCTGTGGAGCTAAAGCATGGCAATAACACGACGGTGCAGCAGATCATGGAAGGGATGCGTCTCTCACAGGAGACCCAGCATTACTTTACCATCTGGATCTGCTCTGAAAACCTCCGTAAGTTCACTTTTAAGACTCTTCTACTACAGGTTCTCTTCAGTTCATCTTGTGCCAATAAAACCAACTGTCTGACTGACTTTCACAGTTAACTTAGGCGACATTTTATCATTAAAAATGAAAGATCGCAGTGACAGTGGTGTTTACTTCATGTTTCAGACCTGCAGCTGAAGCCGTACCACAAGCCCCTGCAGCACCTGCGGATCTGGACAGAGATTGTGACGGACCTGACAGTTCTTGATCCTCAAAGGGAAACCCCTCAGCTCTTCCTCCGCAGGGATGTCCGGCTGCCTCTTGAAATTGAGAAAAAGGTAGTGTATTTGTCTTGTACAAGAACTTACTTGTTTGCAGCCTATATTTTAGACACCTGTGGTGGGATGTCAGTCCTTACTTGGCTGCTTACTGTTTCATTCCAGGTGGAAGATCCTTTGGCCATCCTCATTCTGTTTGACGAGGCCCGTCACTGCCTCCTGAAAGGCTTCTTTCCTGCTCAAGACAGCAAGCTGATCACACTGGCCAGCCTCCTCCTGCAGATCATCTATGGCAATTATGAGAGCAAGAAGCATAAGCAAGGGTTCCTCAAGTAAAATACAGTTTGGAATCATACTTACATTAACATACGAAAATTAAATTCTGTTGTTGCAGTGCATAAAAATTTTAATTCAGCTTGAGTTTGTGTGTGAAAGTAAAAAGCAGCATTTCTCTTTTTAATCTTAAACAGTGAGGAAAACTTAAAATCAATTGTGCCGATATCCAAGGTGAAGAGCAAAGCTTACCACTGGACCAACAGGATTCTGCATGAATACAAAGTACGCTGCAAGTTTTCATTTTAAGCATCTAATCTTTAAATTATATCTCCCTGCTTGATTGACAAGCTTTTTTCTCCCTCACTGACAGGCCCTGAGCACCAGCGAGGGGGTGAGTAAAGAGATGCACCACCTGCAGCGACTCTTCCTGCAGAACTGCTGGGACATCCCAACCTACGGAGCGGCCTTCTTCACAGGCCAGGTCTACACCAAGGCCAGCGCCAGCAACCACAAAGTGATCCGTGTCTATGTGGGGGTCAACACGAAGGGGCTGCACCTCATGAATATGGAGACAAAGGTATCAACATTGATTTATCAATTTTTTAAAACTTCAGCTTTACACCAGATTGTCCCATGTGATCTTTAAAAGTAAACATTTGTGAGATCTTAAATAAGGGAACATGAAGGTGAAAGGATTTATCATCAGTTAATAAATTCAGTCTCTAATAACTTCAGTGTATCCTAATCTTTATATAAGAACTGAAAATAGGATGTACAGTCATTAATTTCACCTTTAAGTCATCTTTTCTATGTACCAAATATGTCAGGCTGAAATTTGGGGAAATGTGTGGAGAATGATTCACAAAAGTAATCCAATACCACCATGTAACGTGATGTAATTTCTGCACTTCCAGCTCCTTCTCATCAGTTTGGAGTATGGCACATTCATGTGGCAACTTGGACACGCTGACCAGTACTTCCAGATACACAGCGGTGACAATAAAATGAACTTCATTGTGCACACAAAACAGGTATCTGATCTGTTTTTTTAATAATTTATTTTGGAAGTTATACCTAAAGTGGAATCATAAAATCAAATCCATAGTCAATGTATAATACTGCATTTTTGCTATGATCCCCTCTTAAGGATAAAAGCTCATAATGAGACTGAAAGAAGTAAAATATCAATGTCTCTCTTATGCTCTATATTTCCCTACAGGCCGGCCTTATTGTGAAGCTTTTGATGAAACTGAGTGGACAAATGACTCCAAATGATAAAGGCATAATGGACAAATATGCCTATGGCTGAAAATCTGTTGAGCAAACGATGGCTGCCAAAGATCCGAGTGCAGGTTCTTCTCACTGACTCTTCACTGCAATAACTCTGGATGAAGAGCAAAGTCTGCCTCTTCACAAACGCCTCATTTTGTACATTGAGCTTACCAATTATTTCACACCTTCACATTGTGTATTTTGATGAGTCATATTTTGATTGCATGTAAATATGTTTATTTAAAGTTTTGTTTTAATAAACTGATTGATGAAAGAACGAGAATGTATTGCTTGACCCAATAACTTTGAACCACTTTATCTTTTATTAACGAAGTGTATTTAATAAATTATTTTATAGGGATTAATGGAAAATTGTAACATGGCCTACTGTGGAAAATAGCTTTAAACTAAGGTAGCAAAAAAATTCTCTACAAGACAGAAAGGGTGTGACACTGAAACACTTTGTAGAATAGTAGGAAACTTTTTTTAAATGCAGCAATGAAACAAACTTGATAATCTCAGAAAAGACAGTAGATAGTTTTACTTGTTTTAAAAAAAAGCTAATATTTGAGCAATAAAAACATGTCATATAAATAAATTAACATCTTATTTAAAAAACTAATATTTAGGTAATAACATTTTTATAGCTTGTTTTCTTTATCAAGTTTACATAGTTCATCTATCAACTTTTAAGGGATTACTCTTTCAATAATTAGTATCATTTCTACTTGGAAATATTACTCAGTAAATATCTT
>JAPZDV010000008.1:8060111-8086048 GCA_029814665.1 Acanthurus lineatus
CCCCCCCACCCCCCCCCCCCCCCCCCCCCCCCCCCCCCCCCCCCCCCCCCCCCCCCCCCCGCCCCCCGCGGAAGGAGATTCGCTTTCAGACACCACTCGCTACAGCATAGCTGGTACATGTACAGCTAGCTGTGGGAGGTCAGCTGATCCACCTGAGAAAGGAGGGGGGGCGAGAGTGAGAAGAGGTGCAGGGACAGAGGGGAGAGAGAGATTTCATTCAGGGGGACACAAACCATAGGGCAGTGCTTTAACCAGGAGGACCGCTGGCAGATAACTGATCCATCTGTGAGACAGGAATACATCAGCAGATCAAAGAGGAGGGGAGGAAGAGAGGTTCACAGAAGGGGGGTTTGTCAGGGATAATTTAAAAACTGAGAACAAAAATTTAGGTGTTAAACTGTTCCATCTACTTGATTAAATAAGAAAGTGATGTTGCTTCAAAAATTTTTTAAAAACTTACATGCAACATTTTTTGAAAAGTGCATCTTTAAGGGTGTTACATCACAGTTTCTATTTAAAACAAAACCGTAGTAAGGCAGATGACACACACCCCCTCACTGGCAGCACTCCATTAAATATTAATGTGACAAGAGTGTAGGATGGACTCTTCATGAGAGTACTTGAGCACTGAATGGTCTATTTTTATTTCTTTTAGCTTCACTTCATCAGAGTGTACCTTTTGGGTCATTTATTGGTTGAGTTATTGTCAACTTAAGTGTGTGTGTGTGTGTGTGTGTGTGTGTGTGTGTGTTTTAATAGAATTTATTGCTTGACATTAAGAAAAAACTTGGATATAGACCAGCTTTGTTTACCACTAAAACATTGCTGATGTGGGAAACAATTAATGTTAAATGGTCACTGCACACTAAGGAATACTTGCTACAACACTTATGTTTTTTTTAATATAACTAACTTATATACTTGTTGTAATAACTTTTATAACGTTGTGAACAACCTACTTTACCTCCATTTGGTTTACTGCTTTGCTGTCTAATATTAAACTGGGACATTAAGGGGAATGGCAAGAGGAAGGAGCAGAGTGAGAAAGGACAATGTTTCAAAGTCTGTGTCCGAATGAGGACAGCAGAAAGGGGTCACACAGGAGAAATGATGAGAAAGATGGACAGGTAATTCAATCGATACAGGGTTGGGCAGGGTTACTAAAATGCACTAAATGCTCTCTGGGGAGACTTGATTCTACATGTAGCTAGAAGCAATACCTTAAAGGTTACTCCATCCACCTGTAATAGCCACGGGAGAGTAAGAAGGCATGAAGGATGAGAGGATGGAGAGTTCAAGGGCAAGAGAAGGGGGGAAAAAAACATTTAATGATCGAAATGTGGCAGGAGCCTGTGGAAATCATAGAAATATTAGAGATTATCTTTGGCCTGTTTGATATACAAGAGGAGACCATGGAACAAAGAGCTAAATATAGTTATGCATAAATCAAAACTGAAATCCCAAATTATATTATTCGAGCCTTAATTAACTTTAGCAGGGAAGTAACTGGTTACTGTGATCTGTACTCTGCTCTGTTGAGACAATCAGCAGAGTTAAACTAAGGACACATCAGTTAAAAAGACACTAAAGAAACAGGCAGGGATCATTATGATACCAGTGAGCATGAAACTCATCTTTCCCTGATGGGATAAAGTCACTTATCTTGTCAAATCTTGTTGCAGATTGTGCAAGTAAAATGCACTTAGGCCATATAAACAAGTGAATTTAACTCTAATGTCTTTGTTATATACAAGATACCCTCACAATAAACAGGGTATGAAAGCTCACTGGCAAATTAAGCTCAGTGTGCAGGGACTTAATTGATTGCTTTGAGGACATAATTAGTGTTTCAAATGTGTTGCAGTGGGATGTAAACGGTGTTGATCAAAACAATTCTCCTTGCCCAAAGTGAACTGGAGGCTACGCATAGATTGTGAGTGAATGAAAATTGACAGTTAGTGACGAAATCCTTGAGAGGTCAATTATTCGTTCCACCACATACAAATCAAATAAACAACATTTATGATAAAATGATGACTGAGACTGATGCACAAAAAATAACTTTTCTGCTATTATGTGTAAACAATGGGGGCTTAAAGGGTATTTTTACTGTGAAAGAAATATTACAAATGTATAACAGAGGTGAACTGGGAAAATGTGACCATCAAAATTCAGTCATCAATTCAGGAAGGGGCCAAATCCCACTGAAATGATTATTAACAGTTATAGACATAAAAAAAAATTAGGGAAGACTAGCAATTTTATCTGCAAAAGCTAATAATAACAATAATGGACAACAATGATTAAGTTCTGTCAAATGTCATGCTGTATGTGTAAGGAGTGTCTGTATCATAATTATTAAAGCAGCAATACATTATTTTGACCACATGATGGCAGTGGAACAGGGTGTAAAAACAATATGAAACTTTGACTTTATAAACAATAGTGTTATAGTGTTGTCTTGTTTTACAGTCAGCAGATGAAGAGAAAAATTAGTATTAATTTAATGGGAAAATACTTGGCTTCAAAAATCTTGCACTATTCATTTGCTAGTTGCGAACTTTGTTTGACCACTGTGAGGTGCTAAGTACCTAGCACACAGCAGGTTTATCTGAGCTTCTCCACCGACAACAGCGGCTAGAAACAAGCTTAATTACAGTGATGAGAGTAAACAAGAATTATGAGCTTCTGGCCTGTAAAACCAAAACTATGAGAAGAATTACTAAAGCTGAGTGAAACTTCAGAATGAGTGACACCTTTTGCATAACATGTCCTCATTTGATCCATCATTAACGCAGAAATACTGACTGGTGCAACCCACAACTGACAGCAGTTACCACTGAGCAGTTAAAACCAGTTATGACTTGACATGATGTTGCCCCAGAGCATTGATTAGCATTAGCAAATCTTATATAGACCTCACTTCTTTGTGTATGTATGATCATTCAAATAAAGCACACTGTCACACTGCTTACAAAGGATCACTAGGACAAAAATCAATCTCATTGTCACTCCTTCGTCTGTGCAACACTCCCACTATTTGGTATCGTTTTCGAGGTTGCACAGGTAATCCTACCTGCTCTATTGTTGTCCTGTGTGACTCTCAGCTCAGGGTTCATAGCCACAACAGTGTTATGTTCAGAAAACAAGCATCTTTGTTAGTGCCAGGTCCTCTGGCAGAGAACTGAGCTTTCTTCTATTACCTCTTGGTTTCTTTGCTCGGATGCAGTTTGTGGCTTCTGTGGGTTCTTCAGCTGTTGTTCCAGTTTCTGGATCTCCTGCTGGAAGAAATCTCTCTCATGTTCTCGGTCCACAGCTTGTTCCTGGACACCATGAAAAAGGCACGATGGACAGAGTCAAAAATAAAATCATTAATATCAAAATTAATAAAATCAAATTAATAAAATGGAAAAAAAATCTGCCACTTTCTGCCATCAATACAGGCTTGCTTTACTTGCACTTGCTTTACTGCTGTGAAACTGGCTCCCTTGTCATCAAAAAGCTCAATGAGTCGATTTGTTTTATAACAAGAGAGTCCATAAAGCCAACGAGTCTTCACTAATGTAAGAACAGTTTACTTTCTGTAAAACATCAGCTTTAGAAAATATTACAAGATCACACCAAACCAGTAGTGGTTTTTCACTCCTTTGTAATTAATCCTAAACCAAACAGACATGTTGCACAATTGGCTGTTTAACACAACAGAAAATAAGACTGTCTGTGTTTGTCCATGATAAAGGATTTGCAAAATATTTTAATTACGTGTTCATAAATGTGCTAATTTCATTAGTTTGTGACTGACATAGAAGGGCTGAATAGAACAAATCTGCATTCAAACCCCATCCAGACAGCTGCATGCCAACTCCCAGCCAAGTAGCCCAATTATGACGATGAGAACATGTCTCAACAGACCACGGGCAAAAAATAATGCAGACCTAATAGCCTCAAAGCCCCAAACCATTCAAGTGATTTAAATTTCATTCAATCATCAATCACAAAGTTAACTAATCATTTAATCTCCAGCGAGAACATGAATTATATTTACAACTTAAGGCTACCTGAAAAGGAATTATAATAAAATACTTTTGCCACTGATGTCAGAGTACATAAATAAATATAATTTTGAATACTGAGCAGACAGCTTCGCAATTTTAGAGGTAATGTTTTTGGTCACTTACATCGAGGAACCGCCTGTTCTTCTCCAGCTGTTTCTCCAGAGCTTGGACCTGCTGCTGGAGGTCTCCGCTTTCTGTCCTCTGAGCTTGTTCCAGCTCGTAAACCCTGTTGACCTGCTCCTCCAGCTCTGTCTCCAGCAGCCTCACCTGCTTCAGGAGGTCGGCATTCTCCTTCTCCGCCTGACGCTGCACCTCCACCTTTTCTTTCATCAGTTTCTCTGTCTCCTCAAGCAGGTCTACAGAATAAAGTGGAGGAAGGAGGAAAGGTTAGGCATCACCGTCTGTCAACTAAAGATGGCCAACTTAAGTTAATGGTTCATTCAGGTTTGATTTCTTTGATGAACAAGATGCTGAGATGAAGCACAGAAGAGTCTGAAGTCTGTAAGCCGTGTGATTAGATTCAATGCACATTTGGCTACTTGTCATATTTAAAATGTTGCAGTTTTATTAATTGTCACCAATTTCACATCTCCATCTGGCCGACTTAAGACTCTTCCAACATCTCAGTCAACTTCCCAACATAAAGCCTCAATACAGAACATGATTCCCCATCATGATGCCTCTTTGCCCTTCCACTGCCAACAGTGAACGACCAACACCAGTTAACCCAGGATCAAACCCCACAGGATTAGTGCAAAAGTAACAAGGTGAGAGAGTGCAAATGACGGAACAAACATGTGGACAGCCCAGACAGTGCAATATCCATGCCCAATAAGCATTTACAGGCAGGGGAGAGGGATAACCTGAACAGCCAATTATCTCACTCATTCAAAGAAATACTGAAAGCACAGCATCTAGCAATCTAAAATATATATAAGAATCAAAAAGATGCCTAAGTTAAGAGTGTAGATGATTGACAATTAGGAAAAATTAAAACTACATGTGAGTGCCTGAAGATATTTTTTAATTTAAACATGCTAAAATGAGTGCTAACACTGAGTTCAAGACATTAAAAAAGACAAACCAGGACAACAATCAGTCAAAAATGAAAAGCTTAAGCAAAAGGTTAGTGATTGAACTGAGTGAGTTTGTGAGCCCATTGCAAGCAAGCTCCAAGCTTCATTGGTGAGTGGCTGGATTAGGGTTAGAGAGATACATCGTCACTCAGCTAAAGTACAATTAGAGGAACATGAAGTAGAAATGACTGAGCCATGCTCAAAGTGGACACACCTGCTTCAGGTGCTGCAACCATTGCAGCTTCAACTAGGCCTACAGGAGAATAAGAAAGCACAGAAATGTAACATGCTCTTGTTTTTTTTTTTTTATCATTAACAGGAAAACTAAGAAAAAGAAGAGAAAAGGGTGAAGATAGAATGGCGGTGCTTTTCTTTCGGTTTCACAATTAAAGGTTAAGGCTGTAGAAAGAGTGCTGTGAAAAGATGTTTCTGAAATAGCCCGTTTGGTTTAATCCCTTAGATAACAGTATACTCACCATTTTATCAGAGCAAGAACTCATGGGATACCTTTTCAATAATACAGGGGTTATAATGCAAAGTTAGCGGACACAGTTATAGTTCTGGAGTACTTCTTGGCAAATATGGCTTCAAATATGACTTGTGGAACAAATCAAGAACTCCCATTGTGTCTAAAAATGAGGAAATAATCCCAAAGAGTTGCATCAGTGATGATACACTTCATAAACACATTTTAAAAACAAAATTTATTCACTTTATTTAGTCTCAATTTCTGTCGGTGGCATCGCAGCCTAATAATGGCTCATACAATGTTAATGTCACAGCAGAAGTACATGAAGAAGAACTACAAAATAAATCAATATGAGCTGCAGCCCTTTTCCCACTGAGCAGAGATGCAGATCCAAGTGTCGTATACGGTCAATAGTCAATGATAGCACCTGCTGTGTTACAAGAAGCTGACACTGACACTGGGTTAATTATTTACATCAAATCTATCTGTCTTGTGTAACTTAGGGAGTAAATTGTGTTTTAATTTAGGTGCGTGACCTTTTTTTACTACAACCCTACCAAGCAAACTGTCACTTAAAACTTAAGCCTTGATAAAAGAAGATAAGGGCGATAATAACTCCAGCATCATTAATGGAATAAACTTCAACCTAAACTTAATGTTTAACCATCTTGAATGAATTAGCTGCTCGAGATTTTCCCTTAAGGATGATATCTTACTGTGAGGATGCTATTTGATACTTGTGTATATTTTTTTTCCTCTTCGGTAAGGAAATACTCAGATACGTACGAAGCTCACGAGGCCCAGCGTTCTCTCTCATGGCTTCTTGTTGCCGTGACAGCAGCTCCCGCTCCTCCTGCATCTGAAGTCTCTCCTGCTCCAACTCGTGCAGCCGGCTACTTGTCACCTGCATGAAGGAATTGAATTGAGCAATAGATATGTGTTATTGCTTAAAAGATAAAGTAATCGTCTAGAATGCTATAGTTAAGCTGAAGTGAAAGTGACATTAATTTCATGAAAATGACTTGACAGCCCTGTTGTCATTAAACCTTACAGTGAATAAACCATCATGCATCAGACATCACCAGAATACAAGTCCAAGAACATGAATTTATACATGATGCTACATAAAGACCACAAAGGAAATTCCAAACTAGGTTACCTTTCATTTCACTTGAAATCAATTTGCATACTACTTGCGAGTCACTACTGATCAGCGCCAGAGGCAAAATTTGAGAATCTGCCTTCACACGTCGTCAAGTCATGTGTAATCTCACATAAATGTAATTATTTTTCCTCCTCTCTGCAACTGGAATACCTCACCTGCAGCTCTTGCTCGAGGCTCAGCTGGAGTTCTTCCTTTTGACGCAACTGTTCCTCCAACGCAGCCCGTTCACCCGTGTAGCCATCAATCAGGCCTGAATGTGGACGAAGCAAGAGTAGAGTGGTTATAAAGAGTGCTGAAGTAGAAATTTTCAGGTATTTTTTGCCTTTTTCCTCCCCTTACAGTCTTTCAATCACTCAACAGAGGACTTATGAGGAATTACTGTGAGCCTTGAATCAAGCTTCTCAAAAACACACACACACCGGCCATCCGGATTACCGAGCACCTAACAGTGGGACACAAAGTCCAAGGATATTGACAACACAAGAGCAAACGCAAAACATAAATATATACATGCAGACAAGGATGCATATATACAAATGCAGAGGTTATCGCAAATGAACATGTTTGACCCATTTTGCTTGACATGAAATACCAGCCTGAGCTGTGAACACAATGAAATACTCCATCATTACTGAATTGCTTTGTCACAGGTCAGCAAGCATGAAGGACTAAGATGGTATTTAGTTCATAGTTACAGGGTAGAAGGTACGCTCACAATAACAGACTATTATTATAGATTATTCATTAGCTGTGGCTGAAACAAGACAAGTTTTGATTTCAATTTTTTTTTTTATTTTCTGACTTGATCCTTGTTTGTGTCTTAGGTATGCAGCTCACGAGTTATTTAAGAAAGGCAGAAGGTAAATGTTACTTTAGTTGTCAGGAGATAACTATGATAACAGACATCTTAGCAGGAAGCAAACCTGTGTGTAAAGTTTGCCTAGGGAGGGATCCCCCCCATGATAAACAGCTACCAGATGCACATGATCACTGCCTAAAAAAACACCGTCCTCTGGCTAAACAGAGCTCTTTATAAGCACAATTAATATCCAACACAAAAAATTCAAATGTCCATATTGTTCAGCACAGTCTTTTGTCCTTTGTCAAAACCAAAAAAGAGACTTTTCATTCTCTTCAGAGTTTTCACTGACATTTAAAACATTCCTTTAATCAAAGAAGAACATCTTTGTTCTCGGTTGAACTTGTCTTTAGGGTTCATTCAAAACCAGTTTGAAAAGGTCGCACCCTGAGAATTAACCTGCATGCTTCATCTACACAGTGGGAGGAGAGTTATTTCTGTTTTATGTCATTGGCATTTGCAAAGGCAGATGTCCAGACACAGGCTCAGCAGATATCAAACACTCCCTAAAAGTTAACAAAGACAGCATGTCATGTGAAACAAGGTACAGCTGCTCCTAACTCGTTTACATGTTATGATAGGTTCTCATATGTTACATTTATTCTCTATTAAAGCTGCAGAGATTAGTCATGTTATAAAGCAAGCTAAATAAAGACATTACTGTGGGCTATAAGATACTGTGAATGCTGTTTTGTCACGATGTTTTAAGCAGTAAACGAATAACCGAGAGAATAACTGGCAGATTAGTCAATAATTAAAAGAAGTGTTAGTAGCAGCCATATTCTTGATCATTTTGTTCTTTCTTTTATTCTCTACAGCTTGCAACATGATCTCTGTCTTTGATGATCTATCCTGTAAAACTGTAAAGCGTTTTTTATGATGGCAAATATTTGCTATTCTTCAGCACATGCACTGTATACAAAAAACAAATATTAAAACAGGATACCTCTCAAGTTAAAGACAAAATTAGATTAGCAAAAGTGATAAACTCACCATTGTTCAGCGCGTACACAAAGCTAAAAAGAAAGAAACGACTACTGTGCTGTACATTTGCCAACTTGTGACCTGAAGTGAGCCCTGTCAACTGGGTTTGATGTGTGAGAGGGACATGTTGTTTCAACAGTTGACCCTCGAGGACCAGCTGTCTCTGACATGGAGTGAGCTGCACCCACAACACAATCTGTAACAGCATTTAAACTGTTGGCAAATGTTGATATCTGACTCCCTCATAAATTGAAGTTTGGAGATTTTAAATTTCTTGCACAAATACCTTCACCACAAGACAAAAACCTTCAAAATTAAGCTGTCAAACCCAGCTTCAAATGCATATCAGTGAGTGACAGTCTGACAAAAAAGCAATGACCATTTGTCAATTTCTCACTACAGACGGTCTCACTCTCCTTTACTCTCCCTTTGAAACAGCTGATCCCATCACTCCCTGTAACACCCCCCTCCCCCAGACACATGCATTTTCACTTTAGTGCCTTATGCTCAGTTGTCTGTAATCGTTCTGACATACACACACATCATCACATCATAATTAGAGTCCATGGAGAAATAGCACTAAGTTTATTAATTTCTCCATATAAAGAAGTTGCATTATAGTGAAAACAGTGAAAAAACAAAACAAAAAAAAACTAACCCACATTTGCATCAAACTAAGAGTCAAGTAGTAGAAACACATTAATTATTTCAATCCACTTAAAATATCCTGAATATATTTCATGTTAAGCATAATGTTATCCAGAAAACTCACCCTCAGCCCGATGGAGTTCAAGAGCCAGCTGTTCGCGTGCCCGGGCCTCCTCCGACAACCTCTCCTGCAGCTCCTCCTGCTTCTGCAGCAGCTCGTTCATCTCCTGGTTGTGTCGAAAGGACTCCCGCATGAGCTCAGTCTGGGTCATCCGGGCATGTTCAAGCTGAAGGGGGTAAGGGGAAAAAAAAGATGTTGTCACACTGGCAAAACATTTTGCAAGGAAGGTTTTTACATTAAATAAGCTTTGAAGACAAGACATAAAAAAAAGACTTCACACTAAGTTTACACATGAAGATCATTCTATTCACCAGAACAAGAACTATTCAGCCAGCAAAAACATCTTTATAATTCATTATTTATAATAAAGCCTGGGCATAAGACATAAGACTTTTTTCACTTTTACAGAAAGCTTTGGTACAAACTGAAGATATTGATTTTTAAATAAACTGCTATCGAGAAGACAGGGAGGGTCTAATGAAAGCTATTAAATGGCATTATGGCCATTGGTTTTAAGTGTAAGGCTGTATTCTCCGATGGTAACTATCACATATCAATGAGGTAGGTAAAAGGAACTTTCCTTTATTTGAAAGTTTACAAAATGATGGGCCATAATTTAAATCTGTGGTTAATTGCTTCCAGTTGAATTGTTTATTGATGGTAAAATTGATGATATTATTGCCCTATAAATTTTTACTGTCCACATTGATACAGAGGAAGTTACTATCAGTGTCTTATTAGTTCTTGAAGTTCTGCTTTTCCACATATATAGCTATATGTAATGCATAATACCAGACTTATTAATTTCAATCATGTCTTTAAGCTAATTTTGAGAAGCATTTTTTTTTCTTTACTTTATATAGGAGGTAAATTTTATTTAACATCAGGATGATGTCATAGATCAAGTTAAACAAATTATCTTTAACTTGCAGTTTGTTGTCACAAGAATAAAGTGAAACTAAAAATAGTTTAATGACAGTTCAAAACTCTTACTTGAAACGCACAAAACATAGACTTCAACATAAGTTTAGCATTGCGTAATAAAGGCAACGTGTTCAAAAGTCAATGACACAATAAGTTTATGTGCAGATACAGAAGGAATGCTCTCGGATAATGATTTCGCATCTATATTATGACCTTTAGTCAGGTGACAGTAAGCACAGCTATGAAATGATCATGAGGCAGTAACTTTCAGCAAGCTCATAATCACCCAACAGTTACTTTGAGTACATTTTCATATCTCCCTGAGCAAAGGTCTTATCGTTACATTATGGGAACCAGGAACTGGTAACGTGACCCTGCCACATAGAAGTTATATTATCTTTCACCAACTCAGCACAAACAGAGCTGCTGTGTTCCTATGAGGAATAACATTTAAATATGATCACATCTGCATGTGCAGACCTGAACCACACAAAACAGCCTGTGAAACTTCATCTACCAAAATTTTTAACCAGCAGCAGAGATCTAAATATTTAATGTAAAGATTGTTTGAAATAAGACAACCCCAAACTCTGTAATATCTGACACAAGGTGGGTTACCAGGTGTAAACTTACTGTGTAAGGAGGAGTGGGCAGGGAGATTTTAGAGATAACCTTTAGTAGGTGGCCATTTGTCCTGTGATTGACATGTGAGATTTGAGTCTGCACCACCACAGCATTCTTCTCGTTTAAGGTGCTGCACAGTGGGAACGGTCGGGGAAGGGGTACACGAGATTCCACCTCGTACACATCCTGGTCTTCCCCTTCCATCCATGTCTTGCTTGAGTTCCAGTATGAGCGATAGGAATCCATGGTAAAGGATGGATAAATGCTGAAAGAACTCCCAACTTTGATTTGTTATGTTGGAGCTGCTTTGGTCTCGTCAAAAAAGGTTTCCATTTGCTCTGATCCGTCAGGCTGAACTGTGCTGCCACAAATGATTCCCAGTGGGAAATGAAGCAGTGTGCAACGTTGTGGATAGCGCCAAGCAACAGTTTCTATGCGTTTGCTGCTCACACACGAAGAGTAAACAACGTTTCGGGAGGGTGACATTCACGTCATCTCAATCACTTACTGCTTGATGGAGGTAGAGCAAGTACCAGGTAAATATTGAGAGAGAAAATCATTCTCCAACGCTGAAAATGTTTTTAAAGGTCCAACCAGAAAGTGTCATCCTCTGCAGCAGGTGGAAGTCACATCCCGGTACGTCAGCTTAAAGTACATTCCTTCGCGAGACCACAGGAGGTATGTAAACACAATGGAAAGCATTTCTTCTCCTTGTGTGCTCTTTGAAGAACTCCAACCCGGTCTCTCTGTTCTCTCTGACCTTCTTTCCTCACAATACAACCATAACATGCCGCTCGGTGAAGCTCACACCCCCCACGTCAGCTCCGAGCTTGCTCTGCTCTCTCCCTGCTCCCTCTCTCTGGAGATTCATTAACAGTACTATGTGGCCGTAGCAACCCCGACCTGCTGGGAAGCCTCCAAGGGGCCCCTTTTAATTGTCTGGTCCAAGCGGCAGCCAGCTGAGGGTAAAATGACAGCGCTCGGACCTTACGTCTTTCACTCTTTCCTTTCAACTTCCTTGTTGGACTGCTGTCATTCCCTCTCCACGCATGCTCCTGTGCTCATACCACAATATTACTCACTGTAGCCGGATCTCTCTTCAGGCAAGGTCTACTTACCCCAGGCAGGCTACTGTCACTCTAATACACTCACTTTTTTCTGTCTACAACAAAGAAAATACGTTCCAAACTTCCAGAGCAGTTTTTCACCACTCAATTTTTCTTCCACTTCCTACATTAACACCACACAGCAGGATACTGTTCTGAAAAAAAAAAAAAAAAGTGGGAGGGAAGCAGGTGTGGCTTCAATCTTTGGAGCCAGTGGGCCAGGTAGGTTTGCAAATAGATCACATGCTCCCCCACACACAAATAACCCATAGGACACACACACCCTTCCAACAAAAACTTGTCAAACTGGATTCCCTCCCTACATAGCCATAGAAAGAAAAAAAAACAATTAGGCGTTCTGAAATGCCGCCTCTCGGTCCCACCTACTGTTTCTGCTTCGCATGTCAACTGTCATAGTGACTGCACATTAACTATTTCCACGTTTCACTGAGGCGTCTCACTGGCAGATAATGGGAGTGAGCAATGAGTGAGCTAACACCTTCCGCGGGCAAATTATTTACAGCATTTGTTCAACAAAGACACTTAACATTCCTGACCGGCTCGTTACATCAATCTCTGTTCACGACGCTATTTCACAGGCGAGACATACTGATCCAGCACTGCTCACAGACAAGACTAATGTAGATCAGATCAATAGCAGCAGGAAAATCATTGAACAAACTGTCAGAGGCTTTGTTGTTTATTGTGCTGTTAACTCTGTGTCCTCAGAGGAGATGTAAACTAAGTAACATGTAATCTGCTTGTGAAAACTGGAGGGTCTTCACCAGGGGATTCATTTTAGGTAATTTCTTATGTTTTCATTGTTTGGTCTATAAAATATTCTAAATAGTAAAAATACATATTTTTTCCAATATTAAAATGCATTTTTTTGTCTGGCCACTGGTTTAAACCCTGATATATAATAGAAAATCGAGTAATATTTACTTTTTTTTTAGGTGGAAGCAGTAAATTGATCAATTATTATAACTATAACTGCTGCAGATGTCTCAACATATCATTACAAATCTATTCTTTCCAACCCCTTTGGTTGTGACACTGTGGTATTAGAAAGTAGAAAATAATTCTTGAAATGACAGAAAATCAATTGGTCTTTTTTTTTTTAATTCTATCATACAAAATAAGTTAATTAAAGCCATCAAGAAGAAATCTGGGAAAAGGGTAGAGTGGGTCAATTGTTATCAATGTGATGAATATGGTGAATAGCCTTGAAAATTCCCAGAGATGTGAATGTTTAATAATTCACATCCATCCAACATGAACTCTGTGGCGTGGATTGATGCTGCAGCAAGAGTAATGCATGCCATGAAATTTCTTTTAAGCTATTTTTAGATTGCCAAGATAAAACTCATCTCAGCGTGAGTAACGCATGAATTTCAGCCAACGGGAAGATGTGTGTGCTGCGCACTCAGTTACAGTAACACATTCAATGGCCTAGTTAAATTGGCCCCCTCTCTGTGGGCTGACACTGGACACAGCCACACTACATGAACAGCCTGAGGGGGGGTGGAGTCGTTCTGTCAAACTGAACTGTGATTGGCTGATGGACCAGACAAAAGCTCAGTGTAAATACAGCTCGTATCTATAGGCAACCAGTGGGAATGAGGCAGCTCTTTTGTGTATGAATTCTAGACAGGCCAGCTTCGTTGCCGGTCACAATCTGCAGCCTCATCCCCATTATGCCCCCATGAACAGGCGTAGAAACTCACAGAGAGGGTTAACAGTGTCGAGAGTTTGTATTTAAATGTTTTGACAAAGCATAATGTGTCACTGGAGCTTTCTGTTCATTGATCACTTTCAGGCATAAACACACACAGCAGTGTTCAAGAAGGATTCTTCTGATGTCTAAGCCTGAAAGAAAAATATTTCACTGCATATCGGAATACAAACTAAGCTAGACTGAAGTGGCATTTTGTTTCACACTCTTTTTATAATTTATATTCCAATTTTTAATCAAACTTAATTATAAGTGATTTTATTTTTGCTGTCCATTTTAATCACTGAACATATCTTAAAAGTTGTTAGTGATTCAGAGTTCTGGTACGAGGCTAGCTAATGCCTAACTTATAGGATGTTGAAAAGTATTGCTATTTGCAAAAATACTGCAGTAAAAGTTTACAAATAAATAAAATAGTTTGCTTCCTTTGATTAAACACTTAACAGTACAAGTTCTTGCGCAAGTGGGAGGTGTAATGCAGTAAGTCAAGAAAACAAACTAAGCCAGCCAAGCAACGCTCTGATAAAAGTGTTGGTATCAGTGATTTGTACCTGGTTGGTGGTGTCGCTGATAGCCATCAACATCTTCTCCAGAGCCGTTTGGAGTCGACCGCTAATGCCCATCAGATATTCCTCGTTGTCAAGCTGCGTCCCTGCTCCCAGCAGCAGATTTTCCATCATTTGCTGGGATACTTCCAGACCCTCGTCAGCCTCTGACCAAAAACTTAAATCATCCTTGCTGGTTTCGCTGCTCTGGCAACTTTCTGCTGAGTGACCTGGTGTGACCACAGGAACAGAAAGGAGAAACATATCATACAAAGACCTGAACACATTAAGAGTTAAATCAGATATTTTGTATCCAATAGATAAATTACAGCTTTAGTGAAAAGCTTAGATCATTTTTTTTTTAACTGTATGGTCAAACTTTGGACAGATAACCCAAGATATGGCAAGAAAATAGTCGGCACAACCAATTAAATTTTGATAGACTACTAAATGTTCAACAGCTCCAACAAAATACACAAAATAAATTGATGAGAGTCTTCGAGCACGACATTTACAATATTAAAATATTCTTATGTGTTGAATGCAAAGTAGTGCTAAATATATAACCACAAGAGTGTGGGTGCATACATCATCTGGATCAAGTGAATACACTAAACTGACAAGACTGCCCTCTTTAACTTAGTTTATGTGACGTAATTTGCATGTAATTATTCCACTTTGTAACCTCACCCCTACATTCTCGGAAGAAATTCATGACAGCAGCAGGCAGCAATATGGGTCAAATTTACTGCTGTGTTCTGTTTTTTTTTTCTATGAAAACATTTCCATTTTGAACATTTACAAAAAATGTTGACATGAAGATGGACAGGGATCGAGAAGTGGATCTTTTGAAACATTAAGGCAGGTTAAGTTATTGAGCTGGAAGCAATTTAAGATTTTAAGTCACTGTAAACCATCATAATCTATGGTAAAATATAATTAAATGTAATTATAGCAAAAATTTAAAGAAATTGTGAATTGATCAAGCATTTAAAGACCTACAGTGCTCTAGTGTCTGCTTGAGCTGTAAAGTTCTGCCACATGATTCTTAAAGTAGGCTAGAGTCCCACCTCTATATCTGCCGCCATGCTGAATGTCATTTGAAAGTTATTTACATAAAAACATATGATAAGATTAGAAAAGTGTTGCCACTGCTGCATATACAGACTGTCACACATTAGATGAGCACCAACCATTATTTGCATGCAAGCATATGATTAAAGGAGCAGTAACTATTTACCTGGCAAACAGGAGTGACTGCAATTCATGATTCATGATTCTGATATGTACAGCTGTCTGTACAATGTGCAGCGCAGCAAGAAAACAGGCTTTTGAGAAAACATGCAATAATAACTGGATGTTTAGTTACTGTGAGGGACTTATATAATGGTCCCATGTGGTGACTAACAGTTTTCATCTAATCATGGATGCAACACTTTAATAATAATGTAAAAAACTAATAAAATAATAAAGTTCTTTTACTAAGCACAGCAGTGTTAAGGTGAAAATGAAACTGATGGAATACAAAATTCTTAGGAAAGATAGAAAAAAGGAAAACAAAAAAGGGTTCTAGGAAGGATTGGTCTATTAATCCACCTCTGGGGTTGACCCTACTGGTGAGCTTTAATGTAGTTTAGTGAAAAATAAAGGTTTTGGTAGGAGGTATTACAGCTCAGGATTAGTCTGTTGCCATGTTGTCTTTAGCTCCCATGGAGTCGCCAGCCTTAGTTATAATGAACCATTCAGAGGGCAGGCACATCTGATACACTTCTGTCATCTGAATTACAGGACTGACTGTCCACACTGTTATTTGCATGTGATCAGACTGAATTTGTGCTTGACAACAGAACCCATAAATGCATACACTAATGGTTTGTTTTTCCATTTAAAAAAAAAGTGCAAATTCAAGGTTTATTTAAAGAGAGAGGAGGGTCTTCTCTTTGCAGATGCCACAGCATTATGTAACAATCGTGGCATTGTATTGCTCTAATAGGAGACAGGGGTCAGGAGGCTAGCATAAACTTTAGTCATTGCTGCCATGAACACTCTGAAAGTGGCATTTGTACTATGTGTTGCATTTGGGTGCAAGTTCTCTAGAAGTGAAATTAAAAACAGTTATCAAAACTCCAAGCAATGGGGTATCAGGCAGATTTGCACCAAACAAGTGCAAACTGTTCTTAGCTCTATAAAGTGTATCCGGGATGCCAGTATGAAAATGGCCCAAGATGCTCATGCAACTGCTGCAGTGAAGGTGTAAAACTGCAAAGCTGGAACATTGTTTAGATGTTTTTTTTTTGCTGAACTTCAAAATTCACCTCTAGCCAACTACCAACATCTGAACCAACATATTTGGGTAGGTGGGCTATTAAACTTGTTGACAAAACAGACACAAGAGCATTTGAATTACTTGCCTGCAGGTCTGACAGGCTCTGTTTTAGGTCTCTGCCAGGTAGATTGTTGTGCGGCAGAGTGGGATGGTACAGCCTCCTGTGATTCACTGGAAGCAGACAGATTTTGCATGTGAAGGCCCATCGTTTCCTCTGCTGCCGCCGTAGTCTTCAGGACTTCAACCAGCACCTGACTAAGTTTCTTGTTTGCCATATGCAAGACGTTTCTGAAAGCAGCAAAAACTGTCATGTTAGCAGGAAATTTTTTTTTTACTCTAAAAATCTGTTGTGTTATTCAAAAGCATGTCTGACAGAAAGAATAAGATAAATCAACACTTACACTCCCACCCACACACACACACACACACACAACAAAATGCTTCTGAATTTAAGTATTCTTGTTTTTTGTAATCTATGCAAAGCACTGACACAACCAAACATGCAACACAAGCCGTCATTATGGAAAAAACTCGATACAAAAGACAACGGAGTTAAGAATGATCTCCTTTGCGGTGCATCTCTTTGATGAAAATTGATTCAGTTACTATGGAAAAGTATAAACAGGGTTTTTGTCACTACCTCTCTTTATCTCTATCACAGGACTCCCCATCATACGGAGATGACAATTTGCCTCCACCAGCAATCTTTCCTTTTTGCCCTCCAGGATCTTCCTCTTCCTCAGCTTGTTCTTGACTGTCTCCTTTCTTCTTTAAGGCCTGAACAGGCAGGAGAGAGAACACAGACAGCAGCCCCGTCATTGCAAAGCTGCAGTTGGATACACAGACTCTTGAAAACTCAAGACAGCAGACGACAGAGTGGCCGTGTGTGTGACCATTAGTAAAAGTAAATTCAAATAAGGTTCATTGAGGCACGCGTATACACACTGCTCTTGTACAAGCACATACACAAACACAAAGACACACTCCCTTGGAGCTGAGAGAAACACTAGTTTCTTTGTGCTGCTATGGCAACAGGTGCACCTGAGGCACAGAAACTTGCAGGGATGATAGCTCCACCTGCTGGAAGGATAGCAGAAGCACAGCTCTGCCTCTAAACTCTGCTACTTCAGCCACCTCACTCCCAGACATTACACCGCGCAGAGACTGCAGATGAGTGAGACTAAAGCTGATTGCAGTCAAAGAATCACTATTTCAGACAGTCTTAGAGTTTCTTAGTAACAGACAACATATAGTGCTTCGCACTTAGAGGTCAGAGAAATAATGATGCCTGGAAAGCTTTAACATGTCTTTTGAAACCAACTGCTCCATCTTTTTTAATTTGACTATCACACTTTACATACAGCAACATGCCAATTATATGATAATACAAAAGAAATTACATGTAATAGAAATATATTTATTTTTCAGGAAAGTTTTTCAGTTAGCACTTTATGTTTGAGTTTTGCCTAAAGTAGCAGCTCTAGGCTGTCTTAATGAAGGTAGCTGAACTCCACAGTGTTCATCTTGATGAAATTTCGGATGGTGCTGATGTTTTGCAAAAATGAGAAAATGCATGAGACTTAAGGAGAGAAAAACGTATTACATCTAAATATTTACACCATTTTATCTATCAACTGTTGTTTGTTGAAGTACAAAATCCTTCACAACCAATTACTGAAGCTTAAGAACTTTTTAACTAAATTACCCTTTCAAAATTCACTGTGTTGGAGCCATTCATCTCACAAAGAAAACTAAAGCTGACAGCGACTGCTATCACACAGTTTAAGCTTAATCATGCAATAAATGGTTAGTGAAAGCACAGCAGGGCCTGAGATGAGCTCTTTAAGGCATGAGGAGTGATTTTTGGGGAAAAAAACACTAGCAACTAGTACATGAAAATATGCATGATCAAGAATGTCAAATGTTATTCTTTGACAGTTAAGGATAAACAAATATGCTTAATCATAAGACACTACAGTAGTTTTTTTGTTTTTGTCTGTCACTGTGTAACAACTTGTCTTTAATCAGGATTTATTTAAACAAATACTTTCACTGTAACCTTCAGACAAAATTACTGTGAGCTGGTCATGAGGAGTGAGGCATAATGTTCATATTAGTGTAAGCATACATAATCAGAGCTAGAGTAATCGATGCAACACCTGCATTGCGACACAGTGCATCTAAAAATTAATGACACAGCAGTAATGAATTCTCTTGGATGAGAGGGCAGAAGTTAAAACTGAGCGTAAATCAGCTTAATTAGTGACACTGACCTGATGAAATCCTGATTCCGTTCTCTGCAGCTCCTCTTTCAACTTTCTAATCTCGGCATTCCTCTCCTCCAGCTCTCTCTCCAGTCTCTCCTTCTCCACTTCGTCCAACCAGCCACCCGAGGAGAGGGAAGCTCTGGGAGTCCTCTCCTCATTCTCCCCCTCCTCAAACTCCTCTTCATCCGACTGGGTCTGCATGGAGGTGCACCTCTGGCGAGCACGCTTGTTGATTCGAGCCAACTCAGTCTGCTGAGCAAACTCCACAGACATCTGAACTATGGCCTGACAGAAAATATGGATCCAAAGATAACTCGTCTTAGGACTTGATTTGATGCAGAGATACAGTGGCATGAGAGTGCTAATTGAGTGTTTTTAAATAAAATATTCAAAAATGGTGGGATGAAACTAAATATAAATTTCATTCAGAATAATTGTCTTGACTATTTTTTTTAATCATCTGATCATTTGGTGTTAAAAAAAGGCAAAAATAAGTGAATAGTGCACTTTCTCAAAGTCCAAAGACATCTTTACTGTCTTTTCTTGTCCAACCTAAAGGACATTCAATGAACCATTAAACAAATCTAAGATAACTAGCAATTAATTATATTTAAGAGAGTAGAAAAACAAATTTTGAGCATTTATTGATTAACAGTTAATCCCTTCCAGTCCTTTAATATCAATCGAACTGAATGCGTTTGTCTTCTCTTATTAGCTTTATTGATACTAACTAGACAGATGAGTTGTATAAAAATACAAAATACACAGACACCCACCTTAGCAACTTCCTCCTCCACTCTCTCCCAGTCTTGTTTCTCTTCCAGCACAACCTGCCCAGCTGCCCTGAGGCTTTCAATGGAGCCTCCAGCACCGTTGATACCGTTGAGATCCTGCTCCCTCTCTCCTCTCTGTTCCTGATGCTCCTCTCTTTTCCACTCCCGTTCCTTCTATTCTCTAAGTCTCCTCAGCTCCCTGCTGTGCTGCTCTTTGAGAGCGTCTACTTCTTGGCTATACTTGTGGTAGAGAGCTTTCTTCAGCGCCTGCAGCTGTGCTGTCAGGCCTGCAGACCTGGCAGGCCGGTGCAGCTCTGCACCTTCCTCTGACAATTCCTCCTCACCCAGGTCCTGTGAAGAGTGAAGAAAGCAGAAAAAAGAAAGAAAGGAGTTACAAAGTGTAGACTAATGCAATAGAAAGTACTAGCTGTAGTGTTTATAAATGAGGCAGATAACAAAATACAAAGTTATGGAGTCTAAAAACTCCTCAAGACTGTTCCTGAGATAAACATGTGCTTTTTACTTTAGCTAGATCCCAACCCTCTTTTAAGCACAATTAAATACACAGTTTTGTTCTCTCCATGCTCAAGGGATGATGAAGCGATAAAGAGATGTCTTGCATTTCATTACAGCTACATTTTCTTTTAACACACTAACACTCTTGTCTTGCAATGAATCCCTGTCTGTTTCACAGCCTTTTAGCTTCTTCAGTACCACTCGCCTCTAGCTTAAAAACCCCCAGCACAAAAACATCATGTCTTAAAGCATATCATGACCAAATTTGTCTCTGTAACGCTGATTCCCACTCGTGCTGTGGTGATGTCAATCTTTCAGTCTCCTATCGTCCTCTCTGATCTCTGCATGAGGATGAAAGAGTCACAATCTTAAGAGCTATGGCAACTTTGAGGAGGGGGAGACAAGCTAAGCTGCAATGGAGGCTGGAGTGACGGGATAGAGAGATGGCTTAAATGGAGGGCAGCTCATTCACGCAAGACAGAATACTCCTTTCATGAAGCCCACAGACTAGAGTACGTCCGCTTGGCTCACAAGCAACATGATAAAACGACAGGTTATGTAATGTTCGTTATGATGTAGGATGCTTCATGATGATGCTTCTGGAGCAACGCTGGGGATTTAGGGCACGTTTTAGCCTGAAGGCTGCAACTGCCCCCTCCCAACCAATCGCACTGTCACAGCCTCTTAATGCATGTACACGTTTCAGTTCGTAGTAAGATGTGATGCATGCGACACTGAAGATTAAAGGAAGGCAAAAAGTAGCAGCCAAACCTTCAGTAGTTCCTCTATATGCTCCTCCATCCTCTCGGGGCTGGCCTCTGTAACACTGCATGGGGAGAGAGAGAAAAAACTATTTCAAGATTTAAGTTGTACAACACAAACAAGTTTAATGGTTTTAAACTGTTAATTTATCTTATTTTCTTTAAAATAATACATTGTAACCAAAGGTGCTTTATAACCGTTTTACAGTTAAGAATAATGTAAACTTTTAAGTGTAAGCAAGTGTGTAAGTATCACAAAGCAATTTTTTTGTTTGGTAAGTAACTGACCTCTAAAGTAAAACACAATGCCAATGACACAGTAAGACTCATATTTGAGAAGCTGAGGTCAGTGTAAATGTTTGTCACTTTTCCTTGAAAAATACCAGACAGACTGGCATTCACTTTCATTTTTTCTCAGCTGACTTATCCATTAATTGTTTCATTTCTAAACATTGCAGATACACTGACCTATAACCTACAGAATAGATTACCTACCACACTGCATGAACTTATGTTGTGAGATATATACATTGCAAATACTGTAAATACGTATGGCTTTGGATGGAATAAATTAGTTTTTAATTAATGTCTTACTGGCATTACTTTTTTTTAAATATGGCCAGATAGAAAGAGAAAAGGAATTAAGAGGATAATTGGTGTTCAAGATAAGTAAAGTAATCATATTAACTTAACTAAACAGTGGGGGGCAGCAACATCTTACTTTTCATATGAATAGAGCAGCGGGACTTTTTATTGGAAGAGCTCAATCACAGAAATATAATTTGGTCTGTGATGAAAGTTATTACAAGTGCATGAAAAGACCAGTTGGTCATAGATATGAGATGTCTCCGTATAAATTACAGTTATTCATCAAAAAAGTGTGAAAACAGATAACATTCACACTCATATTTTATCCTGTGTAATTCTGTCCTTCCATAGCAGACACAAGTGCACATTTATTTGTAAATCCACCCTTCATGTGCTCCCCTCTTGTCCTTGTGTGCGTCACTCACTAAAACAAGTAACTATTGTCTGAGCACAAATGACAGCCTCTTAGCATCTGTCCCAAAAATAAATCCTTGGAGAAAGATCTGTAGCCTGAAACCACTTGCAGACAGATCTGCAGCTGAATAGGTTACTCCCATTTGGGGCTTTTACTTGTAAAAGTGTATTGACAAGTTTGGTGGCAAATAAAATTGGAATTTGTAGCTGCTCTGGAAGATAGCTTTGCTGCTATTGGTCTTTGGGCATTTTATCATGTGAGTTTTTATATATGTATATATGTATATATATGTATGTTTTTGTTTATGCTATTTGATAGACTGCATTATCATTTAATATTCAACAGTTTTTGCCCTATCAGTTCCTCAGAGAACTGATATAATTCACATGCTTAAAAAGGTCATATTCATGTTATTCTGATGATCACTTCCCCAAGGAAGCCATTTTGAATGGCTAAATAACTATTTTATAGGTTACTGGGCTAACAAAAGGCATGAATAATGTTTCAAACAACCTACTGAATATTTCATTGTTTAAGGCTTTGCTGTTGTCAACTTAATGGGGTCAGGCAGCTTCCACATGCTACACAGGAAGCCAGGATGCACATGCTTATATTAGAAGTTATCTGTAGATCATGTCACCTGAACAGTTGGAGGCTGAATGAGTCCAGTAATGGTGCTTCTTAAATGCCAGAACAAATAGAGCTAAATAGATGGTAACTTCCACAAAGTCAACCTTTTTGAGGCACTGGGGCTGATTTACAGGTATTTTCTCTTATTTTATTACAACATTCCGAATTCAGCAATAACGTATCTAAAACACCTTATAGGTTTCTTGAGTTTAAATTTAACATTTGTACTTATCATTGTGTTTGTAGTTTGCTGAACATGTGTCTTGCCTAGGTCTGAATACATAAGAATATATTACATCTGTACAGAGATTAGAGGTTTTTGTCATCACCTGAAGTGGGTCTGAGTGCCTGTGACCTCCTGCAGGCGCTGCTGCAGCATTAAGAGTTCAGTGAGGTAACGCTCCTCGGTCTCTGCAGCCTGCTGCTGGTAATGAGCTCTGAGGTGCTCCACCTCCTGTCTGTGACTCTCCTCCAACCGGAGCTGCTTCTCCTGCTCTTCGGCTCTCATCCTCTGTAAATCTTCATTGAGGCAGGTGGATGGTGCCTGCTCCCCAAGATCTAACCAATAAGAGAGTTGAAATGTGAAATTCAATATGTTCAACTAGATTGCCTTAAGTTTATAACCAATTTGAAGAAACCTTTATCTCCCATCTGGGAAAAAATGTCTGTCAGTAACAACATATTACAGCATCAAGGTAGAACTGAATTAACAGAAAGTGGTGAAAGAAACAACAACAAAAAAACACTGAGACAATATGACAACAACATTTTGAACGATTAACAGGTTAGTATGTGTTAAGTAACTTGTTTACATTAGCAGTATAGTCTGGTTTTAACTGCCTGAAAAGCTGACACATGCATGGACAAAGAAAAATCAAAGCAGAGTAGTGTCACTGTTCAACTTCTGCTTGGTGATCACCTCACATTAAAAGCTGTACTATGTTAAATACACACCTGCAAAGTGAGTGCTATGCATGTGGCATGACAGTTTACAGTCAGGCTAAATGTTGACCCTTAACCTCTAAAATACTGAGGGCCACAGAGAACAGAAAGAATAAGACAAGATACTGAACTTTTGTTTGTTATTTCTGTCATCTTATTACAAACTTCTGTGTTTAAACTCACATGACTGAAGTGCTCAACCTGCTCGCTTCTCATTTTTCCTTCAAGAGGGAAACTCCATATTTACCTTTGCTCGTAGAGCAGCTCAAACTGGCAACTTGCACCCGCAGGTCAGAGATCTCCTTCTCGCTGCTGCTCTTCAGTTCATCGTAAGCTGTCTGCAGTTTCATCATCTAGGAGACCAAAAGATTTGTCAGTGATTTGTAATTGTAAACCCATACGCCCCTAAAAAACTGCTCAGAATGAGCCTGTGGTGTGGAAGTGTAACACAGTTCACGACAACAGATGTGGAAGTGTTTACCTTGTCTCCATCAGCTCTCAGCAGAGCCTGAAGATGTAACAGTCGTTGGTGTTCCTGCTCAATCCTCTCCTTCACCTGCTGAAGATCTCTATAGAGCTCTTAAGAAGAGGGAAAATTTATTTTTTTTAGTTTTGATTAAATGAAAATGTTCTCAATGCAAACACAGTGATTTTATATAAATGTGTGTCAATATGTTTGAATTAGTCAGACATATTTAATGTATTTTATTTAAAAGCACTTTGTAAGTATTCGTTAATTGTTTTAAACTTTTCTTTAATTTCTTTAACAGACGAATTACCTCTGGCCTCCAGTACAACAGAAGTTGAATCACCACTTTCTGTTTTTTCCACTGAATGTGGCAACTGACCCTCTGCATCGACACTCTTCAAAAATTCTTCACCGAACACCTTTTGAAAACACTGAACACAGAGCACACATAGACGAGGTTAAATGTTTTGCTTATTTGGAAAACAAGATAATAAAATCATTCAGAAACTAAATGTCTTCAATAATTACCTGAATGATTTCACTGCATTCTTTTGACACAACTTGTAACATGTTGTGGTATTTGAAGACTTTTGGCTCTATAAAAAAATAAGAAGAATTCTTTAATTAAATAAACAACTAAAATGTTAAATAGGTTTCAAACAGGCCATGACAAACACACTTTTGCCAACAAAATTTAAAAAAAAAGAAACAACACAAGATATATCAGCACAAATTTGTGTTTGTTTGGATCCATCATGAGTGATATATCAGAAACCTCTATGAGGGGACCTTTGCTTTGCCAAAATCACACATGCTTACAAAGTCAACCGACTGCACATCTACTCACCATGATCAGCCTGATCTTTGAGGTTCTGCAGCTTCAGTTCCAGTGAGTGTCTGCGGGCGTCCGTCTCCTCCTGCAGTAGCTCAAGCTGGGCAGCGTGGATCTGAGACAGGCTGATGCGTTGGGCCTCCATCTGCAGCCTGCATTCACCCTAAAAATCAGAGGAGGAAATAGCATTAAATGCCTAGAAAAAACTAACAATGTATAATTTGATTTTATATTAGAATGTTTATCTTAATTTTCCTGAAAATATTCAATAAGATGATACTAAATGGCACTTGTTTGAAAACTCTTCATAGTGTACACGACTTTTAATTTATCATAAGATCATCAGAGGAGGTAGATGATTAAATAACATAATTTGACAAGTCCTATTTTTATTACACATCAGTAGCACTAGCCATCTGTGTTCAGGATGAAAGGTATGCTATTATCACCACAATGAATAAAAGGCAAACAGTGTTGTCTCTTTCTCTAATTATGCATTATGCATTAGCAGAGATTTGTTAAGGTTACACAATTAT
The DNA here is from genome assembly GCA_029814665.1 of Acanthurus lineatus. Lineage (NCBI taxonomy): Eukaryota > Metazoa > Chordata > Actinopteri > Acanthuriformes > Acanthuridae > Acanthurus > Acanthurus lineatus. The sequence goes on from JAPZDV010000008.1 coordinate 8,085,478, forward strand.
GAAATTGCAATTCTGTTATCTTTGATGTCAGATGTTTTTCAAATGCACTCTACATTTTAATTAGGCTGTATTTAAAACGCTTTTTTTATGATACAATCTCCTTATACACACTACATAATCTGACAGTGTATTGCAGAGAGTCCTTTCAACCTGTAACTGCTCAGATGTTGCTGCATTAAGCATGCAGACAAAAGAAGGCAAGCACCAAGCAAACAAATGGCACCTGTGTTATAATGTATCACTGAGCACTCACACACCATCAACACAAGAAAACCAAACAATCTATGATGGGTTTTAATGAGAATCGTAGCCTTGACTGAAGCAGAAATGACTAAAAGCTATTAAAATACTGCTACGCTAATTGGAAGATTTTCAAAATAAACAGATTTGTTTGTAAATGCCACATAAAGTGATGGCATTTAATTTTTTTTATATACCTAGAATATTTTTATGTACTATTTAAATTTGTTGCACAGTTTATGAAAATTGCAGATATTTCCCCTTTCTCTAGAGCAGGACAAACATTTGTTTTCTCTCTAATTAATTATGTAATGGATTAATTACTGTCTAG
>JAPZDV010000008.1:8086148-8098854 GCA_029814665.1 Acanthurus lineatus
GAAATTAATTTGCCTCTGCTGCGTCAATTAATTCTTGAATATGGACACTTCGAAGGACATAACCACACTTTAAACAAGGTCACTTGCCAAAAAACTTTTAAAAAGTAAAATAAAGTATAACCATTAATATGTAATCCATGTGTTTTGCAAACAAAATCGTTTTTTTTCCATACTGTTTTTTTTCAATACTGTTTCCCCGGCAACACACCAGAGGATTCGACTAATACTTGGAGCAATCGCTGTCATCCGGTTCCCACGCAATGGAAATGGGTTTTTTCACTAACGGTTTTCCAGTACATAGGACGACTCAGCTAATCAAACCCGTATGTCACAGCTATTAGCCGGGAAGCTAATGTCACGCTAGCAAGATTTTAAGTCAGCAACACTACGTAGAGTTAAAAAAGAGTAAATATAATTTAACAGTACGTTTAGCAACACAACTAGCCAGCCAAAAAGAGCTATATTATTGTACCTGAAACAATATTAAGATTTTTAGGAACGAGTGACAGGTCGTGTGCACTGTGAGCCGAAACATCACATAGCAAGCTAAAGTGCAAAATGAATAGGATGTGATGCGAAGTACCTGTAATTTCAGAGGGGCAGCGTATTTCTTACCCCAAATGTTACAGTTCCTGACATACTTAGTTATATTTACCATTTAATCTATTCTAATGTCGCTGTGACACTTGAACGGAAACTACTATGCAGCTGTTTTAATCAGGAATTGATGGACATCCAGCAGCCAATCACAACCAAGCATTCCCCCAGACATTAGTATAAAATGCTATAATCTGATGAGTTCAGAGTTTAAATAGTGTATCACTTAGGGCTTAAAATAAGATATAACAATAACACAAAGTTAATGTGAAATGCTGTGATATGCTCAGGGTTTTTAAAATTAATTGGCATATTTGCCACAGCAAGTTATATGGTTAAGCAGTTGCTAGGAAATGTCTCTCACTGCGACAGCTGCCTGAGGGTGCTGTCGAGGATCATCCTCCCTTGCATCAGACCGTCTAACATCATCGACTTCCACCTTTTTATTTTTTTTTTTGAGAGATGTTTCTTATTCCCCTTACTGCCATGGCTGTGCTCCCATAACAGTCTCTTGGCAGCTGTAACATTTTGTAATTGTTCTGTATAGTCTAACACCACTACTGACTCTGCTAAATGTGTTATGTTTTCTTCTGCTGATTTCTTGCTGCAGGATTTTAAGCTCCGGTGAAGTTCTTTTTTTAATCTCTAATAACATTTTTTTGTCTGTGAAATTAGCCAACAAGCAGAACAGAACAGAGCAGATTGGGCAGCCTTTAATGGTCATGGCCATGGTGCTGGTAATTCAAATAATCAGATCTCATGAACATGCCTCAATTAATGGACAGGTCCTATTCATTAGACTGAAAGCAGCAATTCACAACACATTTGTGCAGATAGGAGTATGGTGAGAAAGCCTCTAGTGCTAAAAAAGATATTTAGAATGTATTTCAGCGGTGTGAGTACCTACTTATTGACACTTTACACCACAGTGTATGTGTATGTGAATTAAAATGTCTACAGACAGAAAAGCAACAGGCAGGATGTGGGCTTGAATGACATTTACATGCTCAGTAGTCTCTCCTTCTTCTTCTGCTCCCTGAAACACGCCAGGCTCCGTGTGGTGACCCATCCTATGTGAGCTCACCTATATAAGCAAACAGAAAAGAAATATCCTGTTTTTTTTAAATATTACCCCAGTACAGATGCAGACAAATATGACACTGATGGACAAAAAGACAAGATGCACCATCACTTCCTGAGGGGGAGCAGACAGTAACTGTATTGCAAGCAGAGAAACAATCTTATTTATTTATTACATGATCCGCTATAAATTACAACAACTAGACTCTGAACATCATTTAATTTCCCTTTGTTTCAATTTTGTTTCACCCATGTGGAGTATTGTTCATTAAGCTCTTGTAACAGCTTTATAAGAAGTTGTTCGTCATGTGTGTTTCACTACAAACAGAACCTCATTAAAAAAAACACCTGCTCTAAGTTCTGTTGTTAGTTGTTCAAGCATGAGAGGACTTAAAGCAACTTTAACAACTATGTTTAAGACATTCAAGGATTATGGTTACGTAAAAATTGTCAATGTGAACAATATGTGAGTTCCAACCCAGGAGGTGAGAAAAACAGTATGAAACACAGACATGAAATGGCAGACAGACACTGCACACTATATCTTTTGCCTGGTGTAACTGAGACAACGCTTGATGTGACACACAGACAGAAGTGACTGGGGTAAAATGGCTTCTCACCTCAAACCCTTCACTCCCTGCAGGATGGAGAGAAACTAGAATGTACACATTTCTACACAACGGCAATGTTTCAAAGCTATCAGAAGACTGTGGGTGATTGTTTTCAGCCTTTAAACATGAAATTCAGCTTGAGGACAAGCAGCATCAAATGAAAGCAGATTATAAATATTGTATAACTCCTTTCTAAAAGTAGAAATGAGCAGAATATCGATGGAGTCTTGATACTTCACTGTAATGTACAAGCTGTGCTGCGTATACATTTCTCTTTTGCATTATTCTTCCCACATAACTCCGCTTACTGTAATGCCTACCAAAGGTCTGCTCGAACTTCAAAACATATGCCTCTCTTTTAGCATAAACAGTCTGACTGTGTTGCTCAGTGATACTTTTGGGAGCAAGCCTGCAGACACTCAGGCGATTTGCAATCATGACTGACACGAGAAACAACATGTAAGTGCTGAAATGCCTCAGTCGCATTCTGTTCAATATTACAGGCTGATTTTTTTGCTATGAATGCGGTCTGCACATTTTTGATGAAGTTAATTACAATATCAAACATCACAGCATTAATTGGGAATGTGATACATTCGAAGCAGGCCATTTAGACTGCGCTCTCTATTGACGTGCACGGCTTTTGAAAAGCTCTTTTAATCACTCAATCAAACATATAATTTAATCTGACTTAAAAAGGCAGCAGAGAAAAACAGCAGCAGGGTTTGTATTGCTGAAGAGTGGTGCAGTAGATGCCTGTGTGTGCTTACCTGTTTGTTGATGTAGTCCCTGCCTGCGTCTCCCTGGTACCCGTCAGTGGAGTCCTCCTTACCGACCCTCTCTTGTGAACATGACAGAACCTGGCTCTCCATCTGAGGCTGCATCTCCGGCTCTGCAGCACTTGTGGCTCTTTCTTCTTCTTCTTCGACCGCTGCCTCCTCTTCCTCCCTCTTTTGTTGCTCCTCTCTGCAGTCTGAAAGAGCACTGCCCAGCTTGCGCTCCTGCTTCGACCTCTGCCGTCTCTTGCGCCTGCTTGACCCTGAGGCTGCGGACTTGTGTGGGGAGGATCGTCCTTCAACAGGTCCCTCCCCTGAGGACTGGGCTGCTGCTGCTGCCGCTGCTGGGGACGAAGTCTGTGTAAGCCTCTGAAGCTCCAGGGTCTGCCGAACGCTGTCTCTCTCTGATTCAGCTGCCTGTAAGAGCGACTGAAGAGCCTTTATCTCATCTTGTAAAGATTGAATCTGAAGGTGATCATCCTCAAAAGAACAAACCGGCTCAACAGCTTGCTCTTTTTGCTTGAGCTTTTTCTGGGCATCCTGCCCCCTCGGCTGCTCTCTCATAATCTCCTGCTTCTTTTTCAGTTCCTTCCCAAGACTTTCATTTTGGGCGATGACCTTTGCGTTTTCTTGTCTAACTTTCATCAGCTCCTCTTCCAGCTGTCCCACTTTGCTCGCTGCGGACATCAGTTGCTCTGTAACTTCCGAAAGCCTTCCAGCCAGGCTTTCGTTCTCACTCAAAGTAACATTAAGCTTCTCCATTAGTTCAGTAGTATCTTTTTCAATCACAGTTTTCTCCATACTGTCTATATTTGTGTCCTCCATTTTGATATCTCTGCTGCTCTCCTCTAGCTCCTGAATCCGTGACTGTAGACTGGCGATCTTCGCCTCAAACTCAAGCGTTTCCTTCAGGGTTCTTTCTTCTAACTGTGTCTTTGCCTCAATAAGACATGTGTACTCATCTTTCAGCTCCTGATGGTTTACCTCGAAATTCTTTTCAGCAAAAGAGAAGGTAGTTCTTTGCTTTTCAATTTCTTCACTAAGCTTCACCACTTGTTGCTGTACTTTATTGTTCTCTGCTGTGAGTGTCTCAATTTCCACAATCTTTGCGTGCAACTCTTCTTTCAAAGTGTTGTTAGACTCTATCAGTGTCTCTTTTTCTGATTCCCGCTCTTTCAATTTGTTCTCCCAACATTGTTCTTTCTCTTTTGACTGGCTTTCAAGCAACTCAGTCTTTTTCAGTAGTGTCTGAATTTTGTTTTCCATTCCAGCTCGTTCTTCTCCTCCCTTTCTCAGTTCCTCGAGCTCTACCTGAAGCTCTTGGAGTTGCTGGACAAGCTCATCTGCTTTGGAGCTGTGCAGGGCAAGCTTAAGGTCTTCTTTAAGTCCGACAATTTGGTGCAGAAGATCATCTCGTTCGGCGGCAAAATTTGCTTTCTCTCTTTGTAACAACTGCAGTTTTTCCTCATAACCAACGCGTAGTTCATCCAACACTCTCTCGTGCTTGACAGAAGCTTCATTGAGAAGATTTTCAGTGTTCAGGAAGCTCTCCCTTTGTAACTCTTCTCTCAGATTGGTTAACTCTTCCTCGTGACTAAACAGAAGCTGAGTCCTCAGTCGTTCCAGCTCTGCTTCCTGTGACTCAGCCATGCGATCAAGCACAGCGTCTTTCTCCCTCTCTAGCATCTCCAGCTTGATCTTGTAGTTGGTTATCTCTGACTCATGCCTTGTTTCTGCCTCTTCTGCTGCTTCCTGAGCAGCAGCCAGCTCACTCTTCAGCTTGTTGATGGTCTCCTGGAGACGCTGCAGTTCACTTTGTTGGCTTTCCTGAGAGGTAAGACTGTGGGAGACCTGCTCCACTTTTTCTTTTGCAGAACGGAGATCTTGTTGAAGATCCTCAACCTTGGCCTGCAGGTTGAGCTTCTCCTGGGTGACTTGGCTAAGCTCATGCCTGGTTTTATCCTGCATTGCTTGGGATTGCTCTAGTGTCTCTTGAAGCTCCCTGATCTTTGCATTGAGAGTGTCCATCTCGACAGCGCTGACAGCTGAGCTCTGAGACAGCTGTTGTGCTTTCAGAAGCTCAAGCTCAGCATGGTGTTGTGCCGTCATTTGCTCAACTCTGGCTGCATGCCGCAAATTAAGTTCCTGCTTCATCTGCACTATTTGCTGGCCGTACATCTCATCCAGCTCTGCCCTGAGAAGTTCAAGTTTCCTCACAGTCTCTTCCTCCATCTTTTGGACGGTCTCACTCTCAGACAGGCTGCCCCGGTGATAACGCTTCTGCAGGTCCTCCACTGTGCCCATCAGCTGCATGATTTCATTGGATGACATTCGCTCCTTCTGTCTGGAGGTTGCAAGTTCACCCTTACAGCTTTCTAACTCCATTTGCCCTTTCTCCAATTCTTTTTTATAACTATCTATTTCAATTTTACAGCTTTCCATTTGAGACTTAGTGCTTTCCAACTCATCTGTGCATCTTTCAAGCTCTGATTCTTTAGCAGCCATTCGCTGCTGGAGGTCACGAACACGTTTTTCAGACAACTCCAACTCATCCTCGAGCTGTGTAAGAGAGCAGTCACGTTCTGAAATGACTCTCTCTTGCTCTGCTATAATCAGGTCTTTTTCACCCGACTGGTGCATGATATTCTCACCTGTAGTCCGTCCCACATGGACAAGTTCCTCTCTCAGCAGGGACAAAGACAGCTCATGCTCTGTGATTATTGCAGTCTGCTCTGAAATTAACTGATTTTTCTCTTTCAATTTTTGTGCAAAAGACTCTGCTGCTGTTCTGGACTCTGTCAGCAACTCCTCCCGGCTTAAAATAAATGTTTCTTTTTCAGCAATCAGCAGGTCCTTTTCGTTTATCCTTTGTGTGAATGATTCTTCTGATCTTCTCCCCGACTGCAAAGAAAACAAACAATCAGGGATGCAAAGGCAACATTGAGAGCATACTTCTTTGCAACAGAATATGTCTAAAAGATAGCTGCAAGATCACAATAGGCAACTTCTTACCATCTCCATCTCACTTAGCTTGTGCTGGAGCTGGCTGATGTGCTCCAGCTGCTCGCTGCTCTTCTCCCGGTGTTTTTTGACCTCCACATTTATCTCCTCCAGCTGCTGTTGGTACTGCACGAGCTGCTGCCTGGCTTGAAGAAGATCAGCTGCTGTGCTGCTGTGGCTGGTGTTCCTTAGCGTCTCGCCTGCCTGCAGCTGTGATTTTTCAACACAAATTTTTTTTATTTATAAAAAAACATAGACAGCAAGTCGAGAGACAATATTAAGATGTTGTAGTGACCTTTGTTTGCAAGGTGAAAAATAATATAATGAGCAATGTGACAATAGTTTAGACTTAAAACTGTCAGAGTTCCCACCTGCTGAAACTGAATTTGCAGTTTTTGGCTTTGCTCAGTCAGTTCCAGGAATTCTTTCATGATTTCGTCTTTCTCTTCACGAGCCTGCTGAAGGTTGGCTGTGAGCTGGGTGATTATGCCATCTCGCTGCTTCAGAGCAGCCTCAAAGTCCTGCAGCTATAAAAGTAAAACACATTCATGCAATCGTGAGATAGAGCAGAGAAAAGAGAGGAGAAATGCAGAGCATGAAGAAAACAGCAAAAGAGGAATGGTTGATAGACTGAACCTTGGTGTTATGAGAAGGCAGAAATGTGCTGAAAACTGAAAAATGACTCTAATATTCTGCTACTACAAATTACTATTCTAAATTTATTTAAAATGGTAAAATAATGGGGTAATCAGAGAAGTTTAATAATCTCCACTGTGTAAATGCAGTGGCAGAGGATTATTCCTAATGTTCAGAGAAAGAATTACTAAAACTCCAAAAATATGACCTATAAAAAAAAGTAATAAAACATTTACCTGCTGTACTCCCTCTGTGCCAAAGGCAGCCCTGATTTCTTGAAGCTCTCGACTCAGCTCCTCCACTACCTGGGTCTTGGCAGCCAATGCCTCCTCCATATCCTGCATCGTACCTCTCTTCGTCACCTGTTGCAGGGGCTCGACTTCCTCCTGCACAGGAAAATTAGTGCTTGAATAGTGTCTACATTGCTTTGTTTTAACCTTCACGACAAGGTTTTCGAGAATGAGTTTAACATTTAGTCACCACTCAAGAGCAACAGTGGTTAGTTACAAGAGCCAAGAGCCACATGAAGGAATTTGCACGTTATGAGTTGATGGTATTAAACAGATAGTCATTTTCTTCTTGTTCTGGATCCTCAAAGAAGAGGGGACCATTGTGGCCAATAACCCAAAGCAGTTTGGACAAACACTGTCTCTGTTAGTTTTATAAGTTAATAAGTCCTGCAAAGTAATAAACTTAAGCAAAATACTTGATAACTGTTAAAACTGTCAAAGAAAAAAAAGAAGTTGTAGTCGTAGCATAATTGAGGCTGTTCTTGAACGGGAACTGCTGACACTTTCCCAAACTTATTTCTGATTCCTAGTTTTCTTAATCTTGGGGGATTGCTGAAAATAAATTAGAGGTGATATTTGTTGGTTCACAAAGTGAGTGAAGGGAAATTAGAGAGCTAAAATAATAAAAGTTTTTCATTTTTAATCTTTTTTTTAATTTGGAGCATTGGTTGGACTGATAAGTTTTAACAATTACCTTCTTTTTTTAGTGTAATCTGTACTGCAGTTGACATTTCACTTTAAGCATTTCTGGTGATGCTTCCCATCTATCACAACTATATTGATCAGCACCTTCCTGCTGTCTGTCTGCGCTGTTCATACATCACCTCAGCAAATGTGAACAGCAAGTTCTCTGTGAAGCAGCCCCTGTTCCCTCTCCTCCAAAGCTCTTCACTGCTCTCCTCCTGCTTTTTCATCATTCATCCTCTCTCACCAGCTTTCAGAGCTAATTCACACCTCTAAAATGTCAAAAAGCCCTGTTCAATCCTAAACACCTCAGTCATTTTTGCTTTCAAAAGTGTCATTTTTGACTTTTTTTTTTCTTTTATCACCATAGCCCGGTTTACATATACCCAACATGTGTGTAAGTAAAGCATAAAAACAGACTTGGTTAGTGGCTTACAAGAAATCTTGCAAAGGACTTAAGTTTAAGCAAATACAGAGTTATTTCCAGCAGCCAGTGTGTTTGCTAGCAGAGCCAAAAGCAGAGCCAAACTGCTTGATCGGATTACTGTACCCAGACAAAATCTTTCGGCGACATCATTAGGCTTTCTGTCACCTCATCATGGCATCCATTTACCTGTTAATTCACAATGCGGTCAGTGAAACATTAGATTTCTGAATTTTGATGGAGAAGCCTTCATAAAATTTCAAAATTTACAAAGTTGTCCTTGGGTAGACTTCACTGCTGTTTTATTGAGAAAAGGTTCTTCAGTGCAGGTTTTAGTATGAACTACTGTTAACATGTAATACCAAATAGCACGAGACAACAGCAGAAAATCAGTAAGAATAGCTGTGAAAATTCTACTGGATTTTTGTTGTGTTATTATTTCACTGTGTTTTCTTTTATTTGACAGACTCATATAAAAACAACCTGGAAAGAAAAGGCAAAGAATAAATACCTCAAACTTTCGCCTATTTTCCTGAAAATTATTTGCCAGATTTGTTTTGATTTTTTTTCCCCCACAAATCACAGACTTTACCAGCTTGTTAGTACTTTCCTAGCAGTCTGACTGACTGGGTGTTTACTATCTGGCTGCAGTGATCTGCTTTCTTCTTCCTGCTCTTCTTGTCTTTCTCCATTACCATTTCCAATAAGAACAACATGAATCCAAATATTACCTACATGTAAATTTCAAAATAAGTGGAATGGTGGTAAGGCACAGCAAAATCTTTGCAAAAAATCCACAAAATTATACACGGATTATCAGTCTTTATACTGTCCTGTATTAAATAATACAACATAAATATAACTACACCAGGAGCCCCACTCAGAGATGCTTTAAAGTGCAAGTTGCATCAGTGTAATCACTGGCAAATATTTGGGGTCATCATGAAATGAAAAGGAAAAGGAAGTTCATGTCACAACGGGATGATACACGCTCTCAGGAAAGACATCTCACCTCTGAGGAACAATCTTCAGCAGTAGTGGAAACTTCGCTCTCCGGCTGCGAGAAAGAAGACAAAAGTAGTGTCATCAATACTGCATTGTAGAAATTATTTCAATTGTACCAAAATTAGGACTTATTAAGACTCCACAACATCACATTAATCACAAAAAATAAATTAGCTACAATTAAGCCCAATCAAAGTCATGTAAACAGTTAAATGAGGGTAGTTGCTGTTAACTGTGGCCTTTTGTTGAAATGAAAGTCCCAGCATTAAAAAGATTATGGTCATAACGGTTTCGATAAGTCTCCTGAGCTTTAATCCACGTTAAAATGCACATAATAAAATGTCTGATTATAACAACTGGAAGCGATGCCTGCGTTACGTCCCATTTCAGTCCGCACTCTGCATTCAAATATGGCCTTAACCTACTTCTGCTACAAAGCTCCTTTCTCACTCCCACATTGTAATGATGGCCATCATGGAAGCCTATTTTCAAGTTAATTCCTTGTTCAAACACTGACACAGCATGGGGGCCCAAAACAAAGGCTTTGCAATATGACAGTATATGTTGTGTAACAATAGAAAAACGTCTATATTTTTTTTGGGAAATTAGCAGGAGGGCAACACAAACAAACATGGAGCAGAGAGACACAGAACACGAGAAAAGACAAGGAGCTTGTTGTCAAAGGAAGGGTTACTTCTGTGGCATAGATGTGGTTCGAATCTGTTTTCAGAACAGTCTAATCATCTCAAACTTTGCACAAAGAGCCATATTGTGAGATATAACAAACATTTTATCACAACCTCGTTAACACGGGAGCTTGATGCAAAGTTTACTTGAGATGTCTAAGAGGCATCAGTGAGTCAACATACTTGTATTTGCAATTACAATCTCTTTCAAATGCCTGTGAAAGACTTGAGAATGGAAAACTTTGACGTTGTTGTGTTTCCACAGCAACCCCTGCCTGCTCACAGACAGCAGCATCACTACAAGACCACTGAAGAGAGCAGAAGCCCATGACCAGTTAGTCTGGGAAAAAAATAAAAAGAAATGCTGTGAAAAAAAATACCTATCTACTTTTTTTATTCACATATACCATGCTGTATGGCTTACTCTCTTAAAATTCATGAGTTTCTTTTGTTATATAAACAGCAGTTCTCTTCTGTGCTGAAAAAAAAAAAAAAGACACAGCATTGTCCAATGTCCTTTTGTAACAGAGAGGATGCGGCTGACTCTCAAGGTAAAACACTCGCCGTGCAAGGAAACACTCATATAATCAGTCGACCTTAAGGTCTGCTAAAAAGTGGTGCAAGGCCACAGGAATTGGTCGCACAGACCGACGCATCTCAACCCGTTTGAAGGCAATTGTCTGTTTCCATGGCAACCGCTAGTTTTTGTGGACATGTACCGCATCAAATGTACAATGGGTTCAGGGAAAGAGTGGCTGCACAGCGTCGATAGAGGAGACTGATTGGACTTGAATGAAGAGAGAAGAAAAATGTGCATGAGAGCCCTCAGGTCTCTGCATATTTTTAAACTGTTTTAGAATTTCGGGCCGAATAATGCGAGCGGATGAATATTTATTAGAAACATAACTGAGGCGAGAGAAAGTTCAGACTCCAACTTTTCTATTTTCTTGAGCTAGAGGAATTCATCACAGGATTGAAACACATATCTCTCTATTCTTCTTAATGTTTTCATGATAAAAAAATAAATAATTGATCAGCCATTCTTTAAATGACAAGAAGCAGTGCTTGCGAGGGCTGCGGCTGTATTTGTGACTATGACATGAATTCATAAAATGTATAAACATTCAAAGCATTCATAAACAGGTTGTTGAAGTGTGTGCTTGCTCTTATACATGTTATTTAAATAATTTTCTTTTAGTAAGGTGCAAAGGTCTCTCTGCTTCTTTTTTTAAATATATTTTGGTTGCATTATATGACTCAGTAATGCAATACAAACAAAAAAGGCTGCGACTTTCCATGTCTACCAAGACTTAAAAAGGACTTTCCTTAAAAAAAATGTATAGTATTATGCAAAAAAACCCCAAAAACCTTTTTTATCATCACTTATAACCCACTACAGGTGTGCGTCTGTGTCTTTATCTGCAGTGACCATGCCCTCTAATTTTGCTGCGTTTCTAGGGGTAAGAATTAGGGCAGTGAGTGTGTAGCAGCCAATAACAGCATGCAGACTGTGGGGTTTGTACTGTAAAAACATAGCAACCAGGTTACATCGCTGTCTCTGTCTCTCTCATCTGCTCTGTGTCTGTGTCATGAGTGTATAAAGAGCTGAAGGTTTGTGTGTCTGTTTGACTGAGGTTTGGGCTGAGATGCAAACACACAAAAAAAAGGAGCAGGGAGGCGATAGTGGACAGGATAAAGCAAGTGATTCAGCTGAAATCACACAAAATCCAGCATTGCAACAACTTTCTGCTGGCTTGGCCAGCGGTGTGGCTGTGTCAGTTTGTGCTTTAGAACATTTCTTCAATAAAAACAATAGTTTTTTTCTCCAATATATTGTTATCTATCTGCTAAATGTTTACCATCTCTTTATTCATTCACTAGCTCACTTGACCATCTCACACTCTCTCTCTCAGCTTTGAATGGTGTGTTTACAAGCAACAACTGACAAATACTGCAAAGTTTAGCCTTAATAAATACTAAATTTTAAAATTCTGAAGGAAATAAATAAAATAAATACATCTTTTCCTGCTAAAAAAATCTGACATCACTGCTCTGTGCTCCCAGCTGGTCTGGTTGTCATGACAGCCACTTTGGGATCATTAAGCTCCAGGTGAAAACAGAGACAAAACTCCAGAGAGGACAGCCATCATTCTCACACAGATTTATACAACTCTTTTTAGCTCTTATAAGCACATGTCAATTATTAGAAAATTAAGTCATAAATAGAATCTGAAATAATTGAAAGTTTTAAGATGCAGAGTCATCTTTAGCCATGAAACCACCACTCAGTCAATCAATCAATAATTAAATAGTTACAAGTTAATGTCAACAACAGTTTTTAGTGTAACACATGACTTTTGCAGTTTGTCCAGCAACACCAGGTTTTTGTGAAGTCTTTCTTATGCATTAAAGGAATAAATATATATTGATATTGTGTATGGAAATACTTTAAGTAGTCATACACTGTTTTGAGTAAGTTACAGTGTCTACCTCTATGGTGTAGGTCTGGTCATGTTTGACAGTTTCTCCGCTCCGCAGCGTCCTGGCGAAGGCAAACTCCCGGGTAGGTGGGTCCTTATTTCCTTCCTGTGATCCATCTTGTCCTCCAACTGAACCCTCCTCTTCTCCCACAGGCTGATCCGGCTCGACCTCCACCCTACCCTGAGAATCCCCCTCCGAGTCCTCCGCTGTCTTCTTTTTCTTCTTCTTCTTCTGTTTCTTCTGGGAGTCCGCGTGAGCTTTCCTCTGGCGGTACTCAGCCAACTGGATGGAACAAAGGAAAAGAGACAGTGTTAAAAATAACAACTCAACTTTCTGTTGCAACTGCACCCCTTGAAAATTTAAAAACATTAGCAAATAAAATCAATTCAGTGGCCTTTTAAATGCTATTCTAGTCTACATTTCTGCTCGTAGCCTC
>JAPZDV010000008.1:8103088-8137154 GCA_029814665.1 Acanthurus lineatus
GTCACTACTACTTTTTCGACTAAAACTACTGCTACTGAGTTGTTGAGCTGGAACTTACTTGCAAAATTTATCTGTAATTTTAAATTTTAAAAAGGTTTTTCTATTAAAAGTGTTATTTTCTTTGGCATTTAATTTGATGGTTTTGCCAAAAAAAAATTAGTCTCTGTTAATTTCATCCACGGTCTATTAATCGACCTTGCAGAAAATGTATTGGTAATACACTGAGGCTTCAAGGCTTTTTCGCTGTTCTGCTTTTTTCATACAGTGCCATTCAAATTCAGTGCGGCATTAGATTGTGTATGCAATCATGTGTTTCCGATCTTTGGGTGTTGTGTGGGTTTTACAGGCAGCATTATGTGGTGCCCAATGATAAATGAAGAACAAAGCTGACCAAACACAGTTAAACATCAGTAACTGCAGCATTTGAGCGTTCATGACTTATTAAGAGTCAGTTAGTTCATCAGCGGATCGTGAATCTGGTGCCTGAGGAAAAAAAAAAAGGCTTACTGAATGGAAGTCTGTTTAAAGTACTTCATCAAAAAAAAAGGACAAAGACACTTCAGTACATGTGATGCTTAAAAAAGTTCTAACAGGCAAAACTTTAAAAATGTGTCACTGAATCAGTTCTAGTTTTGTTTGACACTGTTTTGGAGACATACTGCTAAAAATACTGTAGCTGTACTGAAATACAACATTGCAGTGGAACCTGTGTGTGTGTGTATGTGTGTGTGTGTGTGTGTGTATGTGTGTTGGGGGGGTGCTGGGTCATGTGTCAATGAGACTGACAGCACAGCATTGTGTTAGTACAACAACGAGCTACTGGAGGCCACAAATCAATCAACATTAGCCTATAGCCTTGAAAACAAAGCAGAGTGTAGCTTCCTGTCAGCCACTCCGTTTAAAACTACAGCAGCAGGTGAAGCCTTGTCAAGAGGCAAACAGACTTTGCTGTCATTTATATGTATAAGCACATATTCATCTCACTGTCAATGAACCAAAAGCTGACCTGTAGGAAGGGAGGGGGAGTTCTGCCCTTAAGTCTCTTTACAAAGCTGTTTCAAGTTGTAATTGTTCACTTGTAATATGCATACACTGAAAATTAGAATTTGCAGGGCCATGCTGAATAGTTCAAACTTTGAAATTTTATTCATATTGTTGACATTAGCAGTCTAAATTATCATCCAAGTGTAGAGCCCCTGTATTGCAGGGTGTTGCAGAGTGTGTGAGGACCAGGCAGAGCTGATGTACAGATGTGGGGAGATGGGAAGCTCTAAAGCAGAGAGTCCACGGCAGGTTGGAGCTTCTGGAGGATTCACACCTAATTCTGCTCTGATCCAAAAAACCCATCCTGCTCAATAACTTCACTAAATGCTGGACTTTGGCTAGAAATCAGATGTGCAAGGCTTTCTAAAGTCTTCAAAAAAACAAAAAGCAAAGTTTTACTTGGGAGCAATCGTGACTTAACACTTTCAAGGCTGTTATTTGGTGCAAATCAGATTGGCATGAAAAACTGCAGCGTGTGAGTAAACAAAGAAAACTGTCTTCAAAAACTGCAAAAAAACATTCTGGTGTGAATACAAAACAGGCATTAAATCTTGATCTTAAATAAACTATTGGCTCTGTTAATGAGCTATCTGCAGCATATAGACAATACTTCCTATCTAAGAAGCTTTTCGCCTAATTAAAAGTGAAAACCAAAAAGTTTCTTGCATGGTCTGCTTAACAAGTTTTCAGTTTTGCTGAGGAACAGCAGCTTAAGATTACATCTATATCTTTTCTCCTCTAGCACTTTTCTGCAAGGTGCTGACTGCTGTCACCTCAGGTAAAAAAGCGTTTTGTCTATACAAAAAAAAGGCGAAAGGCTTTCCTTAGACATAACAAAAGTGTCTAGAAATGCTCAGAAAGTTAAGTTCAGTTATCACACAGGCTGTAGCTAATTTGAACTGGACAGCTTTCGAACTATCACATTCAATTAATCACCTCACAATCCCTTTGCAGGAAGCACAGTACGATACTACAGGAGCTGAGAAGGATTCAGTTTTGTGTATTCAAACACAAAGGGATGATAAAGACTGCAGCATACAAATAAAACTCTTCAAGTAATAAACTGCATGAGCCATGTGGATCATTGTCAATTCACCACAGAGAGCTGTGCAGGGGCACATCCATGATTAGTCACCTGCAGGATTAACCATTCAGGCCCGAGCTAAGTGGATCACTTGTACTTTTGCTGTTCTCAAAACCTCCAATGCTGCTTGACAGTGACACTGACCTTTAGGGTATCTGAACCTGAACACCTACTTGTAATTTCCTGTTGATGCACTGTTTAAAGCTGCTGTTATACACAGTTTGTCAAATGTATCTCCTATGATAGTTCATGCATACATGTTTACATGTCTAAAAAAACCTTTTTAAGGCTATAACATATTGCACTTTGTTTTGCAGATAATAACACGGATGCATGGAAAAAAGTAAACACATTAACTTGTATTTTTTATGGCGGAAGCTGGTGAACTCACTAACTTTCTTTTAATCAGTAACTACCAGGCACATGAGAAGCAGAGGAACAAATAAGCACAAGATCCTCTATGAAAGATGCTTGGATCCCTTGGGCAATAAAAGAAAACACAGCAACGACCCCCCTGAGCCAATAAGAATAGTTTTAAAAATGCTAGAAACAACAAATGGACTGTTCAAGATAAAATAATTCTCATCAATGATCCAGTTGATAAAAAACTAATTGCACTGGACTCTATAGGCAATTTACACACTTTCCTCCTGTGAGTGGCACTATAAGAAGACTTTGCAAAGGCCTTTTGAAGCATCTGCAGGGTTTGCTTTCAAATAGTGTGGACCTGAAAGAGGTAATATACTTAGAAAGATGTAGAAAGATAGAATGAAGGAGATTATGTTAATGTCACAGATTCCTCCTTGATTGTAAAACTGCCACACTTGAGTGTTAGTTTCTTTGACCAAACATAAAATCTTAAAATCATCTTACTGCAGTGTTGGATGCTCTTCAAAAAAAACAAAGCAGAAATATTGAATTTGAAGTCTCATCTTCCATGTAACTGGAGAACTGTGGCAAACTCTGGCATAAGTTACTCCATATTGCCGGTAACACACATGCAATATGGTCCATTTTGCCACAAAGAAAAGTGCAACAATACTTTTAACCGCTAATGGCTTGGAGCAATTTACGCTTTGCTCATTGTCTGCTATGACTCAGTAGGCATTTGCTCAGGATAGACATCATTTCAAGTAGACTATACAATAGATGACTGACAGTTCTCACTTCATTCAGACATCAACATGAACTCTGCCTATTCATCATTCAAGAAATACATTATTCTGTCACTGTTAATGGTCATTTCTCCTCAGCTTCAAACTGACAAAATCAGAACAGCTCCCCTGACAAAGTCATAATATCAAATTTCTGATTAAAATTAAAGGCATAAAAAAAAAAAAAACCTTGGAAAGGTTTGGAAGTTTCCAGAGACAGTGACTCAGTGACTCATATCAATATCTAAACACTTTTGATAGCTTTGTGATTGATCAGCTTGGACTCAGTCTGAGCTTACAAGATGCATTCAGAGTCTGAGAGGCTATTAGAGCAAATAAAAATGACCTGGATATCACTGCTAACCACCATTAATGTGCTATCAGTGAAATATCTTGTGAAGTTTCTCTTCCACACATGAGGACATGGTGACATGGTGCTGTGTAAAAAAAAACAAAACAAACAACAGTGAAAACCTCCTGCAGTACAGAGGGACCTTTCATACACCAAAATGCCAAAGCCAAAACCATGGAGATGGTCTTTCTCGTGGTCTCTCCTACTGTGCTGACCTAAAAGCCAGGGCACCTCCTCCAGTATGAAACCTGGAGCGACCAAAGGACACACCAAAGCAAGCAAATTATGAGTTTCTCTGCAAAGCCAGAATGGAAAGTGTTTGTAGTGTAGCACCTTTTCAAGTCTGTATGACAGAATTCATTCTTATTTTCAGTACCAAAGCTTAGGTTAGAAATAGAAAATTGAAGTTAGTCAAAAACTGCAATTTCAGTTTGTGAATTTTGTGCTGAGATGAAGCTATTAAGATTGAATCTATAAACATTAAGTTGCTCTCCTTGTTTGGACAATTTATTTTAATTCCTCTTATTACTGCCCCCTTCAGGGTGCTATTTTATCACATATTGTATTATCTACTTTATGGATGGTAAATCACACAATGGAATGACCTGCTAAAAATGATAATGTGTTTTGTAGATCTACTTGAAGGTAGGTTACTGACAAAATTTACACCCAAAGTGTTCAGTCAACATGTACCAATAATGCAACTGCTACAAGGTCATGAAATACCCTACCAGTCAAAAGTATAAAAAAATGGGTAAGCAGACACAACAGTTCATCATTTATTTCACTGCCAATTATCAGGTGAAACAACCTTTATGTCTTAGACACAATAAAAAAAATACATACAAGTTTACAAGATTCAATTAAGTCCAGCAATGTCCTTCCGTGCAGTAACATTGTTTTGCATCACTTCGTAAACAGGTGAGGGGGTGTCCTGATCAAAATCTTACTACTGCTGGTAGATAATGCCTATGTAGCACAAATTTGGCATGTGGGGCAGTGTTTGCTCTTCCTAGTGGGGATATGTCCTGTAAATCCTGTTACACCAGCCTGTCAGCCTCACTTCAGGTGGCGTTTATAAGCCTTTGATAACAATGTGACGACTGGACTTAGACGTGATTAAAATTAGTTTGGCGTGCCCACCCTCACACACCAGTTTCATAACAATGAAATGAAACACTGGAATAAGGTTAGACACGCGTTTACTGACAAAGGAGTCTAGTGTTGCTAGCAGTGGCTATGCTAACACCCCGGCAAACCAACCAACCCCCGGCTGTCAAAGCAGGGCGCATGTTTGCTGGGGCTGACAGCTGAGAGGGGGATACGAAAGGGAGGGGGGGGTCAAAAAACAGCTGACAGACACACAGCCGTGTGAAAACAAGTTGTCGACAACACTGAGTTACTACTTTACATCAGTGATAGCAGACTTAGTGAGTTATGCTAACACCAAAAACTAAGAATCCTACCTTTGCTTTACCGGCCTCAAGCTTCTTTTGCCTCTCCTCGTCTTCCATCACCGCGGTCCCTGTGGCTAAAACAAGAAGGAAACTGCTTCATGCGAAATATCAGCGAGAAAAAATTTAAAAACTACGGCTCTAATATCTCTCGTCTGGCTTCCAGCTGGTTGCCACACACTTCCATTCGCATTTACTAGGTGCTGTCTCCTTGTATGTAGTCCGCCGCCATGTTTTCCACGTAAACATGAGACTCAACAATGATGACGTTCTGTGTGCGCTTTCGCGGCCACGCCCCTTACATTCCATTAGTGATGCATTTAGGTGCTGTTAGAAATGTAAAGACTCTATTTACAAATGCTCACCATCCCGTACTGGGATAAAGTTTAGATTAGTGGTAGAGTTAATAATTAGCTATTTTAATTCTTTATAAATGGGCAGTATCACATAATAGACCAAGTAAAGTACTGCATTCATATTTTTTCCAACTGTTATAAAAATATAAAGGCATTAACAACTGATGTACTTAAGGTATCTACAGTAAAAGTATTCATTATGCAAACTGGCTACGTTTTATGAAATGCTATCAGTCCTTCAATAATATTGGAATCTGTACTTACATGTCTAAATCTAATAAATCTAAACATTTTAAATCTAATTTTGCAAGGTGGTTAGAAACTATATCTGACAAATACATGTTTTGAAGTAAAAAGTAAGCTACATTATTTCTCTGTTGAGTAAAAGTGTAAAGAGGATTTAAAGTTAGAAAGCTGTTTTTTAAATTTGTGTACAAGTAAATTAGTAAATGCATCCTTACTAACATTCCACTACTACAACTTAATAATCAAACAGTTGCTGACTGACTAAAACCTTTTAAAAATATGCTTCTTTTTTTATTTTATTGGGGATTTTGTGTTTGTTTTTGTATTTAAATTTTGGAAAAAATAATACGGGCAATGAAGAAATAACATATTCTTTTCATGCATTAATGTACTGCAATCGCTAGTAATGACACCAACATTTCTGATTGTTTTCATAATGTCACAAATTTTGCTGCATTACATGCCGTCTGTATCCTGCTTCAAACGTCTGCTCAGTTTCTATGGAAACAGGAGGAAAGGTTTCCAGAGCTGTCCCAGTTGAGAGGTTTCTTTTTTAACACCAAATATTTTCAATTCAAAGCAGTGTTTTTGTTGTTGATTTGATCTTTTTCTAAGGTTTCAGCCGTCACCTCACATTTTCACAGTGTGATGCAGGATTGGGTGTTATATGAACATTTCAAACAGCAGGCTTGTTTACTTTGAAAAGGAAACATTTAAGCTTGGCTGAATCGGACTGCAGGTAACATGAGAGACTGGCGTCAGTTTCCAGGACAGATGGAGATGATAAAGAAAAGGATATGCAATATATTATTACTTACAGGCAGTTGTTAAAATTTATCTCATAGTTTTTATACCATTGAAACATGTGACTGTCGTGTCTTAAAATCTGGATGCTTGCCCTGTATCAGTTCTGCAGACAGTTTCAGGTTAAAGCAGTGATAGTCAGCTTAAATTGGGTCATGACATGTATTTATTCATTCATTCTTCTACATGAATCATTGAACAAATCAGAAATGCGGACAGTGATTCAGAGGATGAAATAATAACTGCCAGGGCCGTACACTTCAGAGATGTTGCTGATTTAAACTATTTACTGCTTCCTTAGTTTGAATCAGTTAATCTTTGTTTGCCTTGTGTAAAGCACAACACAAAAACACTGTAGAGGAAACACATTTTTTACTGTAAAAGAAAGCTTTGAAATTTTGATATTGTTTAAGCATTTGTATTTGTCCTGTTTCATTTAATTAAGTGGTAATCTTTCAGTAATCAAACTTTCAGGAATATTTTGCTGGTGAAGAGATTTGAAATACCACTATCTAATATTCATATTTTGATCCTGTTTTTTCCCCATAAACGCAGACAAGTTAAGGGTCCTGAGCCTAAAAACAACCTTAGGCCTCAAAAAAATCCCACACTTTTTGCCCTAAATTTAAAGCCTTTGAGGGATTTAAGCAAATATTAATTTAAGAAATTCAGTCACCTCATGTATTGTTAACAAAATATGACTTTCTCATAACTTGCTGGATTCACGTTAGTAAAAAAAGAAAAAAAAAGTTAAGTTTTTTTGCTTCTTAGAAACATTTAAGACATACCAGCAGCAGCAGGAGAAGATGCTCTGTGTCTTCTGCTTACAGGAGCTGAACAGCTTATAGTCTGGCAGATTTTGAATTCCACCCATCTTCTTTTGGACATTCTCACCAATTTGATCCCACTTGTGAAGACTTGCTACCCCTGCAAAAGCTTCTAGGAGGCATAGGGTGTTTGAAAGTTTCACCAGTCTATAAATTATTGATTCACTGAAGGAGTAGTGTGTCAGTAGTTACCCAAGCAACTTTACTAAGCAGACCACAGAAAATTGATCAGGACAGAATTCTATTTAATACGAAAAAAAGCAGTAGGCATATTAATTCAGAGGGAGAAAGAAAACTGGCATACTGAAATTAAAATTATTGGACAAAATCATCTGAAACAAATCATGTCGAAAACAGCACCTGTATGTTACAGTGAATTCTACATTCATTGAGGTAAAAGTAAGAACAAAATCATAGACACACATCTGAACACAGTAACCTTTAATAAACATCCACCTGAAACAGTTTCAATTAAAGGATGTAGATTAACATATGAATGCAGCCAAGTCTATTCCAGATTATCACAGCGCTATTGCATTGTGTCACCTCAATAGTAGAAAGAAATTAAATGCTAAAACTGGCCAGTTATTTGCAGAAATTAGATGAGAAAAAAGTATTTTATCAGGACAAAATTTTTCTAAAGTCTTTGCATTAATATTTAATTATTAAAAAGAAGTGCATACAATCTTTTATGTTCTTTTTTCCTTTTGCTTTTTTCTATGTAGCCTGAAAATGCATGGACCAATTGTCTTGACTTGGTATTTGAACAAACAAACAAACTGTATTAAACTGAATGAAAGTTTTAGCTAAATATTCATTATAAATTGATTGTCATATGGTGATGAAAGCGTGGAGCAACTGCAAAAATCACATGCATGAATTGTCTCATGAGAGAACATCGTCTTATCAGAGTAATAAATGCAGCCACAGCCTAATATCTTGTGGCTCACATTTATTTCATCTCAGTCTTTGTCTTATATATTAAAACGGTTCAAACATGCAGATACATAAACCATAAGAGTTACTCCATATCGCATCAGTATTCAAATACAGGGCGAAGTATTTTGGACCATTGTGAGACAAGAGAGTCTGTGTGGTGGGGTCAAATTAACTGTCCTGTCGATGACTGAGACAAAATTAAATTGAGACTCAATGATGGAGGGAGCTCTTTTCACAAAAACACTTTAATCTTGGAGCATTGGGGTGGAAGCTAATTTGCATAATGAAGATATCACTGTGCTGTATTAAAATATTCATGTGTGGTGGGACTCATCAGAAAAGAGGCACAATGGGTTAGTAGGTCCTTCAGTGTGAGCTTTGAGCCAAACCACATGGCAAATGCTCCCTTGTACAGCTTGGACATAGAAGACCATCAGATATATGTCTGGCATGCATTAAGTATTAATGCAATCCAGTTCCTTTACGGTTATGCTGAATACATTAAGATGGTCAGGTGTCATATTACAGTCATAAATGGACTAGAAAATCCTATTGAACTCTGAGGGCTTTGTGAGAGGCTGAATACTTATTCAGAGAGTAGGTTCTGTGCAAAATAATAATGTACTTCTCCAGTGAGAACATTTGTTTTTGTGAATTTTGGGGTGCTTAAACAGGAGGAAGCGAGAGTTTGATAGTAATTTTGACTTTCCAGTATTTTATATGGATATTTTTCCATAAATTGACAAATTGTCAGAATTTATCAAATAAAACTAAGGTATAATGAAAGATTTTTTCATCACCAGAGCGTGGGGAAGGAAATAGATATTTATAACATCAAAAATGGAGGTAAGATGCACATTAAACTAAATTTAAAAGCTATATAATGTAAAAAAAAAAATAAGGAGGGAACAATATTTTTAGATGCAAAGACACGGAACCAAAAGAGAGGGGCATTGAGAGGGGTAATTGTTTATGATAATATCTCTAATTCATGGTTAACTTCTAATCTTATGGGTGTAAATATGATGTGTAAATAAGCGCAGCCACTAACTAGCAACCTTTTGCTTCTATCTAGTGGTCAAAAGAGGACATAGACTCTATTAAACTCCGAAACGCTAGATGGCGCGATTGCGAATATTTTTCTTCTGTTTTTATTATGGCAGGTATCGCGAGATTTGAGTGAGGTTGTCAAAAATTTTCAATTCACCCTCTCTGGCACGCCGGCTGCGAACCGAAAGAGACTGAATGTATATTTTATCAATTTTATTTAATTTCCAGGAGTACACGAACACCTAAGGTATTTAAAGGCGACACTGATTTTAAACACTATGCAGTAAAACCTGCAAAAAATTTAATTTGTGGCGAATAAAGTTGCTCAACGGATGAATATCGCAGGTAATGTGAGGACAGGGAACTTATCGGTGACCGACCAAGAGAGAGTTCATGTTGATGTGACGACTAGTTTCCTGAATTTAGTATCGACTCAAACGTTAGTTACCGGTATGTTAAACAAATGGTGGCTTGTAGATAAAATAAGTATATCGGCTCCTGTTTCACAAAGAAAAGGCTATGTATGATAATACACTGGCGAGCTAATCTACATTATGAGCAACGTTACTCTAACTTTGTTCATTTCAAGCTAATTAACTGATTATATTACTGTATTTGAACTAATTCTGCTTTAAATCATAGTGATTTTTTTTTTGTTGTTGTTGCTACTTTCACTATCGTTTCCACTACTGCAACATTAGGCATAAGGTAGTTGAATGATACCACCAAAGACATCCTTATTATAACGTATTATTAAGCCATTATAAACATTATGCACGTGACAGCGTGGCTATGACAGGCGAACTCTTGTTTTTTTTTGACTACTTCTATGTTGTATTAAGCTAATGAGGTTTATTAATCTTCTTTCAGATCCATTGAAACAGGCAGTGAATGCTACATTGCTGTTAAAAATGGCAGCAGCATCAGGTGTGAGGTTTTTCCTCACAATCCGTCGATCGGTAGCATTGCAGCCAAGCTTTGTGCTTCACAGAAGCCTTTGTAGCTCCAATACCAAAAGTAATGAACCGAAGTCCACAGTTAACCCGGAGAACGAATCCCTCCTGGAGAACCTGAGTTTAATGGGAGTTGACTTGAAGATGGCACGCCAGCGGCAGCCTGGGGTGCTTCGCAGAACTTTCACGAATGAGCAAGGTTTGGCTCAGTTTCTGCAGAGCAAAGGTGCAAGTGGTAAAGTAATAGCAGGCATCATATCCCGGTATCCCCGTGCAATCACCCGTTCGATTGAACACTTGAACCAGCGCTGGGAGCTGTGGAGGAACATCTTCAAGACTGATGGAGAAATTGTGAGCATCCTGGATCGTTCACCTGAGTCCTTCTTCCGGTCCAGTGATAATGAAAACTTGGAGAAGAATGTAGCCTTTCTGATCTCACTGGGACTGAACACTAAAGACCTCCATCGGCTGCTGACAACAGCTCCACGGACTTTCTCAAACAGTGTGGAGCTCAACAGGCAGATGGTGGAGTTTCTGCAGGACGTTTGTGAAGAACTTGGAGGACAGAATCCAGAGCACTTTGCTAAAACAATAATATCCAGAAACCTTTATATTCTTATCAGAAGCATTAAGAGAGTCAAAACAAACATTGATTTCCTAAGAGCTTCACTTAAGTTGAATGATTCAGAGCTACTTGCTCTTCTTCAAGGCTCTGGGGCTGAAATTCTAGACCTTTCCAATGAATATCTAAAGAAAAATTTTAAGAGTCTCCAGCAAAAGATGGTTTCACTTGGCTGCGGGAAAGCTGACGTAAAAAAACTGATCATCAGCTATCCAATGGTTCTGTACATTGGGCTGGAAACGCTGAGCACAAAACTGGACTGTCTCCTAAAAGGAGGGGTAACAATCAAGCAGATTGTGGATAAGCCCAAGGTTTTAGACTACAGCACACAGAACATTACAGAGCGACTCAAGGAGCTGAAGAAAGTGGGATATGACTTTCAAAAGAACGGCATTAATGTGCTGGACTCAAGCTGGAAGCGGTTTGCTGCAAAGATTGAAAAACTTAGTGCCACACTGGATGACTGAATGTAACTGTCTGTATTATAATGCCACTAATGCTGGATACCACTTTTAAATGAACTTGACTTCATGATGACGACAATTTGTTTTTTGTTGTTTCAAAATTTTATTTTTTCACGTAGCAACTACAATAAGCTTTCTTCCTTTTCTGATGTCTCTTTTGTAATATGTCAATATATCTGGTGGGGCAGCAACTAGCAGCAATTTCATTATTGATTAATCTGCCAAATGAGAACATGATGTTTTGCATTGCTATTGATATGCATTTGCACTGCTTTTAGAAATAAATATTTTTCTGGTCATGTCAAAAGATAAAAGATAGATATATATAGATAGAAAAAATAGATGTTAGAGACAGGAGCTGTTGGAAATCATGTGAAGAAGCAAACTCGAAATAAAAATGAGATCCAGGCAGAAAGTACTTATTAAGACTATTAGTGTGAGTTTTTAACAATGTAGTACATGGATTTGTGGCCATTCTATGTGACAGGAACATTTTATGCATCTTACAATGATCTGAAGAATTGGGGGGGAAAATGTATCCGGAACCAACATTCGTCAGCTTGTTTGGAACCACGGACCTCAGTGCACTGATGCACAGTCGCCTTCTCACGCCGCTGGATTGTTGCACTGCATGTTATGGCGTATGACAGACGTCAGAAGTGAGAAGAACATAAACTTAGTGTATTTTTTCAGCCTTTACTTTTTTACAACACATTAAATCGCTACAAATTAGCTCCAAATGCGTTAGCCAGCAGGTATTTGTTTGCGTTAACGGCTGTTATGTTAGCATGTTAGCTTGTTAGCAGGGTGAGGTATTTAGGCTATATTCAGTTAATTTCACCGTACAAGCAAAAGCATGGTGCGGTAGTTGGTCATTTTGGCAGCATGTCAGGTGAGTGAAGTCGCGAATTTGCATGCAATTTAATTAGATTAGACAGCTCAACTCATTAGTAAAGTTAAAGTCAATTTTTATGAAGTAATGTTACAGTTAAATGTGCAGTAACGTTGTAGAGTTTTTCTTGGTGACAGCCCTTGTAGCGTAGAAGCAGATAATCGGTCTTCAGCACGATAGCTTGGTTTAAAGTGATCAGTCTATGTAACAATGTATTTCAGAAACTGGACTGGAGAAAGCTTGTGAAGGTGTGATGGAAACCAAAACAGAGGAAACCGTTCAAGTGAAAACGGATGTAATTATTAAGGGCGAAGCTGCCCTCAAACCACAGTGAGTAAGCAGCCATCTGTGGCAAATATGAGTTCAATACAATACAGTGCCCATCACATCAAAGTCACAAGATGTTACTTTTCTTTTTCCTCTTGTATTTGCAGATTTCTAACAACCAAAGAAAAATTTCATGAGTTTATAGACTCTGAGTGGCAGGGTGCAAAAGGAGAAAAAACCCTTGAAAATGACAATGCTGAGCAAACAAAGGATACATCTATTGAGGAACCTGAAGCTAAAAAGCTCAAACTAGAGCCTGAGGACAGAAATAATGCAGGAAAACCAGATGGTAAAAGACATCGAGGACAGAATAAGTCAAGGCCACACACAAAGCCCACTGCCTATGATGAGAAACGACTGTGTCTCTCAGTCTTTAAGGTAATTGATCCTTCACAATTGCTACATACGATGCTTTTCAATCGCTGTACCACCTGATAACTATTTTAATGATATTTCCCATCAATTGCAGGACAATAGAGTATGCCCCTTTGGTGACAAATGCCACTTTCACCATGATGTGGCAGACTACATGGCCACTAAGCCTTCAGATATCGGACAGAGCTGCTACCTTTTTGACACATTTGGAAAGTGTGCTTATGGTCTCACCTGTCGCTTCGCCAAGGCGCACACTACACCTGACTTCAAAACCATGGAGAACGCAGAGCTAATTAAGAGCCTTGAGGGAAAGACCACAGTGAAGAACAGCCTGACTAAAGACCTCCAGAACCGTCTGAGGAAACGTTCAGTGTCCTTTAAGAAGTCAGCAGAATACCTCAAAACACTTTCAAACAATAAAGAAAAGAAAGAGCAGCAAGCAAATGGTAAGACGACCAAAGAGGTAGATACTAATGGCAGTGCACTCACAGATATTTTGTTAGGATTTCGCTTGTGTTTCTGCTCTGTCTTTAGCTGTCTGTTGTCGACTTATAATGAGTCTGTTAAGTGGTTTGAAATTAAACCGGCACTGAAAGAAGTGCAGTAATTAGAAGTGAAAAAGAAACGTCTCTGAAGTGAGACATTGCGATTCTAATTAAAGCTTTCACTAAATTAGCTCCCCTAATTTGAGTATGGCAACTAGCATGCCATCTTTTTGTCATTTAAACTGAGCACGTGTCAAATGACAACCTGTATGAATCCTTAATTAGAGAGCTCCTTAGTGACTCTTTGTTGCTGCTCATTTTAATACACATAATGTTTAGCTTCCAAATATTTTGTTTTATATTTTCAGAAATATTTAATGAAAGCATCTTAAATTTTTATTTTTGATTAGATTTAAATTTGATGCAATTGTTCACAAATTTCCCACTCCTAGGTGATGCTTGTGCAGCTGAAATATGTGCAAATCCAGCAAATCCAGCAGATGGGGAGCAGAATGTGTCCGCTGAAGCAGAAACACAGGTACAAACTGCTACTCTGTGCACTTCTTCTTATTTGTTATCTGTCTTATGAGGTTATTTAGTGGGTTTCTTGATGTTTTATGAGTATTTTTACACCTTTGCTCTGTGATCAGCCAGAGGCCAGCCCAGATAATCAGCCTCCAGTGAAGACTGTTGGTCCACTGACTGATGAAGATGTAATCAAGTTGCGGCAGTGTGAAAAGAAACAGGTCCATCTCAGCCAAACAATCTTTCCTCCAAATTTATATTGATGCTGATTGATGGTGATAAATATTTAAGAGGATATTTGTGCAAATTAAATCTTTCCACTGGTGTTGATTAATGTCTAAACATTTTTGTGTGTCTGTGTTTAAGGTGGACTTTAAGGACAAGCTCTACCTTGCTCCTCTAACAACTGTGAGTACAGCTGAAGGTAGATGTGTTACTAAATACTGTATTTAAAAAAATACTTTTTGTTGTTCTAGATGAGTTTATTTTAAATGTCACTACAGAGACCTGGTAATATTCCGATTTATAACAATGACTGGTCCATAAACAAGTTTTTTTACCTGACTAAATGATTCCCTTTCTTTTCTCAGTGTGGAAATCTGCCTTTTCGTCGTGTGTGCAAGCGTTTCGGGGCAGACATCACCTGTGGGGAGATGGCCATGTGTACAAACCTGCTGCAGGGGCAGCAGTCGGAGTGGGCTCTCCTGAAGCGGCACGAAAGTGAAGACATTTTTGGCGTCCAGGTAGAGTCCTCAAAGATTACTGAGAATCTTCAAAACTCATCAGAGTGGTTGATTCACTCGTTGGTATTGTTGTTATAAACTTGGCTTGTGGACTTTGTTATGTTTATTCTTCTGTAAAGAAAACTGTGAAAGCAGTTTTTAAGGAAGAGTTAAGATTTTTAAGTTCTGAAGTCCAGATTTGTGTCTCCAGGTGGAAGGCTGTTTCCCCGACACCATGACGAGGTGTGCAGAGCTTATCAACAACAACACTGATGTTGACTTTGTGGACATAAACTCTGGCTGCCCCATTGACCTCGTCTACAAGAAGGTACCTGTTTTTACCACCTAAAAGGATTCAAAATACTCCTCTACTTCAATACCTGGGTCACCAAACATGTTTGTTATGGGGGCTGACACAGAATTAATAAACAAAATGGATCAGCATTCAAGTAAACAAGGAGGGTCTGTTTAGAATTAACATGGTACTGTGATGTGAGAGCTTTACAGTCAGGCAGACTTTTGTGTTTTATGATTGAGTATGTAGAGTACAGATTGTAGTGTTTGGCAGGAAATATTAAACATCAATACGACCCTCTTTGACAGATGGTGTTTGTTTGCTTTCTCCCATCAGGGTGGAGGCTGCGGCTTGATGACACGCACCAGAAAGTTTGAACAGATAATCAAGGGAATGAACTATGTAAGCTTGAACCCATTAACCCAATGTAAAGCGTTATATTTATTGCTTTGTCAGTGAAGGACACATTGTTTTGGCTTGAAACAAAGTTTTTCACTTACGTTTTGATTCAAAACTAATAAAAAAATGTAACAAACTGTTAAAGGCTTAATAAAAACTCGACTTCTTCTGCCTGAAGGTCCTTGATGTCCCTTTGACAGTCAAGATCCGCACTGGTGTTCAGGAGAAGAGCAACATAGCACACAAACTTATCCCTGAGATGAAGAAATGGGGTGTTTCTATGGTCACAGTAAGTCCTGTAGTAGATGAAACATTGAAACTAAATTGTGTTTCTAAATGTCACAAATGATTGTTTTTCCGCTCCTGTTTCTATCATTGAACTTAACCTAATGAGATGTGTCATCAGCACTGATGTGTTATGACACACCACTGATGCCGTTGTTTTCTCTCAGTTGCACGGCCGATCCAGAGAGCAGCGCTACACCAAGTTAGCCGACTGGGAGTACATCAACACCTGCTCCAAGCTGGCTAGTCCCATTCCACTTTTTGGTATGTGAATTTGTCAAGAGTGCAGCTCTGTAGAGAACAAGGAAGAACAGGGCAAACTGTTCTGCTTAAACTACAAGAGTGTCTCTACTGTGCGGAAAAATGTCAAAGATGTCAAAGTGCCAAAGATTTAAAATCATGTATTGATTGGTGTACAGTAATTTACTGCATTTACTGTTGAGGAGCATTAATGTGATCTGTGTTTATTGTTTACAGGCAATGGAGACATTCTGTCCTATGAAGATGCCATGAAAGCCAGAGAGACTGGAGTTTCTGGTATAATGATTGCCAGGTTGGTGCAACATAAGTGACAGTAATAATAAAAAAAAAATTTATTACATTTCAAAAAAGGACACCTTAGGAAGTAAGGTCTTTTACCTTCTTTTTTAATAAAGAATTTTTTTAATTTGGCAGCAGGTGCCATTTATATCATTTTTTACATATATCATATGTTAAAATATGCTTTGTAACCAATAATCATACAAATAGCTAATTGCCTAATCAATTTTAGCTCTCTAGCGGCATGAATGCTCTCATCTTAGCTTCCATGTGTAATCATGATTTTGTTGTTGTGAGATTTTCTGTTGTTCATAACAGCAGTTTATTTCTTGTGCATATTTGCTTTTACATTCATTAAAATGATAACACATTCACATCGAATCCAAAACAGAGGAATCTCTCTTTATTTAGTCCAATAATTAACATGACAAACTTAAATTTGACAGTAGGATTAAATGTGCTAATGTATAAAATCAGTTTTGCATGTTTGACCTTTGCTGTGGTTTGTGCTCCTCAGAGGTGCTCTCATTAAGCCCTGGATCTTCACTGAAATAAAGGAGAGCAGACACTGGGACATCTCATCCGGTGAGCGACTGGACGTCCTCAGGGATTTCACCAACTTTGGTTTGGAGCACTGGGGCTCCGACACCAGAGGTGTGGAGAAGACCCGCAGCTTCATGCTGGAGTGGCTCTCGTTCATGTGCAGGTAGGTGACAACATCTACTTCAGTCTTCTGCTAGAACAATCAAGATTTATTACTGCTTATTATTTTCACACAGAAACAGTCAGTTTGTACGGATTGGTAGCAATGCAGTGTTTTAATAATGGGCTCACTTTAAGTCTTGGTGATCTGAGTCATGCAACATCTTCAAAATGTTTAACAGTCATTAGAAAAGTGAATCTGAAAAATGACTGTGGGATGTAACTGTGAATGGAAAACAACCATATTTATACTCTGGGTTTACAGAATGCAGATCTGATGCTTGAATTAGGTTTTATGGTGAATGTTTTTCAGTCTATCAGTAACAGTTTGTGAAAAATGAGTTGTTTTTCAGTCAAAGCACCACTCAGTGATGTATTATGTTTACAAGAAAAAAAAATTAATGATTATGTTTTACTTTCCTCATCCATCTCTGCCTCTCAGGTATATTCCAGTGGGCGTGTTGGAGCGAGTGCCTCAGAAAATCAATGAGCGACCTCCGTACTACATGGGCAGAAACTACCTGGAGTCACTGATGGCCAGTCAAAACGTTGGGGACTGGGTCAGGATCAGGTGAGCAGAAAACTGTCCACGTATTTGCAAGAAGCATCATTCAAAATCAAGCTTTACTAAAATTGATTCTTGTTTATCTTTTTAATCTCTTTTCCAGTGAAATGCTACTTGGACCTGTACCGAAGAACTTCAACTTTTTGCCCAAACATAAAGCCAATGCCTACAAGTGATATTTTTCTCTGACTACTGTAGCCATCAACAATTTTTTTGTTATTTTGTTTTATTTTTAATAATGGCTCAGAGAGTAACATTTGAAGAAAGAAAATCTATTGTTATTAAATGATGGACTATGAAACAGTCTGTTAATTTGACTTGACCTGTAGTAGTACAAAACGTGTTTTTTTTTGTGTGCTGGAAGTATATGCAATAAATTCTTTTGTCATACTAAGAAATATTTGTCTCTTTATATTTTTCTCCTAAAGAGAAAAAAATGATTTCTGATTTACTGGGTATAACCATATTAATGACATAAATATAATGATTTTCTATGTAATATCTACTTTAAATTTTAAAATGAACGCACCAAGTTAATAAAAACGTCATAAATGTAGAAAGTTACATTTTTTTGCTTTTCGACATTCATGTATAAGAATAGAAAATTCATTTAAATTATATTTAAAAAAATGTCCATGTGTTCAAAAAAGTATTTGCACATTTTTTTTTATGCCAACAGATTTGAGTTAACCTTGTATTTTATGTGGCCAAAACTTAGGCTTTAAAATGACTATAATTAATAACAAATGGCATACTCTTGCAAAAACTTTATCAAACTATTCTTGCAAAGACTTTGGTCAATTAATTTGTTTAAAAAATAAGTGTTAAATTTTAACATGAGAAATGGCTCCCTTTTTCCATGAAGAGCGCAAATGAGCGGTTTTTACAGGTGGGGCTTTAATTGAGCAGAAAGCGCCAATTAGCAGCTCCCAGGTGCAATAAATTACCTTTAACTTAAAACCACTACCAGTAAGGTGAAAGTGTATTTATCCGGGGTTTTAGCAGCTGCAGGGCGGCTTTCACTTGGATCCATGGCTGGGGTCAGGGTTAAGCTGCTGCCGCTGCTGGTCCTGTCCGGGACTCTGCTGCTGGTTTCGGTCCGGGGATGGGAGCCGATCAACGAGGCTCGGCTGCTCTCTTTCTACGAGACAGGACGGTGGGAAGAAGCACTGAGCCTTACATCGCCAGGTAAATGACTTTCAGCGACACAGAGCACTCACTTTATGATGTGCAGATGTGTTGCAAATGTCTCTATCAGTGTTTTTATGATCCAACTTCCTCCATAATCAGCTAGCATAATGTTAGCATGAAAACTGCCAGGTAGATGACCGTGGGATTGTATTAAGTATTAAAATTATTTCAGGGCCGAACTGTATGAATCTTTCAAGACAAAAAAGTTACAAATTCCTCGTGTTAAAAATATAGTTGAATCCACAAGAAACTGAACACCTTTTCAACCAAATACACAAGGAGTTTAGCCGCTATATCATTAGTTTGTTATGACCAGCATTGTCAGCTAATAATGGCTAATGCTAACAAACTTGAGCCCAAACGTTTTATCCTTTTTTATTTTAAAAAATGTAAATAGCTTTTTAATTGTGCTACATTTTCCCTACTACATTTAATATAAACTGTTGTGTTGTCATTTTAGTTGTTTTTTTTTATTTTAACCTTCCCTTAATCTTAAAGGGTTACAACTTAATGACTTCTGTTGCTTCTCTGCATTCAATAGAATAAATGCCATTTAACATGACTTTTAATTTAAAAAAAAATCATTGTAAAAATTTGTAATTCAGTCTCATATTAAACTTTTTTTTAAAAAGAAAAGGTCTTGCTTCAGTTACAGGTGAGTTTATCAGGTTCAACAAATTAAAAAAAGTTAATTCTACTTGCACTTAGGGCCTTAAACCAGTGAGTCAGACTTGTTAATCAGGCCACACCAGCCACTGCATATTCAAAAATAATTTTGGAAGGGAAGAAACTATTTGATTGGGCTGTCCACACACTCTTACAGAAGAAAATGGCTGACCCCTGTTACAATAACCTTGATCTCCTACAGATGATAGCAAGGAAGATAATAACATCGAAGAAGAAGAGCTGATTCCTGAGGATGAACTTCCTGAAGTCGAAGGTGATGATGCTACCAGTGATGACTCCGACCCTTTTGCTGACTTTGGATCCGAGGTGGACTCAATAGAATCTGGTCCAAGACTATGGACCAGCAGTACCGATGGTGGCTTCCCAGTGGAATTTGTAGACGCCCCTCCAAGGAGTTGGATCAGCGACCCAGATGATGGATTCCACTTGGACTTTATAGATGCCCATCCGAGGAGCGTGGCCAGTGGTACTAGCCAGAGCTCCAGGGAGCCAGAAGTGGTTTGCAGTGCTGCTGGTTTCAAAATTACTCTGGCAGCGGGTCCATTAAGTGAAGTTAAAGTTGTGGGTATGTTCAATTCCTCTGCTCATTTTAAGTTTTAATTTTGCAGACTGCATGTTAGTTTACCAGAATTGTTTTTCCTCTCTAGGGTCAAAGGCGCTTCTGTCTGTCATGAACGCTCCAGTGTCTTGTGGCTATGAAGTTGACCCTCTCACCAACACACTGAATGTACCCTTCAGTGGGTGCAACGTGAAGCGTGTACATCACTGTAGTGTAAGTGCACTTAAAAATGGCAGCCTTGGCTCTTAATTCCTTTTTTTTAAAAGTCCTATGATTGTAATTGTTTCTACCAATTCATACCTTTAATTCTATTAAATGTTTTTAGGCTGACGGCTACAGCCTGCAGTTCTTGTATGCAAATGAGTTTGGTCAAACACAAGTTGCCACTGCATTTTGTGAGGAAAAGAGAGGAAAGTTTGTGCCTCGCTCCAGCGTGCCCACATCAAAGTGCACCCCGCCAATCACAGAACCACCGACGCCGTCAAAGGCACAAAGTGAGTGCAAACTGTTCACAGGAAATAAGAGTGTGAACCACTTATCTTTTTCAAACGTCACACCGCTTAAACTTGTCATTTCAGATTGTGCTGTAAACAAGGAGGAGCAGGTGCCTTGTGGCCAGTCAGGAATGTCTTCCTCAGACTGTGAGAGGATGGGATGCTGCGTGGATTCTTCTACAAATACCTGCTACTACCCTCTGGATGGTAGGGCTTCTGTTTAGGGAGATGGTATTAAGATCAGTGAACTTTGCTCTAAAACTTCTGTATTTCCTGTAACCCTTTTCCTCCTGTTCTCATTTCAGAGTGCACCGGGGATCAGCACTTTGTATTTGCCATTCGCTACAACTCAGCAGCTGGCCCCATAGACCCCACCAAGCTCGCCATTCCCAGCGACACGAACTGCAAACCAGCCATTGTTAATGACAAAGTTGCCATCTTTAAGTTCAAAGTGACAGAATGTGGAACTCGTGCTTATGTGAGTTGTCCCCTTCTACCAGTTTTTACAGCACACCTCCCACTTTATTGCTTAAGTGTTTGTGCTAGCGTGCCAAACTGAACCACATAATTAAGTTTGGATGCAAAAACTGAGTCAAGAATGGTGTTGAGCCAGATTTGCTGATTATCAGATGACTTGATTGCCAATGTTTGACATGATGGCGCATAAACAGGAGTTTAATAATGTGGCCCTCAAGTATATGTATTGAACTTTCAGCTGCATAGCCCCATGATTTTGTCATAAATAAAAGTCTTAATCCAAACTCCTCCAGGACCTGTTATTGTAGCAAATGCTTTTTGTCTGAAGCTTAGAGTCAGGTTTTTGTTTTAATCATCTGCAGTATAATTTTTTTTTCTCTGTGGCTGAATGGTGAACAATCCAAACCATTTAAGAGATTAATTTTTTATGTATTTAAGTTTTGTTTCACTTGAATTTGCCAGCAGTCATGGATGCCTCAGGCATAACAGTATACATGCTGCATAACCAGATGAAAACCTGAGAAATTCCCATTTTTCTTAACAGGAAGTTGGTGAGACAAAGATCTACCTGGCTGAGGTGCAGACTGTTGTTCAAGCTCTGAATCTCAAGTATGGCGTGATTACACGAAGTGATCCGCTCAGGTTAGTGGATTATACAGTACACTGACAGTCTGTGCAATTCTACCTTAAGTAAATTAACATCAGGGCCTAATGATTTAGCTTAACAGTAATCTGGTGCTACTGTCCACTTGCACATTGTGTTGCTTGTTTTTAAACATTACACTACATGTACAGTATGTATCTAAAATCTATCCCATGTCTCTTGTAGGTTCATGGTTGAGTGCCGATACAGCAAATCAGGTGCTGCACAGCAGTCACTGGCCAGTGTTGGCTACATGGTCAAGATCCCGAGTTCAAACTTGCCATCAGAGGTCATCTCATTTGGCAGATATGGTGTTGAGCTGAAAATTGCCAAAGGTTGAGTATTCATTTTCCAAACCAGCTGCAGTGAGACTACAACGAGTTAGTCACTTCAAAGATTTTTAATCTGGCTCCTTGTCTGTCTAATCCCAAACAGATAACACATATTCAAGCTACTATCCCACTTACCATCAGCCCTTGCGACTTCTCCTTGGCAATCCAGTGTATCTAGAGCTGAACCTGAAGTCTCCTAAACCAGATGCAGCTATTCTTGTCAACTACTGTATCGCTTACCCTCGCTCTGCAAAGAATGCTCTGGTGCTTGTTTATGAAGGGTAAGCAGGACTTTATTAACTCCATGTATTAAAACCTGTCTATTTGTGACCCTTTTTCATGAGTTCTTTTTTGTCTCTGTAGGTGTAGAAACCCGTTTGATACAAGCGTTTCCGTCCTTCAACTGAGTGACCTCCCTCAAAACCGCTACCAGAGACGCTTCGTGGTCAAAGCCTTCCAGTTTATGGATCAGACCACAAACAAGTACCTTGATGAAGAAGTGAGTCAAAGTATTGAGAAAGCTGTCAACCTCAATGATCAAAGCCGTGCTTTAGACATGACATGCAGACTTAAATTAACCAAGTCTCCATTTTAGTTAATCCGTATCAAAAGGACCATAAATAGATACCCTGTTATTGCAAATGAGTCAGAATGAGGAAACATCTACTACAACTGGCCTATAATGCAAGTTTAGAAGCGTCTATTGTCTCAAATTAAACTGTCATTGCATAAGATTTTGGGGGCACTTGTTACTAGTGGATCTATGAACATTTTCCTCACGATTGTTTCTTTCCCCTGCAGATTTATTTCATGTGCTCTACAGAAGTTTGTAGGCCAACGGAGAAGACGTGTGTGGAAAGATGCTTTGATGGAAAGGTGAGTCTCCTAACCTTGCAAATGTATCTTCAACTTGTTTTTTGAAGTTTAATCAAATTCTTCTTGCTTCTAGACACCATGAGGATTTGCAGCTGAAGACTGAAGAAGATAATACATTGAGAAAATAAATGGAAAATTTTATAATACAGCAATGGATTTGGTGGTTTCTGTTAATTTTTGATTGTTTAATTTTGATCTTATAATGTGGATACCTTCCATGTTCATAGGTGTTACTACCTTGGTGCATACTTAACTCAAATGGTCATTGAAACTAAGTTGTCATTATGTTAATAGCGGCTTAATCAAGCCTCAATACACCCTTGGGGGAAAGAAGAACTGAGACTGCAAATACCCAAGGGGTCAAACAAACACCTGTGACACACCTATGTCATGTCGCCAGTCCTAAATTACATATCCAAAGGAGGTCAAGCTGCACACTTTCAGAATTTTGGGAAGAATCTGTACAAGTAACTGTAATAAAAAAACACTAATAACAAGAGGACTGAGCGACCCAACCATTAATTTAAAGAACTATAGTAAACTTAAAGAAGTATAGTGGTAGAGAGGTGACAAGGTCAAGTGGGTTAGAGGCATTCCTTCACAAAATGTACACTGCAGATTCTTTGTATCAACAAAGAAGGCAATCATGAGGAAACAGGACCGCCCACCAGTATGAAAACCAACTCAATGACACTAATTTGGGTGTTAATTTCTTTAAAAAATGTAGAAAGCAAAACAGAAAACACTAAAAAACAGTTTTTTCTTGGCCATGGGACTCCCACAGTCAATTGTGTTCATCCCGTCTGGATAGCAAAATTTACTGCTGTGTACACTGTGTATTTTGCCTAAGGTGTCACACAATGAAAGCTTTGTGTGGAGACAAAATAAATACTTTTTGTGTTCCTTTCTCAAATGATGTTCAGATGAGTGAAAAAAAATCAGCAAGGGCTTTTGGACACACTTTTTTTCTATTTTTTTTTTTGTAGTTTTTGGATATACACAGTAGTTGCACTGTTTTTTTTTTTGCTCATCCCAGCTCAGCTTTGTTCTTTGTTATTGGGTGAAACATTGAGAGCGACCAGAGTCAACCTCACCTAGTTTTTTAAATAATCAAGTAAACAATCTTTCCATTTTAAAAAATACATTGTTTTTATTGTTGTTTTAAAATGTAATGTTTCTTATTTCTATTTATTCTTTTCAGCGTATCTTGTACTTATTTGTAGCAAAGATGATGCATAAACATTATTTTATTTATATTAAAAAAAACTTTTAATCAATCAGAAGATATTTTCTGGGGTTTTTTTTGTTTTTTTGTTTTTTTTTTTACACGAGATTGCGTCGTTTACGTCAGATCATGTCTCGTTTGTGCAGATTTCCTAAAGAGGGTCTCTCTCTCTCCACACTGTCTCTGGACCGTACGGATGAACATGACGAGGCATGTGTCAGTGACCCACAATTCTTTGCGGCACGATCACAATCAGACTGCCACACGGACTCCACTGGTGATGTGAATTGAACTTTGTCTCTTTTATTTTAACCTCTAAACACAAATTTAAACCTCCTCAAACGTTTTGGCATCGTGTAAACGTCATCAGGAAACACAGGAAGTGACTGTCAGGTGGGACGTAGTCCGGACGTGTCACGCGGAGGCGGCGATTATTCGGCAATAACTACGAAGTGAGTAACGTTACTCACAGCTGCACAGGTAACAGTGGCTTGTTTTGTTTTTTTAAATGTCTTTAAAAGTAAGCTGAGCAATAAAAACATAAGGTGACGTTAAATTACAAATTTATTTCTACTTTTCGAGATATTTAGTTAGCCAACCAGCTAATGACAGACTGACTTGTCCCCCTCGTTTCTGATGTAATTCAGTCCTGAAATGCAAAACAACCAATCGAAACGACTCCTTTTAAGTCTAAGGACAAATGCCCCATTGCGATTAAAGTTGAGATTTTCTGGACGTAATGTTATTTATGAGTGAAAGTCTAAAAACAAATTATGAGCCACTCACTTGAGCTTCTAAAAATGAAACTAAAACGATATTAAAGGTACATGTGTGCAAGTTATCCTGAATCCGTGTTCATTACTAGTCGTTTACAAGAAACAAATGTCTAAAAACCAAATGTTTTCCAGTTATCAAATTATTTTGTTAACAGAAATGTATGTATGCTATTACACAGGTGCATTTTTTTTATTGTGTGTATTTATCAGACTATATAACATTTTTTCTTATTCTATAGATCTTTATAGGAAATAAATATAAACAGTCAGCTTAGATTTGTTTAAACCACTACCAGTCACTCAATAACTTATTTAATTTTCATAGATCTCTTAGACTAACTGAGTCATTCATTAAAGTAGCTGTTAGTATTGTTAAGATTGTTGTTTTTTTAAAAAAAAAAAACATACCACAAACATTTCTGGCTTAATTTTTTCAGTTAAATTATTACTTTCCCACACAAAGCTGGAAAAAAGGGAAGTAAACCCTGCTATATTTGCATTTATTTGTGATGTAATTTTCTACCTCGTGAGGTTTTTTTTTTTTAACCATAAAATCAGCTAAATGAAGAGGCTGGTTGGCTTTTACCTTTAGTGTTACAAACTTTCATTTTACTCAGTTTTCCTGTAAAACATGCTCTTCCGGCACTCTGACCACTCCTGTGCGTGCATGACAAATTCCAGCCACAAATACAGCCGCAGTCAGCAGGATTGCAGGAGGGCGCGGTTTTTGTTCTCCAATAAGACAACAAGGGACGTGAGATAGACTCTCACTCCGTTCTGCCTGTTAAACCCTCAGGTCCTGTCGCCGGCAAAGATGGCCCATCTCAAAGAGCTTTTCAAGTATGTGGACGAACACCAGGATCTGTATGTGAAGGTAAGCTAATCTAGGTGAAGTTGTTACATATTAGTCAAGAAAAAGTTTGCTTCAGTATGACTCTTGCTATTCTGACCAAACAAGAGTTGTAGTGTTCATTTTGCAGTCAAATACATGATCAAATGGTGTCATGTTAATGTTTAATACTACGCAGCATTTAGGTCATTGTAACTCATTAACTCTGAGTCAGTGTGTGCAAAATGTCATGAATGTTGAGCCACTAGAGTGCATGTTATCACAGCATTTGCTCCAACATGTACCTTGAAGCTGTCTTAAAACTCTGTGGGGTCTGTCTTCCATCTGACTCTGCCTTATTGGTTTGAATAAAATTTGATCCTTAAACTTTATGCTGTATGATAAATATATTATGTTTTCTAAGACCACACTAAAATCTATGGTGATTCCTCTTATTTGCTAGCGCCTCGGAGAGTGGGTGGGAGTCCAGAGTGTGTCTGCTTGGCCAGAGAAGCGTGGAGAGATCAAGAAGATGATGGAGATGGCAGCCAAGGACATTGAGAGGCTGGGAGGAACAGTGGAGTTGGTGGACGTTGGCACACAGAAGGTCAGAGTGTGTAAGAGTGTTGCACTGTTAAAATTGTCATGTTGCTTGTTTTGCTTGTTCATCTCGTCATTAGTAATGCTCTGGTTTTTCACAGCTTTCCCTTTACATCCACTGATTTGGTTTAACTGAGTCAGATAATGGTACAAGTTTGTAAACCTTAACCACTGCCTAAACAAAATGGCGGTTGTTGTTGTTGGTGTGTGCAGCTTTCCTCTGGAGAGGAGATCCCTTTGCCACCTATTATCTTGGGTCGTTTGGGGTCAGACCCGGGCAAGAAGACTGTATGCATCTACGGTCATCTTGATGTCCAGCCAGCCAATATAGAAGATGGTTGGGATACCGAGCCTTTCATTCTGGTGGAGAAAGATGGTGAGAGTAGCACTGTTTTGGTTTCTGTTTGTAAAAAAAAAATCTCCATGAGCCTTTTTCAATATGTTCTGGAAAGTTTGTCAGTTTAAAACAAGACAGCTAGAGTTATTGAGGCAGACTGTAGTGCTTTTTGGGTGTATAACATGAGACGTAATGTGATTTACTTCAGGGTTTCTCTACCTGGTCTTCTATAAAAAGATGACACCACTTTCTTTTCTGGCTTTGCAAAGTTGCAGTATCAAATCTCACTCAAATAAAAGACCAACATGTACTACAGTTGAGGCTTGATTTGCAGAAATAAGAGAACAGTTAAGGGGAAATTAAGTTTAACAGAGGTGTGGCCAGTCTACAGACTTCACTAAAACTTAAATTTAGTATCAGAGCCAGGTATTTAAAAGCCTGCACAAGGTATTCACACCTCAATAACAGTTAACAATAACATCAGACTCCTCCTTTGGTGAGCAGAGAAGTTTTTTCGTCAACATGCAACATCTCCTTGTTCTTTGAGCTTTTATCAGCTTTGTACTTGAGATCATATCACAGTTTGCCACATATTACCAAAGTCCAGCCCGGTTACCTCATGTGTCCGAGTAGAGTCGTCCTCTTAATCATGTCTTATCTGCATACCTCACAAGTCAAGTCGAACAATTACTGTTGCATTTAGCAAAAATCGGTTATAGATTCAGTTTTATTGAAGACAAAAGGGCTCAAGGGTAACACAGCTCTTCAGTCTGTTTGGATAAACTAGTTTCACAGATTTTCTCAATTCATTACAACGCATAAATAAAGTCTGCACTTAGATGCAAATGTTGCACAGTACGTGTTTTGAACTGTGAAGTTGTATTTGTTGTGCAGAGAGACTTATCTCTCTTCCGTGAACTCCTGTTAAACCTGTATCAGTGTTATTTAACCAGGTCAGCTTCTTTGCTGCTGTTGTACTTGACAGATAAAGCTTTGAAGAGGAGGGTTTTAGTCTGTTATTCTGTGCATATTAGCAGTTTGTTTTTGATGACATTAGGATCAACTTGTAGATAGTAAGTCAGGACTTTTTGTACTATGACTTATACCCTAACGCTGTCATGTATTTTCTGGTGATAGTCAGCTGACAGAAAGTGCCACATTCACTTCCTCCTGCCTCGTTCCTGTCTGCTCAGCTCTGTTCTTGCTAACATCATGTTTTACTATTGACTCAATGTGCTGACAGACACTAGAGATACAAGCAAGTCAGTGGAAATAGGCGTATGAAAGTATGATTGTTTTATGATTGTGTCACACATAAAACTCTGTCCAGATCGCTCTGGCCTACAAAAAGCCACCAGTTTACATGAGCAAGGACTAAAGTGCTGCGTCTATGTTTAGTCCAAAATTAAAGAAGCAACAAGCATTTTTCACAATCAAATCCTGAAACCATCAAAGTCTACAACGAAGTTCATAAATCACTGAGAAAAACATGGCTAGTTTTTCTGCATTAAAACACGAGAATAAGTTAAAGATACTAAAAACAGACAGAAGTCCAGGGTTTTAAACTCTAAAACACTCTTTTCTCTTTACAGGCAAGCTGTATGGAAGAGGTTCTACTGATGACAAGGGTCCCGTGTTGGCCTGGTTTAACTGCATTGAGGCTTACCAGAAGATCCAGCAGGTAGAGTTCCCACTACAGTTTTATGCTTATGTTAAGTACTTCTCTTTACCCTCTTGAGGTTAATACAATTAGAAACAGAAATTTTACACTGTTTACAGGGGTGGAGTCATCAATACCACATTTCCAATCATCCGAGCAAAAGGGGTACATTATGTTCTGTTTCAAGAGCTCAAAGCTCCCTGTTGATCCTCCAGCAGCTCCTTTGGTGTCACTGACTTTGCTGCTTACACACACTCAGGCAAACCAAGCCGCTCTTTGCAGAGAAAGCTTCTGTAAATTATCCTAAAAAATTAAACTAAAAACTAATAAATGACTTTTGTAGAAAAACTTGCGGAAATCATAGTCTCAAGATAAAGTGATCTCAAAAATAATGAGCGAAAAACTTCCTATTGTTTTCCTCGGGTTATGTCATATGTGCTTTCCAGAAATACCCTGAAGCTATTTTTCTCACAACTTGGCTAATTATGCGAGGTTGAACACTGTTGGGAAACAGTCAACACTGATCAGTATTTACAAGCGGGAATGTTGTTTAACTGGTAAATTTAAAAAAAAAGGTGTGGTTATTCTTTTCTGGAATGGAAATGTCAACATTGTCTTGGATTTCTAGGAGGTGAATACTTTGATAATTGTAGGTTACACCTATCTTATGAGAAACTTACCTCTCAAAGTTGCTCTCTGAAGATGCACTGTATGCATAATATTAACTCATCCTGCTGTTTCAGTCTGGACTCCAGGTCATCAAAACTCCCTCTGGGAAACAGTTGATTTGGTAATTTGTTGTCGATCACTTTTGAGCTGTCAGCAGGAAAAGTGGTCGAAGGTCTCTGGATGAAATCAGTAATCATGTTGTGTATCTTATCCTGCTATCACATAATGATTAAGCCTGTCATTTTGAACCACCTTTACCTGAAAAGGTATGGACAGATCCTGGAATCACTGCTAAATCCACAACCACATTGGATACGCTGAAAGTATATGATAGTAGAAAACACTTCAAACACTTTTCTCTATATTTGTGCTGCAGGAGCTTCCCATCAACATCAAATTCTGCTTTGAGGGGATGGAGGAATCTGGATCTGAGGGCCTGGATGAACTGGTGTTTGCTCGTAAAGACACCTTCTTTAAGGACGTGGACTATGTTTGCATCTCCGACAACTATTGGCTGGGCAAGAACAAACCCTGCATCACCTACGGTCTGAGAGGCATCTGCTACTTTTTCCTTGAGGTGGAGTGAAATTGTAGCGCTGTGGCAAAAATTAGACCCACAGCTTTTGTAATGCAGTCTTTTAAAGAGTCCACAACTTAAAGAGATGAATGTTTTTGTTTGCAAATTTAAAGGTGGAGTGCGGCGGAAAAGATCTGCACTCAGGAGTGTTTGGCGGCTCTGTCCATGAAGCCATGACTGACCTGATTACACTCATGGGCAAGTGAAGCTGATTACTAAACTAATATCTCTTATATTTCA
This sequence comes from Acanthurus lineatus, assembly GCA_029814665.1. Taxonomy (NCBI): domain Eukaryota; kingdom Metazoa; phylum Chordata; class Actinopteri; order Acanthuriformes; family Acanthuridae; genus Acanthurus; species Acanthurus lineatus. The sequence continues at coordinate 8,132,722 of JAPZDV010000008.1, forward strand.
TATGATTTCAGGTTAAGAGGAAAAGACAAAGTGTAAAAAAAATGTATTTCTCAACCTGCATTAAGGAGGATTCAAATCTTGCACTTGTCTCCTCTTAAATAGGCTCCCTGGTGGACAAAAGAGGGAAGATTATGGTTCCTGGGATGTATGACGATGTGGCCCCTCTGACAGAAGAGGAGAAAAAACTGTATGAGGAAATAGATTTTGACTTGGATGAGTACTGCAAAGACGTCGGAGTTGGAAAACTACTGCACGACACCAAGGCAAGGCGTTGCTTTCTGTTGTTTACATCACTTTAAGACAACCATGTGTTGCTCTAATCTAGAATACTTCATTATAAATCATTATAAATCAACCTGAACTGTTCTTTTCTTTTTTTTTTCGTTTTTTCTAGGAGCAAATCCTAATGCACCGCTGGAGATATCCATCTCTTTCTCTTCATGGTATTGAAGGAGCTTTCGCTGAAACAGGAGCCAAGACTGTCATCCCCCGCAAGGTTATCGGCAAGTTCTCTATCCGCCTCGTCCCAGACATGGACCCCAAAGTTGTGGAGAATCAGGTAGACCATTAAAAAAATCTTACAAATCTGACACTGATCTAATTCCGTGATCTTGTAGCATTCATGTGACTATAACACTGTTAATACAGTTTGTTTCTGTATCACTATCAAGGTTGCGAGCTACCTGGAGAAGAAGTTTGCTGAATTGGGAAGCCCCAACAAAATGAAAGTGAGCATGGGCCACGGAGCAAAAGCCTGGGTCTCTGACTTCAACCACCCGCACTACATGGCTGGTCGAAAGGCCATGAAGACAGGTACAGAGGCTGAAAGTAATATGATTAAAGGATCAAGTCACTCAAAACACACATCCCGCTGATATATTGTCATATAGATATCTTTTTTATGACAAAGTTTTGCAACACTTTTAAGCTTCTGCAATTCTGAAACGGAGGCTTAGAATTTTTTTGGTGGCTGAAGCATTGACAAAAAATACACAATACATTTACATGACAAAGGTGGTTGTCTTTCCAAAAAAAAACAAACAATGTCCTGTTTACTCTGGGTAATCCATTGACATCACTGTCAGCAGTTTCAAAGGTTGAAAACAGATCCCATGTGTTGCTAGTCATGAAACTGAGGTTAAGATACCACAAAGGGTTAAGTTCTAAATTTGGGTTAGAGGTTTGGTTTTTATCATTTTAGTTGAATGAAAATTATGTTAATTTCCTCACATGACTTGAAGAATTAAACAGATTATAATGTTGCATTTATTCTCAGTGTTGTAGAGTTTTTTTTTCCATTTTGACCCTCACTTATATTTAATGTTCTTTACATTTCCTCCTCCTGTTTGCACACAGTCTTCGGTGTGGAGCCTGACCTGACTCGTGAAGGTGGAAGCATCCCCGTCACTCTGACCTTCCAGGAGGCCACAGGACGCAACGTCATGCTGCTTCCTGTTGGATCCTCCGATGATGGAGCTCATTCCCAGAATGAAAAGCTCAACAGGTGCGTCACCGTTCATAACTTTATTCTTTATTTCTTCCTGAATAGCTTGAGAAGAGAGAAAAGGGATTCAAAAAATTTCTCGTCAGAGTACAACAAGCTTCACAACAGACAAATCTGTGTGTGATATTGAGACAAAAAGGATTATCATTAGAAAGATTGTTTTAAGGCTCTTAAATAATGTTTTGTGTCATGCTGAATTTAAATCATTCCACCCAAAAATAAAATTGAATATGACATAAAACAACTTCGGTTCTTTATGAGTGATCTGTATGCTGGATTATTAACTATTCACAGATTTGAGAGGCTCATCACTCTTTCATCTTTTCATTTTCAGGACCAACTACATTCAGGGGATAAAGATGCTTGGTGCATACTTCCATGAGGTTTCCCTACTGGATTAAAGTGATGTCTCATAAAGAAAACTGTAAATTATATCCATCCTCACTATCAGAGCCATAGCAGTATGATTTACCATCCATTAAATACAGTTTTTATACACACTTCCTGCTCAAAATAAAGATGTTTTTCTTTGTTTATGTGTTTTCCTGGTTCATCAATACCTCAATAAGTGTTTTCATTGTTGTAATGAACTGCATCAGCTTACAATAATGTCACAGTTCTTAAAGAATAATGTTTTTGGTTTTCAGTCTTCTCATTGTTTTTCTAATTTAGTGAGGTGTGATTAGGCAGGTATTAAATGTGTTCAAGGCCTCAGCGACAAAAGGCTGGCAAACAGATTTGTGATTACATTTCTTCTTCTATATCAGTCATGATGTATGAAACAATGGGGGTAGTTGAAAATAAAATATCTATGGTGTAAATGACAATAAACTTGTAGGCATTTCAAACATGACAGCTGTTTTTTTCTTTTCTTCAGACAGCTCACAAACCGAAAAGGTTTGGAAACATTAGTTTTATATAAGATAAATATATATTTTTTAGCTTATTTAATAATTTTTTTATGCTAAATTTTATAAAGTAATTGGCAGCTAGAGCTGTCTAAGGAATGATGGTCAAGGAAAAAGCGCATTATTTCCCTCTGAAATGTGGAGTAAAAGTGTAAAATAGCATAGGGTGAATATTCTTAAGGAAAGTGCAAGTACAACACTCGAGTAAATGTACGTAGTTACTTCACATCACTGCACTTTTCTGTACATCACTGAATGGTTTGTCTTTAAAGAGGATAATAATGACAAATAACAGCCCAATGTTCTGCCAAATTAATCTTTATTCGTACAACCCGCATGTTTCTTCACACCATTTAAATAAAGTTTGTCCCTTTAAGAAAGAGGCGGAGTCTGAGTGAGGCCTTGACATGTGTATAACACGCAAAGCCATCCTTTAAATAAAAACCTGATATTAGATTAGGGAAAATAACTATGGCACAAACTTTTGTTGTTCATTTGAATCTATTTAATTTTTAGGTTCTCATCGTAATAATTTACAAGTAGGGTATGTATCTAAGTACGTGTTTAGAGGGGAGCTTTCTTTAGTGAGAGCGGGGGATACAGCAAGAAACCTGGCAACCCAAGCTGTCATTTTCCGGCGCGGGAAAATCGTAAACAAAACAAAGCGGAAGAAAGCTGTTACCACAGTTTTCCAGTATAAAAATTATGCACTAATTATAGACGTAACCTTTTTCTTTACTTAAGTTTCTAACGTTATAGCTTTTATTTGATAGTTACAATCATTAAGAAGTAACTTACTTTTACTGAAACGCAAACTACCGCAGTACCATTAACAACGCTTTGCTCAAAAGTTTAAGCTAGCTAGCTGCTGTGTTGTCGTAACGATATCTTTCGCCTGTCAGATTTTAAAGCTCTACATAATGTATAACAATAATAACAGTGGTTAGCGTTAAATCTGTAAATATCGACTCTGTGGTTCACGGTACCATGGATCGCTACAACGAGGTGAAACTTCTGCTGAAAAAATGGGAGCAGGAGTTTGTTAAAATACACCAGAAGAAACCAAACAAGGTAATTTAAACGCGATGTGAGCAGGCAGCAAGAGATCGGCAATTTATTGCTTTGATTTGCCATAAAACATATTTTGTATGCATGTCACTTTTATCATTTTTATTGCGGCTTTCATTATTGTGGACATGCCACTTTCTACGACAAACAGTGTTGTAGTCTATTTGTATTCCCCCTTTTTCTCAATAGCTGAACAATAGTGCTGTTTATGTTCTAGGAGGACATTGATCAAGCTCCGGAGGAGACCAGGAGTGAGTACAGTCCTTTACTTGCCACGCAGATAAACAGGAGTATATCTGGTCCATGTTTAGTACATAACATTGTGTGTCTTTATTCCAGAGTTGTATAAAGAATACAGAAGTTTAAAACATGCCAAAGAAAACAGCAGCAGTTGTTCAGCGGAGGGACATGCTGAACAGTCCAAATCTGCAGCTGAGGTCAACACAGCACAGAAGGTGCTCAAGAAACTGTGTTTATGACTTATATCTGAATGCTAATTAAGTTCCCTGTTGCTCTGAATGAGTCCTTACTGTCAGTCTCGCTGTCATTCTCTGCCATTCTCTCTGCTACCCTTCAATCTATTTGTTCCCCGTGTCCCTCTGCCTGTCTTCGATCTATGCAGGAGTCAGACTGCTGGGGCGCACACCTGAACCGCAGTGCACTGCCTGCATCTCCTCCCAGACTGACACCCCAGGACAAAGACAGTCTTAAGGCTTCAGCCCAATACTATGGCCTAAAGCTTAAAAACAACCTGGCAGCACTCAGTAAGGTGGGGCACACTTTGAATTGATCCACACATTATAGTAAGAGAGTACACTCAAAGACTTGTGCTTTGTCATTTGTTCAAATGGTCAAAATAACATTTTTTTCTATGGTTTCAGTATTAATGCTGTGAGTTCTTTTCATTATTCCAGGAGAGACCTGTATCACTGAAGAAAGGGGTCCGTACTGGT
>JAPZDV010000008.1:8142159-8155744 GCA_029814665.1 Acanthurus lineatus
TTGTGTGTCAGAGTGGTCACACAACTTTAGACCCTGCTACCTAAGACTCTGCAAGGTTGGTTAATGAATTGGTTCTTTAGAGTAGGTTGACCCATCTGTATTGAACTCTGGTTCTCTCTCTGAGGAAAAATGACATCAGATTAATAGATTTTTGTTTTTGTAGGTATTGAGGGAGCGTTTGGGAGTGCACTGCTTGCTGGGACTTACAGCTACAGCCACTCTGTCCACTGCTCTAGACATCGCAAGACATCTGGACATCACTGATCAAGATGGCATTGCAGTCCGATCTGCAGCGGTGCCTCCAAACTTGTATCTGTCCGTGTCCATGGACAGAGAAAAGGACCAGGTTTGATAAATAACATGTTTTTCTGTTTCTTTTACCTACATGAGGCAAAGTTTATGTTTTCAATTGTTTCTAGTGGGTTTGGAAAAGTATTTTCAAGACCTCAGAGCAATAATGGGTTGTATGTAGCTGCAAGACTTAGAGCAATTTACTGATAATATATTTTTGTGTGTGTATGTGTCCGTCTTAATTTTTCGTCTGCCTCTCTCCTCTTTTTTTATTTTCAGGCTTTGGTTTCCTTGTTAAAAGGTGATCGTTTTGGTTGTTTGGATTCCATCATCGTTTACTGCACCAGAAGAGAGGAGACAGTTCGTGTGGCTGCGCTGCTCAGGACCTGCCTGCAGGGGGTGCTGTTGAAAGAAAATAAACAAAGCAGCAGCAGCAGTCAGACACAAAGCAACCCTGCAGGACAAAGAAAGAAAGACCTGGGTATGAGTGGAATGTTTCATACTTTGGATTGATTAAAAACAATCCAAAAAAGTGTAAACTGATTTCATCAGACATGACAATTTCGAAACAAAAACAAATCACAGAAACCATTTGTGTGACATGCCTTAAAAAACATGTAATCCATTTAATGTTTTCACCTGCTCTCTCTTTGACTTAATGTTTCTGTCTGCTTTTTCCTTGTTTATCTGTATTTAGCAAGGAAGAAGATCCGCAAACCGCTGAAATGGCAGGCGGAGTCATACCATGCTGGCTTGTCAGCATCAGAGCGCCGTCGTGTCCAGAACAACTTCATGTGCGGGGAGCTCAGGATCGTGGTGGCCACTGTGGCGTTTGGCATGGGACTCGATAAGTCTGACGTCCGTGGTATCGTTCACTACAACATGCCCAAGGTGAGTGGCAGTCGAGGTTATGCAAAGTGAAAAATTCCATCCAAAGCCACAATTTTTTTAAAACTACGACCAAAGTTGTGTCCTTATCAGTATTATATTACTGCTAAATGTTTTCCAGAGCTTTGAAAGCTACGTTCAGGAGATTGGGAGGGCAGGAAGAGACGGAGAACCAGCACACTGTCACCTCTTTCTGGACCCTGAGGTACGACTGTAGCCTAAAACACTGGATTTAGTTATTTTGCAGTTTCAGGGATGTAAAGCATATATGGCAAAACCTTATGTCAGAGAGTACAAAGCAAACACAACACAAATATATCGGCAGCAGTTTTTAGGAAGTGTTTTTTTTCTTTAATGTAATAATATACAACTTTGCACAGATCACATCAGTCCTCTACACACAAGCACTCTCGAATGTTTCTGTCCTTCTGCGTGGCTCTCTGGTCACCTATTTTTGGTGCTGTCATCTCAAAGTATATCAATTTTAAATAAATTTATATGTGTGTGTCTGTGTGCAGGGTGGAGATCTCCATGAGCTCCGTCGTCATATCTATGCAGACACAGTGGATTACTACACAGTAAAGAAACTGGTGCAGAAAGTTTTCCCACCGTGCAAATGTAAACAGATACACCAGAAACAACAGGAACTTGTGAAGGTAACTCTACCTGTGTGAGTGAGTGTGTGTGTGTAAAAAATGTAGTTTCAACAAATAGCTTGACAATCAATAAAAACTGTCTGTGTGTGAAGGACATTGAAGATTCAGAGCTACTGGAAATGATGGATGTGTGTGATCAGGAAAGCAGTTCGAACCCTCTCGCTGAGGACATAGTTCATACAGACGCACCAGGACCGCCAAATGCACAGGTAATAAAGAATAAAATGATTTTAACATGTTTCACTCTTTCAACCATTAAAAGACTGAATACAGAATAAAATAAATACAGAATACAGACGAGAAAATTGAAACCAAAGTTTATAAACAATATGTGGTTGCTAAGTTTGACTTCATTTAGCGCAGACACATTTTTACAACATAATCTGTTTAGAAAAACAGAAATTTGGGCAAAATAAGTGTGTGACATGTTCTGTTTGTACTGCAAGGAGACGTCACATCCTGATGTAGCAGAGCCACCCTTCCAAGAAGAAAGAGATGATGATGAGGAAAAGCAGCAGGAGGTGGAGAAACAGGAGCAGACAGCTGAACATGAGGAACGTGATGGTCAGATGAAGCATGAGGATGTCGAGGCAAAAGGAGGTGGAGATTGGCTGAGGGATCAGGAGGAGGAGAGCAGTGATTGGCCCAAGGAGCGAGTGTGTCACACACATGAGAGAGCGATTCCCATTCAACAGACTGTCGAGGCCCTGGACATCACAGAGGAAGGTGAAGTGAAAATGCACAAAAAAAGCACCTACATAAATAGATCAAAATATTATTGGATCTAAATAGATTCCAACATTTTGAATCTAGTTTAAAAAAAGGAATAAAACAACAGAAGACATGGAATAAACGTGTCTGTTAAAAATTCTTTGTCTTGTCTTTCTTTGCATGTTTATGCACTTCAGGTGTAGAAACCCTGCTCTGCTACCTGGAGCTGCACCCACAGCGCTTTGTTGAGCTTCTCCACCCAACGCTGTCTGTCTGTAAAATCAGCTGCTACGATGGACCAAGACAGCTCCAGAAAATCACTAAAATGTATGAAACTTTCTTTGGGATTCTCTATTACAGAGCTCAGAATAATTGTGAATTTACCAATTTATTTCATCGTTCTCCATCTTTTTCACAGTTGTCCTCCAGTTGCTGTGGTGTTGGCTAGAAGGCGGATGGCAGGCGAGCGAGTGGAGACGTGTGATCAGCTGGAGTTTGATGTTGTGGAGGTTGCAGACACTATGGGATGGCAGCTTCCTCTTGTCAAGAGAGGACTCAGACAGCTGCAGTGGAGCACTGATAGAAGTATGTGCTCTGACTCTCCCACTGACATCTGTTGCAAGTAAAGCTTTGCTTTAAATGTTGGTTTGGGCTTTCAGCGAGTGTAAGTTGTAGAATTCTGTTTCTTTTGTCTCTTTTTCAGTTTTTATGGAAAAACTTAATTATATAAACTTAAACTGGTGCAAGACAGTCAACACTGAAGTTAATCTTGATGAATAAAAACACTCAACAGTTAATCTTGAATATCTGTGTTTCAGCTGGTGGACGTAGTGGCGTCCATGTTGAATTCTCCTCCATATCCTTCTACTTCCGTTCCTATGGCGACCTCAGTGACGAGGAGATGGACCGAGTTTGTCAGTTCCTCCATAATCGAGTGCAAAACCAAGAGAGGACACAACTTTACCAGTTGACGGCCTGCTTCAAAGCCTTTAAAAGGTACACACACACACACACACACACATACACACACACACAGGTGAAGCAGATCTGACTTGATCTGACTTATTTTAAATCAAATATTTGTTTAATGGACTGCTGAAGTGTAAATTGTTATCTTTCTTCCTCTAAATAACTAACATGTTTTTTATTAATCCCAGATGGTTGTAAAAGCCACATCTAGTAATAGCAGAAGTAAATAATGTAGCAAAAGTAGCCTGAACTGAATTATGATCAAAGTCTCTGATTGACCTTTTGAAACCCAATCACTTATTTCACGATAAAAGCCTGAATGCTAGAATTCAGATTTGCTAATGAGAGATACTTGTTATAAAAAGCTTCTATAAAATCTTAAAAGAAGCCCTTCTGTTTATTAATATAAAACTTTCTACTCCTTTGACACACAGTTGATCTGTATTTAAAAAATCAGACCAGGGCTTTCTGTGTGGGGATGTATTTGCCTGTTTTTATTTGTTTCTTCCGTGTGCAGATGTACCATATGTGTGTTGTCTTTTGCCCACGTTACCTACATTACCTTGTGTCTGTGTGTAACTGTGTGTGTCTTTCATTGCAGTGTTGCCTTCCACAGCGTGTCGTCCTGTGTTGATGATTTGGATGAAAGTCGCAGCCTTCAGCTGAAAACTCTTCTCTCTGAATACTTTGACAAGAGACGAGACCGAGCTCACACACTCGCACCAGTGGACATTGAGGAGCTTGATAAGTATAAGGTAAAACACACAGGACGGTTACCAGCAGTTTCAGCTGGATTGAGGTCTGGATGATGTACTTCACTTGCTTCTTTATGCGTCTTCTTAGTTGTTAGACTGGGAGAATCAGATCAGAGCCGACATCAGGAGTTTTCTCTCCACCAGAAATGATGAGAAGTTCTCTGGAAGAGCTGTTGCAAGAATTTTGCATGGCATAGGTGAGAAAATGCAAACACATATATCTGAGTATTAAATATAAAAATATACATTGATATAAAATATCCATATATGTATGTTATTTTTGTTGTTTATAGAGGTGGAGCAATTTTTTTTTGAACAGAACTACATATTACTATTATTTAAATCATGGATTTATCTGCTTATTATTGTTCCCAGTTAATTTGATTAATTGTTTGGTTTGTTAAAATTAGAAAATATTGAAAAATGGCCAAAGTGACACCATCACAATGTTTGTTTTGTCCAACCAAGATAATGTAAAACTAAAAATAAAATAAATGTCTGCCTTGTTTTAAAATGAAGATGATCACAGATGTCTCTTAAAGGTTTAACTTGACCTTAAAGATTTCTACAAACAGCATATAAACCATACAGATCTAATAATCAGACACCTCAGCAACATAGAAAACAGCAGGTGATCCAGACTGAATTACCAAAAGGACTCTTAACCTCTAGAGGGTGTTAGAGGATCAATAAAGACATCATAACACTGTTTAACCCATAACCTCACTGAGTTTAGCCTCGTGCAGTAGGACCAAAAAAAACCTATTTTTTCTTCAGTTTGCAGAGGTAGAACATCATTGCAAATCAAACATTATTTCTTTTAATCAAGCCAAGCAGAGCAATGCACCACTTTTAGCGGTCTCTCATACAAACTCACTTATTTAGTTTTTTTGTCTTGTCTTCTGAAAATAACATTATCTTTAGCAGATGTAAATGTTTCAAGAGTCTTCTCTCTTTTTAGTCATAAATTATGTTGAATCAAAGAACAGCTTCAGTGCTGAAAAGAACATCTTTCTCTAATAAACTTCAAAAACCAACGCCCTAAAGAGGAGAGGCAAGTCTGGAGTCTTTTGTCAGGAGTGCCTGTCTTGATTAAGTAGTGGACTGTGTAAACACGTTGTGCAACAACAGGAAAAACAAGTCCAGGACTTAATCGTTCTGTCCCACACATTTAATCTAGGGTTCCCATTTAAGACTTGCATATACGGAAGCTGAAAGCGAGTTTCTGTTGCAGGCAGTCCCTGTTATCCTGCACAAACCTACGGCCGAGACAGACGCTTCTGGAGGAAGTACATCCAGTTTGACTTCAACCAGCTCATCAGATTGGCCACTCAGGAGATCATTCGCTTCAAGTAATCGACCAAATGTGTTTGCACAGTCATATCTCATGCTCATAGTTTGGTTTTGACGGGGTTTTTTTATTTTTTTATGATGAATTTTATACCATTATGTTGATTTATTTAATCTGTGATGTTTTCTACAATGTAAATTTTTTTATTTATATGTATAGTAAACAAATACTTTTCTCTTTGTTGCCTGTAATTAAATAAAATCTCTACTTTTCTAGCTTGGTCTTGGTAGTGCCTTTTATTTAAAATTAAAAGTGTGATTCGTGTCACATTGTATTATCTTGTTTCATTGTGGGTTCAGCTTGTACAAGGTCTCAAACACTCATCCTGACACAGAAATAAACTGATACAAGGAAGTAAAGATAGAAGAGTAAAAACAGAGCGGGTTTCCCTTTGCCTAACCACTCCCCTGTAGAGAAGTCACTGTGCACCAAGGACACTTGAAACATTTGATAAGAATGCAAATACTGACCTGCATTGACAGGAATATCTTGTGACACAAAAATTTGTGTAATGATTAGTCAGTTTCTGAAGTCTCGTGTTGGATTTTCCTCAATTTCTCTCACCTATGTTAAATATTGACTCAACCTCAGTCCGTTGTCAAGTGAACCCTGTGAATAATAAACATGTAGAAAACCAACCCAAGTTGTTATGCAGTACTTTATGGGAAAATAGTTGAATTGATAAGCAAATCGTTTTGTTGCAGTTATATTATTCCCTGCACACACAATTCTTAAAGTGATCAGATTGAGAAAGTTTGCTGTGTTTTTGGTTGAAAATTTTAAAAATAGAGAGGAGTCAAGGTCCAGTGACTCCTGCATCCTGGGAAAGACAGGGTTTAATATTTTTAGATATATGGTGGGCTTTTTTACTTCTAAAAGCTATAGGCAGCAGGTGCTTAGCTTAGCTTAGCATGAAGATTGGTAATGTGGAAACAGCTAGCTAGGCTGATTCCTGGGTTTATGCTAGGCTAGCTGTCAGATCTGAGTCTTGACCAATGCTCAGCAATAAAAATATATGCATTTTTTCCAAAAATATAAAACTATTTGAGAGAAGAGGATATTTTTGATCCTTTAATCCTGCTTAAAGCTAAAACATGCTCTTGAGAATGGGTGTAAATGAAATGCAGCTATGCTAACATCCAGGATAATAACCAACAGTGCACCTGCTTTGACCACAGCTGCAGCCTCTTTCTTCATAGCAGTGGACTCTGGTTTTAACATATCTGCTCTGACATGTCATAAAATATGAAGAAATCTTCATAATGACGTATATTTTCTTGGGAGTCCTGGTTTCAACCTCTCAAAGGGGAATGAGCTGTAAAGATGAAAACAAGCTTTAACTCTAAACTTTTATAGTCATCTTTCCACCATTTTCTTAATCTTAGTAGACTGTTATTGTGAATTTAACAGAAAAAACCTTAATAATCCAAAGAGGTTGCAATCTGTTTTCCCCTCAACTCCAACTGCTTCACACAGCAGTCAGTATTAGAATGGTTCACAAGAATTAACTTCAAGGTAATAATTTACAAAGGTTGGCTTTGTAGAAGAAACCGGAAAAAGAAAAATGGGCCATAAAGTCAGTCTTTTCTTGCAGAATGGAGGTCAGTGATAAAGACAACCTCTGCCTCTCCTGGTGAATGTTGATTCTTGAACAATGCTGACATTTTTGGCAGCTGCAGAATAGATTTAAAAGTGGAAATGGGTTTGGTAAAGTAGAGCTGATCCTCTCCATAATTGCGTCACAATGGGCCATTGTTGCAGCAGACATTTTCTTACAAGGTTACAAGGAAGCACAGGTGTTCCTGATAACATTAATAACGACTCTGGTCTGTTCAGGTGTCATAGTAAGCCATGACAGTGAGTCAGCATGCACAATATGAGGACAATGAAATTGCAGCAATAAAATTCAGCCAATGGTACTTTTACTTTATATTAAATACAATACTACTACCCAAAATGTAAAATTTTAGAAACTCTCAAGAGATCCAACCAGTAGATAAAAAATGGCTTACATCTGCTACATCAAAAAAAGGCCTATTTCCAAACTTAAAATTAAAAAAAAATTTTTTTTGCTCTTTTGGAGATACCCATCAAGCATTGGAAACGTATCACATTTCAGAGGAAGTTGCCATAGCGTGCTGTGTCAAAAAAAGTTCAACAAACATGGATGTTTTGTTCTGCATAATAAAATTCACAAATTGTAATGTTTCAAGGCTAAATGTAGCCTAATCACCAGAAGTAAAAGCCCTACAGCTGAGGATGGTGTTGCTAAGGTTCTTCCTCAAGGGACCATGACTGTCACTTTGTCATGTACAAAGTTTCATGCCAGTTCTTTTGTTAGAGTTAAAACTTAAGAAACTTTTAAGAAAAAACTAAAACTTCTGGATGAAAATTCAGAGAATGTCTGCATGGAATTTCATCTCATTTAGTGGAGTAAGTGATGAAATATTTCAGTCTGAACCAAAACGCTGGACCGATAGATGAACTTTGACCTTCCTGGAGGGAAGACAGCAATATGACTTCATTAAAAAGGAATGTACTAAAACACTGACTCTTTGTTGACTGGATACAGAGAAATCAAACTGCAGTTCAAACACGTCATTGACAACTAGCTCGAGTTCAAGAATACCTTTTTTTAACTATATCATCCAAACCTAATGATCAGTGTAACTACAATCATCAGCTGCTGTTTCGTCTCCTCCTTCAGGCTGCTACCCAGCTGACCATTCAAACACACTTACTGTTGTAATAATGACATCTACTACTTATCATCTCCCCTCAATAACACACAATCACTGATACAATCCAGCTGCATCACCACATTTATTTAAAAGTGTTTGAGGGCGACCCCTTTCAGTCCTTTCCTCCACTTTTTAATCTTTCTTTTAATGCACTACGTGACTGATAACCCTCTTTTATGATGTCATAAATGTACCTGTCTAGCTATCCAGAGTTGCAAGTCTTTCCTTTGTCCATCTGCTCTCATTTTCTTTGTCTATGAAATCTGTCTGTGTCTATCATCGCTACTGTAAAAGAAATTATGCTGCAGAACCTATGCAAAGCTCAAAGGTCCAGCTTTAAAATCTAATTATAACATGTTTTACTGGGGGATTAAGTTTCATGAGTCCAGCTAAGTCATAAAAGTTCTTAAAAAACATACAGTACGAGTTCAGAGTAATAAATTGCCCTTGGAGAGCTGACATCAGGGAAAACTCACCTTCCCTCACTCAGCAGGTACATACTTAAACCTACTATTTGTTTTTCACAGCATATGCTTAGAGGATCAGCACATGACCAGAATATTATCATTAAGTGGGTCATTTTGTCTGAGAAGAAAGAAAGACACTTGTCATGCTTGTGATTTCACATATAAAATATTGTACATATATAGACTATAAGTTACGTACCCATCTTTGTGCGATGAGTTGTAAGTGGACTCTGTCCCTAAAGTAGATGTTCACATAACTTTAAGTCAAGGAGATTAGAAGAGAGAGATAAAGAGAAAATCAAGAAACCCATTTCACAAACCTGTAATTGCGTCATTCAACGTTTAATAAAATGATACAATACAATATTTTTTGCTTATGTCTGCATGTATCATAAGATTGCTTAAAAGTGTTGTGCCTTGGAAAAAATAGAAGTAATAAAATATAACAAATGTGATTTTTAGTCTTACAGTAAATACACATTCTGTGCAAAAAACCCACTACCTACAAGACATTTAAGTATCTGCTTTCATCCACAATTAACAGTTATTCAAATAAAGGTGGACAACTTCATTTAAGTTTTTGTGTTACAGGTTTTTCACATCAGAAAAAACAGTAAAAACATTCATACATTTATCTAAATTTAAAGATATGATCAGCGGAGAAGCAGTTTTAATAAATTAGTCAAACACTTGATACACAAATTGTTAAAATAAAAAAGTTAACCTGATACAAATGAACTACATGTGTTATACATTTCTAAAGTGCTGTGTCAGATTTTACATTACTAGTGAACATTAAAATACAGATGGATATGTATCTGATACCAAATCAGTTCAGGAATAGAGAAAGAAACTGTTCTATGCTCATAAATGTGAATGTAAATGGAAAAGTGTAAAAAATTTCTATTGCCCTGTCACTGACATAACAAAATTAAATGAGGAATGAGTGCACAATGAACTTAAAAAGATTCTTTTTCAACAAATAAGGCAGAATACAAAATATACCAAATGTCATACTTTCATTCCAAACATATACTTGCAAATTTTTACAGAATTTTTCAATTTGAATTTTTATTTGTGTATTTCGTTCACCACCAGACATTTTTATTAAAAAGCACTAAAAATGAAGGATGAACTACATCCTTATCATGTAAATCACAAGTAAACTCAAGAAGAAGAAACACGCTTGTTAAACTTATCAGTGCTCAGTGGAAGAAAAAGAATCTGACCCTTTTACTGCCAGAAAAAACAGGTCATGGTGCACTTGAACAGTCAGATCCTGATGTTCATCTAAACAAAATTTTAATGCGTCAGTAGAAAGTCAGTGAAGTCAAAGTGATATAGTTTGTGTGTGCGCATGCATGTGTGTTTGCGTGTGTAATTAGCTACAAAATGAGTCATCAAGACAGAGAGGTCAGATTTCTTTGTGAAAATCAATGTAACTCAATATTTTCCTTCAGTGTACATTTTTTTTTTATTTTAAATAACACTAAAATGCACATTGAGGTCATAGTTTATTATTCCAATTTATGTGAGTAGCTTGAGGTGCTAGTATAATAATGTTATTAATGTTAATATTTTGCTTAACACCATGCACCTTGTTCCTAATAAAACAGTAACCTGCTTTCTTGAAAAAAATATGGTTCAAAAAGGCCACCAGTGAACAAAATGTATAAAATGGTTAAAAAAGGCATCTTTGGTCGAAGGAGTTGAAGGGAGTGATTGGTGGCACAGAAGATTTAACTTGTTCAACTGATCATCTTGGTTTTTTCCTCTCCTAGCCTTTCTTCTTTTCTTTGTTAAGCCTTTTTTTGTGTGCACATATTTGTTTATAAGCCACACCCATAAACACCACAAATGCAACACAATAGCAACAACGCCATCGTCATCCAGATCTCTAATGATGATGAAAGTACATGCCAGTAGGGTGCAGGGTGACGCATAGAGGACAACCTACTGCTCAACGTGAACAAAACCAAGCAGCTGATTGTTGATTTTAGAGAAAAAGGAGGCATAAACACACACTTGTCTACACCAGCGGAGCAGAACCAGAGCTGATAAACAGTTTTAGGTTCCTGAGAAGAATCACAGAGTGCTTTTCCATCAAATTAACTCTTGTGCTCAGCTCTGTTAAAAAACTCATAAATCATAAGTGCTGTCAAGCTAACTAGCTTTTTTTTTTTAGGGGAACCACTGTATTCAAAGATATGTCATTAACAGATGGCAGTGTATAAACCCAGTGTGATTCCCAGAGAAAATCTGCTACTTTTTGTTTCCAAACTGATTTCTTTGGTCAAAATGCTCAAAATAGCATTCTCTTTGGTTACCCCATAGATTGGCATGAGATATGCACGGCCCACAATAAGAAAGCTCTGCAAAAGATGATTAAAATAGCCCAGAACACCACTGAAGCCCATTCACTGAGCATCAGTGATATCGGTGAGTTGAGGATCCTGTGCAGAGCCCAAAGGACATCAAATGACGATACCAGCCACAGCCTGGTCACCTTGCTGCCCTCTGGCAAGAGATACAGAAGTATCCACTACCATACAACCAGATAACAGGGCAGCTTTTATATTCAGGCTGCAAGACTTCTTAACTCATCCTTCACACTCAAAGGTAAAATGTATTTTTATCTTCATAAACTTTTTAATTATTAATTCATTTACATAGTTCTCTGGTTGTAGCAGCAGCATAATCGGCTACAAACTGCATTTCATTGTATAACCTTGTGTTGTGGAATGATAATATATGACTCTTGAGTAAATGTCATATATTTAACCAGAAATAAAATTAACCCACTGCACAGACTGATGTCTTAACTGTTTTAAAAGCTGATTCTCTCCTCATAAAGTGACAGCAGCAACAGAGCAATCCATCCGGTCAGAAGGCCTAAATTCTGCAGCAGAAATGTCAGCCAGGGTCTCTTGCTGCTGATGTGGACCATGGTGGGGAGCTGGAAGGAGAGAGAGGAGAGATGAATATATGCTGATTCTGACTTTAATAAGGTAAAGTAAGTAAGTAAACAGTTCTGCAAGCACAAATACTCACCATATCAGCCAGTCCCACATACAGGAAGAGTCCTGCAGTGATGGCAGCTATCCACTGTTTGGTGGCGAGGTCAGTGGCTACAGACAGAGCGATATACATGCCGATGAATGAGGTCATTGCGCTGCCGACGTTCAAACACAAGGCCTTGCGCACTGACACACCACTGTGGAGCAAAATGGCAAAATCACCTGCAGAGAAACAAGAGAAACGGGACGATGAGAATTAAAAAATGACCAAACTGGACACTGTCAGGCTTTAGGTGTGTGCGATCTATCTTTACCCAGTTCATGTGGTAGCTCATGGCAGAATACAGCTATCGTTGTGGCCAGACCAGACTTCCATGACAGGGCAAAAGCTGCACCCATTGCTAAGCCATCTGCAAAGTTGTGGATCCCGTCACCGATAGTTATCAAGTAAGGCAGCAGTCGCTGTTCTGTGGAGGCAGACACAGTAATAGTTAGTGGCGAAGGAGCCACAATAATTAGCACAGTTTGATGATAGCAGTCCTGTTTTTGTGTCAGAAAACTCACCTCTTGTGCGCTCTTTGGGCCCTGCATGTGATATATCATTGTCATCAGAGTCGACCTGAAATGTGCATGTTACAGAAATAACAACTGCTTACAAAAAGGATTCAGAAGCAAGTGCTGTTATTGACGTGAAATGTGACTTTTATAGGTCCAGCAACAGGTAACAACCCGGCAAACAGAAAGTAGAATCTATGATTACAGACTTGCAACATTTCTTGGTAAACAAGTTTGGTGGACAGGTCTGAAAACTTTTTTAACTTAAGATACAACAGGATGCAAAATGCCAGTTTTGTGCAGGTGAATTAGATTCCCTTTACATGAAGATGTAGCTTTTCCCTGTAGAAAGTGTTCCACCTTAAAACATCTATGTCTTAATGTATGTATGTTTCTCACCAGGTCTGCTTTCGATGCTGACTGTGACTTCTTCTGTTTCCTTTCTTGTTGATACATCTCTAAAACTGCCCCGTGGTCACAGTGGTGAGGCTCTGAGTCCTCCTAAAGATAAAGAGAGAGAAAGAAAATATAACTTAAAGAAGAAGAGGGGGCAGTTTTTATAACAATGTGTAAGACCTCATTTTCCTACCCCATGATGATGATGGTTATCTTTGTATACAATCAGAGAGAAGATGGTTTCCATCAGATAGAAGAGGTAAATCCCAGCAATCAACACCAGCATCTTGTAAAGGTAGTCTTGACTTTCTCCCTCATGACTGTGGTGGTCATGACTGTGTGTTCCTGCTGAGTGAACATGCAAACCTAGAACCTAGACAAAGAGAACCCGAGAAGAACGCAAAATTAATACTGAATCAAAAAAATCAACATGATTGTTACTGTCCTGGTGGTGTTATTTTTTCACTCAATACAAAATAATCACATCATCTTCAAAAAGACAAACAATTTTAGTCTGCACTGGATTTCTCAGCTTCTTATTAATAAAAAATAGCTTTAAAACAGCTGTAAAAATGTTAAAAGACTGACCATGGGTAGCAGATGTAACAATGCATCTCCAGTCAGTGAACCGACAGCCAGGCTGATGCAAAACTGGATAGCCATCTGGTACACACTGGTACATCTGCTACAAAGCAGCACAACAATGCCGAACATGGCCATCAGGGTTATTATCACATTGGCAATGGTTGCATAGATGTATCCTGCAGAAAAGAGAGGAAACAGTTGGG
>JAPZDV010000008.1:8172885-8182895 GCA_029814665.1 Acanthurus lineatus
ATTACTTTAAAAACTAAAAACTTTTTTACTCAATTGCATCAATTGAAATATTTCCGCCCCTAATTATTGCGAACAAGACAAACAAAAAATTAAATATTATTAATGTGCCAGTGAGAAAAACAGGTCAAATCTTTGTGGCAAACTTCACATCATGTTGGTGACCAAGTAGTCTCGACTCTTATGAGCTCTGACCTTTTGACCTAATATCTGACTCCTATCTTCACTTAAAAAACTCCCACCTCTAAAAAAACAAAGTAATCACATTACTTCACAGAAAGATGTTGTGCGAGAGGTTTTCTTACATGAAAGAAAATCATGTCGAAATCGTAACAAACATCTGCGTCGGGTGAGGTGTGAGCACCGCAGAAGCATAAAGGAAAAAAATCTCACTTATGCCGAGTTGGCACCAGAAAGAAATGAATGATAGTTTGCCTCATTACACCGGCCTTTAGTCCGGCCACAGACGAGAAGTAATGAGCAGAAGTACAGCCGGTCATTAGCCTAAACAGCTGCAATGGCAAAGCAAAGTCATGATACTTTGAGATGGTGATGTTTGAACCTCTGTGAGAAAATGTTGAGCTTTCCGCTGAGAGAAATGATTCACAATTTAACACCAAACTCCTCTGAATGAAACGTGACGCTTGGGGCATTCCCAATTAAAATTAGCCTCTTTAGTTCAATTTCAATAGGGCAAAGGTTGGTAAAGACACACATTTTGATATTCATTACAATAACCTTTTATCATATTGGTTATAATACAATTTAATCCATTAATCACACTGAAATGATCTCTTTTTCTAAACATCAAGGCTAAAACTGATCGAAAAAGCTGCAGGTCCATAAAGAAAAAACACTTAAGAGCATAAAAACTGTAACATGAACTTTGATTTCATGCTTGTGGTGCATTTTTATGAGTTGGTGTGTGTGTCTGAACTCTGATTTCACGCCTGCAGCAGGCTTTAAAGCTCACAATGATCTGCAGAGAAAGAGAGCAGGAAGAAATAAAGACTTAATATGAATTCAGGATCATAAAACTCATAACACTCGTAGGAGAGATTCACTCCTGATTGGATGTTTATTGACAGAAAACCTGTGTCACTGCTGACAGCGGCGGGAGGTTGAGACACTTTAGAGAGCAAAGTAATTCATTATGTATGAATAAAAAGCTCTCTTGTCTGTGTTCACTGTTGACAGAAACATGGGAGATGGGAATATTTGTTTTAAATTGATTTAAACTTTGAGGTCTAAAGGTTCTGTAAATTTTTTAAACCTGACTTTGTCTTTAAAGAGGAATTAAAAAGAGGTTTTGTGCCACTAGACCCAATCAAATTTGGTTCCAGTTAAATGAGTAATTGTTAAATCTAGCACCTTGTTCCTTGAGTTTAGACCCTGTAACTCTCAGGTCTGTTCTGATTTCTCAGTTCTCTTTTAGAGGATCAATTGGCAAATTGTCTATTTTTCTTACTGAAAAGACTAAAACCAACAAAGTGCTTGTATCTCTGATCCTTCTTTATTTCTAGTCTGTCTTACACCAATCAGTTTGCACTAAAGCTTTTGGTAAAAACTGCAACAAATGAAGCAAATGGTGCTTTTATGGGGGACTATTTACAACTGTGGATGAATACAAATTTGTAGCTATTCACGGGAGCAAGATGGTGTTTGTGCAACTAACACCTGTAAAAAACAAAAGTGTGTATCTTGTACATTACTTATTGTGATACACCCAAACAGTTTGTGGGGTCAGAGTGTATATTCAGCAGAACTTTTGTTACTTTTTGTAGTTTTTACAGACTTTTCAGTCCGTCAGTTTTCTCTCTGTCAGGCTTCCTAATGTGTCTGTGTCTTTATATTCAATAAAGTTCAGATTGATTATTTTTTCACCTCTCTCTCTGCAGAAATGTGCTAACCTTCCCTTCTCTGCTGGACATTTGAAGAACACATATTTAATTTAAGGGCAAATCCTGCTGCAGTAAGAGTTTACACAGTGTTTGACTCCACAGTTCAGGCAGAGAGGAAGTGTTAAAACTGTCGTCATTAGTCTTTAACTTTTAAAGTCTGTCTCTCTTTCTTTCTTGATATTCATCTGTTCTTCTGCTTCTTGGTTTTTTCCATTATTACCAAATCTTGGGTTTAACAGCTGTAACCAGATTTCTGTGTTTGTTCACAAGCAGAATAGTTGTGATTGTTTGATATTTAATCAGCGACTCTGCTGTTTGCTGTCATTTCTCTCTGATATCTGCTGTGTCCTCTGTCAGTTTATGAATAAAGTATCACTTAAATCACACACTACTGAATAAATTGAACATGCAGGTTTTTTATAAGAACACAGAGATAAAAACAGTTTGAAAAAAAAACGATCCTCATAGAAAATGTTCTTTTAATTCTTTTTATGTGTTACACAACTAGTATTACAACCATTGGCCAATACTTTACACATGTGAAATGCAAACACAGACTCTGAACCCAGAGAAACAGGTCGTCTACTTTTTAGTCCTTTTGTTTATTTTGCTGTTACAAAAAGCCTCTTGTTCATGAGCCGAAAGTCATTTTGCTTTACATTTCACAGGTGAGTGTTGGATGACTAACAGACTGATATAATAATGAGTATTTATGTGATTTTTTAAAATATCAGTTGTGTCTTGTTCTCAGTTTTAATTGAAACTTTGTTCGGTAATACCTAAAAATTTGTTATTTAATTTTTCATTATTATTTTTTAAAAAAACAAGGGTAAAAAAAAACAACTTCAGAAAGTCATTGAGTTTGGATTAAACATGCAAAGTAAAAAATCAGGCATGTTTTGCTTTTTTGCTTTAAAAAAATTCTGTGATGTTATTGTGATTTTTTGTTGTCTTTTGTTTTTTAGACGTGACGGTGCTTCCAGTCATGATGAAGAGCTCCGTGCTGTTGTGTCTGGCTGTCAGCTTCGCAATTTTTGGACTAAGTAAGAAAAAAAGTTTTGAAGAAGGAGTCAGTATTGTTTTTATTAATGCTCACTCCTGAACAGCACAGCTAATTGTGGCTATGTCAGAGAATTTATGTTTGACAATGAGGAAACATTTTAGTTTTAAGGAACATTTAGGCTGATCAGTGAGTCCAGTTTGCATGTTCTGCTTTCAGTATGCAAGGTCAGTGATAAATATTCATTCATCACATTTTTATGTGATTTTTTCAGGGCAGTTTGCTCTGCACATAACTGAATAAAAGTTAAAAGTTAATATAAGAAAAAAATCCCCCAAGTTCTGTACCCATTCCTTTAAATGTAGAAAGATATGACTCCTATGTCAGATGTCTCTGGGAGAAGCTGTGATACTTATGTCGAGCTCACACACACACTTACTGTAGCCCTTCAGACTAAAGTGGTAACCCGAATCAAATGAACTCTGTTTTGTTCCTCCAGGCGTCTCTCTGCAGTGTCACTCCTGCCCTAATGGCTCCACCAGCGACTGTGAAATCAAACAGGAGTGTAACCAAGATGAAGACGCCTGCCTCAAAGTCACCAGTGGAGGTAAGCGCAAAAAAAAAAAACAATGTTAGGAAGCACAAATCCAACAACATGTAATGTCATTATGACATGACCTTAAGGCCATGAAGTAGTTAGGAGGCCACAATATATATATATGAATGAATGAATGACTGTTTAAAATCTGTCGAAATTGTCAATACTCTATCTGACTGAGGTTTAAACCAAGTTGTAATCTATGACTATAACTCTTAACTATCAGAAACTTTATTCTGCTATGTATTGATGAATCCATGGCACTGTCCTTGGTGCTGAAGTAGCAGAGGGATTTGTCTTGGATCCATCATGTTCTTTAAAATAAATACATAAATACTGACTTTCATACTATTTTAAGAGTTTTGCCAAATTCATGAACTTAATGCTGCTAACTGCTTCCCACTTGGTTTTCAAATCTGTTGTTCTAGACACGTTACAAAGGAGGAAAAAGGATTTAAAAAAATCCTCAATTGGTTTTTCTTCCTTGTTTTGAGTGTACAGTGAGTATATAGTGATAACAAATATAAAATATAAATGCTAACTAGACTAATGTGGTGTCCATCCCCTCAGAAACGATCTACACCACCTGTGTGAGGTACGCCGACTGCGACTATTCGATTCTCTCCACCAGATACATCGTCCCTTCCTTCACCTTCAAGTGCTGTCAGAAAAACCTCTGCAACGGCCCCCAGAAAAGTCTGTCTCAGAAAATCAAGGATTTTTTCGGTTAAAAGCTTTTTCAATAAAGAAAAAAAAAAACGCTGTATGTAATTTTTTTACTTAATTGTTGAACCAATGCTGAACATTTTTCAACAATAAAGTCTTAATTTAAACTTGTGCATTCATCCTCCTGTGTCCATGATGCACCTCAGATAAATGAACAAAATCAACTGTTCCTCCAAAAGAAGTCTAAAAACAGTCTGATGGCAGAGATTTAAACAGAGATACTGAAGGCTTCACACATTTTTTCCACACTGCAAAAAATTTGTATCTTATCCACCTATTTATTTTTGCCTGTATGCATTATCAAAGTTTTTTACAACATTAGTATGTAAATTTACTTCTCAAAAGAATTCAATTTTTTTTACAATCACTGTTTTTTTAAGATACTGACTCTCATTTTAGCATAGTTTCTGAAACAAGCTGGCTTGTATGAGCACTTTAAATAATATGTAGTTGCACCACTTTCCAATTGGACGCTTTTTAAGGGGTTCATAAGATAGAAAAATATAGTTTAGTAAAATAAACAATTAGATTATAACAGTAGTGTAAATTTACATAATTCCTTTACATCTTAAAAACATGCATTAAAATGCACCTGATTTACAGATAATTTTAAATTACACGATTGTCATAAAAAAGTAATAGCTTTATTGTTTCTTTAGAACTATTTTTTTAAATTATTTTTTAAGAGGCTCCATAATTAGACAAAAAACACTTGATAAGAAAATTCTGACATGGACCTTTCACATGGACACACATGCTTTTTAAATGGCATGAAAACAAGATTTTTTGCCAATTTGCTGAACATCTCCAGGTGCACAAAAAAAGGCTGCTATGAGCTTAAAATCATGTTGTGTTCACTGTTTCACATTCACTGTAAAACACCTGTAACATCAGTGACGGTTGATTTAATCCAAGCACTCACTGCTACGCTGTTGCACATTGAGATGAAATGTTCAAACTCTTCTTCACATCAGACAGTACATGGTGGGTGCCGACTGTAAATGATGGAAAGAAGAAACAAAGGAAAGCAGTTCCTGTAAACAGACATGTCAACACCATGATGCTGTTGGTGGCTCAGTGGGCTGAACACACACACACACACACACACATACACACACACACACACATACTATGTCCAAATAATGCCATGTGTGATAGCCGGATTTACAAACTATGCTTTCAAAAGCTTTCAGGAAGAACCTTAAACCTGCTGAAGCACAACGACAGCTTAAAAACAGTCTGAAGAAGAACATCAAAGTGCACGAGTGCTGCCGCCGCCCTTGAATAACAAGTTAGATCGCACTGAGTTTCTAAACAAGCTGCAGTTTTTCCCTTCAGCCTGTTAAAGAATCATATGTAGGTGTGTGTGTGCGTGTGTGTACTTGTGTGTGTTTGGCCTGTTTCTGCAGCAGTGAGTAAATGTCTTAATTTGTTGACTTTAATTAGAAGAAGGACAGCATCTGTTACCTGAAAAAGTGTGTTTATGTGTGTGTGTGTGTGTGTGTGTGTGTGTGTGTGCAATATTTTATCCACATGATTTCCTCACAGGTCCCACACAAGACTGAGAAAAGAGATTTATTCTGAAACAAGAGTGATTTTTAAGGTTAGAGTCAAGATTTATGAGGAATCATGTCACATCAATGAGCATCAAAGCAAATGATGCTGCTTAATGCAAAATACAAATGTGTGTGTGTCTATTTTAATATATATATATATGTATTTATGTGTGTGTCTGCATGCTACAACCATCCAGGTGGTTAGATAATTAAAAACATTTTTCACACTTGATTTTACATCGAAATCTCAATGGAAACATCTGGCTGAGCAAGAGGGAAGAAAGACCAAGTGTGTGCATGTGTGTGTGTGCGTGTGTGTGTGTGTTTGGGACTCAAATGGGCTGTGTTAGGTGGTATCTTTTGTTATTTAAATAAAGAATAATTTAAAAAAGATACGCATCAAAATGTTTGGTGGCCCTGGATGTTTCAACACACTGCGACTAAGGACCCATCCAGAAAAATCTAATCATGCTTCAAATACAAAAAACAGAGTTAAAACAAATGGATACCATCAGTCATGTGACTTGTTGCCATGATTTTTAACTGAAGATGCATATGAGTCATACAAACTATACTTTTATAATATTACCTGTAACAATATCACCCTTTTTTAAGGAAACTCACGCTTATTCTGATTTAAATAAGTAAAAATAAGTAGCACATTCGGAGGCCAGAGACCCAATCCACAATAACAAGAAAGAGAAAACCTGGTCACAGGAGATTTTTTGGCTCTGCTGGTTTGATTTAGACTTTTATACAAGTTCAGAAAAGCTCAGAGGAAGAAGACTCTACTTTGTGTAATCTATTCAGCATATATTCATAGGATCTCCACAGTCTTTCAAATAATACTCAGTTTTAAACTATTTTCCAGAGCCTGGCACAGAATAATTCTGGAGGCTGTAATCAAACCAAACATAATATCAGAAAAAAATGGCCCCCAAAGCAAACATAAAACCATGTCAATGTGAATTCTAAACCAAAAATGGCAACTCAGGCCTTTCATAACAGTGAAATGGTCTAACTAATGTAGCATAATGTTTCAATTCCTGCATGTCTCCAAGTAAACAATTTCATATGAAATGCAGCAGCTTCCGTTATGTGTTTGTAGTTAAATATGTAAGTGAGTTGAACAGTTCCTTGGGAATAATTTCTTTGCAGTATTGGCAATGCGTTTAATGTATTTCTCCTCTCAAAAACAGTGGCAGAGCAGATTTTTTTTAATTTAAAAGCATGCATTGTTTACCTCCTATGTTTCCTTATCACTTCCTCTCCACTGCTTTTGCTGGCCGACTGTGTTTTTGCCAGAAACTGTCGATCAGCTGAACAGCCTCAAACCAGCAACATGTATGAATATTATGTCCCCCAGGTGCATGCATGTGCATTTCTTTGCTTGCACAATAACAAACAAACAGAGCCTACTCATACAAATATTGCTCCATAGCTTTTCTAGCGGTCAAAAACTCCACATGCTGCCTTGAAATTGTTGCACATTGATCACTTGAGGCTGCAATGATGGCCTAAATCTCTCACTCAAAGAATAGAAATGAAATAGATCAGAAATGTGTCATATTTCAACTAAAAACAACACTCTCAAATTGTTATTTTCTTTTTTTTATATATGGTTTCATAATATTTTTCTGTTTGTCACAGGTATAAGTCTCTATATGTATTTGTATCCCTCTTAAAAAATTGAGGAATGTATTTCAGAAGCATGGAGGAGAGAAACACTGAGAAAAAACTGATGTCTCAGCCTGTCTGATCAGCCGGGAAGACTGACAGGGAGGAAAGCTTGCTGCTTCAGAGTTGAGTGCGTTTCACAGACGAACCAGCGGCGTGACAAGGAAGAAACAACAGCTGACACACTGTAAAGCTTTGGTTCAAGCACTGAAATATATATACAGAGCTGGATTTGAAGCCTAAAGCAGCACATGTGAGCGTTTTCGCCGAGATCCATAAACAACAAGTACAATCAGACAGAGTATCAGCTGCTTTTTGAAAGGTAGAGGCCTGTTTTTAATTAACGGCAGATGTTTTTTGGGGTGTTCAGACAAGAAGATGCCTCAGCGAAGTGAGAAGTGTTCATGTTCAGACTGTGTGACGCCTCAGGAGCTTTCTGTTTCTGCCCAAACCTCTGCCCTCATCTCAAAGAAAGCTGTTTTTTAAATATCAAAGATTTTCAGTATCATGAGATTGTTAGTGTTTGGTCTGCTGCAATGTGCACTGGCCTGAGAAAAAGAAATGACAGAACTCTCACTGCTGTTTTTGTGATTAATGCAACCAATTAAACTGTATTTTATGGCAGCACTTTTCCTAAAATATCAGTAAATGAAATTTTGTATTTATGTGTGCGTACTTATTTATTTCATATACTGTCTAAATTTTTTTGGCTCTCATTTGCTATGATGACACATGATAGGATGTTTTTATTTATGTGTTTTTTCCAACATGTCATCATTTATTTTTAAATATTATTTACTACTCATGTTATGTAATACAATTTAAAGTGTATCATGCAACAAACAAAATGTACCTTGCACATCCCATATGGAACTTTTGCACATTTCCTGGTCAATTCTTCCCACATTTCTACACAAAATGTACAACAATGTACAAATGTCTGTTTAAAAATGATCTTTTTCTCTATATTGTTTTGTTTTATATGTCTGCTGATATCTTTTTATGCTTTTGACCTGCAGTACTCATTTTTATATTCATCTTCTGTTGTTTTGTTCTATGTTTACTGTTATATTTAAGTAATATTTCATATAGACACATGTAAAAAACCCCCCAACTTTAGCAAAAACAAGATGTACTGTTATTTGTTAGTACTCTGATACAAGATAAAATAAATGTGATACTCACTAAACCAACATGTTAGATCTCTTCTTTTTGACCCATACAAAAATAAGAATTTAAAAACGAAATGCTTAACTGGTTAAACTAGCTATCATCCAAGCTAGTTAGCTTTACAATTCCCAGTATTTGTTTCCTCCTGCATCCAGTGCTTATGCTAAGCTAAGCTAACCCTTATCAGGCTCTGTGAACACAAATCAAACCATTCAATTAACATTAGCAAGTTCAGTCTCACTTTTATTACTTTTATTGTTGATGCTGATAAATTAGAGTAATTTTTGTGTTTTATTTACTCGTACAGCTTCACCAAAGCAAACAATTAAGCACCATGGACACACACTCTTTTCCTGGATTAGCTACTGCTACATCTTAGACCGCACAGTGTGTCTGACTGGTGTCAACAGGCTGTAAAACTGAGCTACAGGTTCACTACCTGTGCAGATCTTTAATGAGCTTACTGTTTTTCTTGACAGTCTCGTGTGACTGGTTTGTAACTGTGTCATCCTGGTAATCAAGGCAGCAACTGGTTTTATTTTCTTCCCCTGTTGCGCCGTTTCACAGCACACTATTACCATGGAGACCAGACTCGTGGAGAGCTTTGTATAATTTTTCAGTATTTTTTATATATAATCTTCTCTAATCCTGGACCAATTAGTTTCAGACCAGGACAGAGAGAAGAAATGTCTCTCTCTCTCTCTCTTTCTATCTATCTCTCTCTTCTTCCCTCGATAATTTGTTTTTGTCTTCCTTCTTCGTCACTCCAAATGGGTTTCTCTCTCACTGTCCATCTAAATCTGTTTCTCCAGCTTGATTTTTGCACCACAACCGCTGCACGTAGACGCACACACATGAACACTCATGCACCAGATGATCCCACATTAATTCAGCTTCTTCTTAATCCAATTAGTTTGAGGAAATGTGTTGATTTTGCTTCATCTTTTCTCCCCTCGTGTCCTCTTTTTAGTCCTTTTTCGGTTTCTCTTGAAAGCCCACCACCAATACTACTTCTTCTTCATCTCTTTCTTCTACTTCTACTAATAATAATGAGTCTTTAATACTAAGAAAAACCACAGCAATTAAACTGTGTGCATGATTTAAATCCTCACCAACAGCTCGACTTGAGTGGATATTTTAAAAACAAGTTTTTTTTTTTCATCCATTCATTGGTCTCATTCTCTTGCTTTCTGGCTCTCTGGGGGGCCTTCAGGCATGTGTGTGTCAGAGATCCCATGGGGTGTGTGTCTCCTGGGTATCTGCGACATGCACACACAGGGAGGACACAACACACACAGAGAGGACACACACACATACACACACTCATTTTCCAAGTCGGGGGTACAGGCTCAGATCTGGGGGAGAGAGAAGCTCAGCGGGAGCCC
>JAPZDV010000008.1:8188038-8212414 GCA_029814665.1 Acanthurus lineatus
ATAACTTTTGTGGATCAGGTGAATGTAAACAGGTTTATTTTGTTTTTTGGAGATCCACCACTTCTGCAGGATGACACCAACTAATAAAAGTCTAAAATTGTGCAAAAAAAGTCAAACGAAACAGTCGATCTCTCACTTCCTGTCATCTGTCTCTCTGTTTTCTCTCTCTCTCTTCTTCTTTGTCCCTCTCTGTCTCCTCGTCTCACCCCGTCTCTCCCTCTCTCTCTCACCTCCTGTTTTCTCCTCCTCCCTCAGGCCAAGCTGTAGCTATCAGATTTCTCTCTGCTTGGTTCTTTTCAATTAGACTTGCCTACTTTCCTCAGCCCTCTGTGTGCGATTGTGTGTACATGAATCTGCGTGTGTTCCCGCGTTCAGTGTTTGTGCGTCTGTGTGTCTCACCTTAGGAAAAGACACCACGGTGAATTCTATTAAGAAGCCACTCGTTTTTTCAGCACTTGCAACGCAGCCAGTATTCACCCACTCCTCTTCTTCTTCTCTTCTCTTTCTCCTCCCTTTCTTCTTCTTCTTCTTCCTCTTCTCTTCTCTTCTCTTCTCTTCTCTTCTCTTCTCTTCTCTTCTCTTCTCCTCTTCTTCTTCTTCTTCTCTTCTCTTCCTCTTTCTTCTTCATTTCTCTGACTCACTCTATTAGAGGAGATGAGGGCATTACCGGTGACAGCTGATTACATTATTGGTGATATCATCGCATGTGCACACAGGGACGTATCTTCTTTCCCTTTTTATGTGCTTGTGATTACAAAAATGATTTAGAACAAAAAATAATTATTTCTAATGTTTTTCCACAGATTTATTGTTAATGTAATAAAGTAAACGGCAAGTAAACAAGTTATGTAATGCAGAGGTTATGAGGATGAAAGACTGAAGATGAGGAGAGGTGCTTCTGTACCAAACATGAAAGATGAATTTACTCTTCATAATTTTACTCCACTGTTGTGTTTTTACAGTAATTTACATTAAGTGATTTTCTTTATATGTGCAAAGGAAGCTTTTATGATACAGATACATTAAATGTGACAAATAGGAATCTGAACACTCAAAACCACAAGCAGCTTCGGCTGGTGAGTGATGTTCTGTTAGTCTAGCAGTTCTTTAATTTGTCTTGTTCTGGTCACATTTTTCTTATAGTTCAGCTAAGCATTGCACTTAAAAATGTTTCTAAAACATGTAAAATTATACAAATCACAGGTGAAGCTTTGCTGTTCTCTTCCTGCAGAATAAACAAAACAAACATTAGGCACTAAATCAGCCAAATAGCATCTTGAATGGAGGCTGATGAGAGCGAGAGCAGCTTGTAGAAGCCTCCAAGACTTTGGATCCATAAGCTGGAATAACATGGAGCTCTATGAAGAAGTTCACCTCTGCATTGCTGCAACTCATTTGTATGTACAGTGTACTGTACAGTTGTTACCTCTCACTCCAGACTGTATCTGAAGCACTTAAAGCGACTCTGTGGCCCAATAATAATCTTTCTTTTGGACGTAGAAAATGAAGCAGGTGGAGGAAACTCATACATCTTCGGTCTGTGTTTCCTGGTGGGCCATCCATCATCAACATGAGTAAGATAGCTGCCCCCTGTGCACCATGGGATGGGTAGAGAAGTCAAACTTGGAGGTCAGCATCCTTACACACACTTGTCCTTTATGTACAGGAAACAGTGTGTTGTATTTACACACACTGACTCCTTTTTTTTTTTTTTTGACACCTTTCGCTGGCGTCATTTTTAATGTTTGGAGCGGCACAGTATCATCACTGACGATGTTCTGACTGTATGACACCAGAGCCAATTTATTTCAGACAAGATACGGTGTGTATGTGTGTGTGTGTGCGTGTAAATGTGTGTGTGCAGTCTATAAGACAGCCTGGGGGTTAATTAGAGAATAGTAAACAGAACACATGTGGCAGCTTAATATCCCCTCTGCCTTACAGCTTATTTCACACCCCACCCGCTCTGTTGCTCTCTCCCTGTTGTGTGTATGCGTGTGTGTGTGTGTATGTGTGTGTTTATCTGTATGGTTGGGGTCATGGGCGTCCCCCCCGCCACATATCCCAGAGGCTCTACCCCACCCATTACACCCACACACACACAGCCGTGCTGGTGCTGGTGCAGGTGTGTGTGTGGTTTGGAGGTAATTTAAACCAGATGAGGTGGCGTCTTTCAGCCTGTGGCCCCGTCACTTCATCAATATCCAAGAGATGGAGGGACGGAGGAATGAGGAGATGGATGGATGCGCGACGGAGAAGAAAGGGGGGGTAAGCATTGTCTTACAAAAATGGGCGATGTGAAGAATATATGTATTTAAAAATGACGTTTAGTTTCACCAACATTTCTTTGCTGCCCTGACTATCTAACTCTCAACCTGCAAGAAAAAAAAATATTCAAAAGAAAGAAAAGAAACAATAGTTGTGAGAAAGACAGAAAGATAGAAAAGATTTTGTTTTTAACTGCAGGGGCAACGACATAGTTGTATCGATGAAAAAAAGGAGAAGAAGTCATCAAACATATATTGGCTCGGCACATCCTTTGCACTGAACAAAATGTTCGATATCTGGATTTCCTCCACACAGTTCTTTTATGGGATTTCTTTTATTTTAAATGAAGACTTTCTGAGGGGAAATGCTGCCAAGGCTTTTTGAGATGTATGGATCATACATCACATAAGTTGAGTAAAGATTTTGCATAATAATGGTTTAACGTGTCATTAAATGTTAAAGTTGAAGGCTTGAGTTGTATATTTTTATTGTCAGTGTATCCCGTGAATAGGTGACTATGTAGAGATGAAATCAGGCTTGAAATCTCTTCGAAATGGTCTGGTAGGATGTTTTGACTTGTTCTAAAATATTAACCAGTTCTATTGTGAATGACTCACCACAACAAAAGGTGGAGATCAATGTCAGTAACATCTTCAATATTTCTCTCCCAGTTTCCATCCACATGATAAATCCCACCAAGCTTTTCTCGGAGTAAAAGGAACATTTGGAAATGTTGTCTTTTGCTGTTCTTGTGTCACTCAGCTCTGAACTTAGTCCGCCTGTTAACATTTTCCTACTATCCAGTCGTTTCTGTGGCTCTTTGTCCCACATCTGTTTGCTTCTGGTGATGATGTTAATCTTTAAAGATGATTGAGTTGAGTGATACAGGGGTGACAAGTTTGTGCAGGTTGACCTGGAAGTTAGTACCAACTTGGTTCTCTCAGCAAAAAGACATTGCAGAAAATGAGCTGATCGGTAAATAAAAGATTAGGACAGCTTTCCTCAAGCAAGCTTTTCTTCACAAATGATGCTAATAAAAGATAATCTTGGCTATAAACCAACTACACCAGGGTTACATGACTTTATTGTCACCATTACTAAGCTTCCAAAGAGACTTAAGACTGTATTTTTTGTTATTTGAATGCTTCAGACATCATAAAAAAGGAGAAAAAGGAGGTATATTAGTGCACTTTATGTTGTGGAATAAATGTGATGAGAAAGGCTGATGTTAGCCAGGCATCTAACCAAAAACACAATTCAAAACACCACTGACTTTGAGACAAGAGAACTGGAAGAAAGAACTTATTTCAGGGTTAAAGGACTCATTTCTGCACCACTCTGTGCAGACTTTACTCGGATAAAAACTTCCTAAACAATAGAAAAACCATCTGAGTAAATTGGGGGTCCTATTTGTCTGCAATAAAGGCAATCATATTCATTCGTCCATCACACACTTATTCTCCCCTGCGTCTGTTTATTGTCAAACTACTGTCTGTTTATGACGCCTCTTATTTCCTAATTATAACCACAATTTTCATAGGGAGGTCTGTTTGCAGCTTTTGAGGCACTTACGCTTGACGACAGGGTGCTTTTTCCCCTCGAGCGTCGTTGTCTGAACTTCAGCAGCTCTTCCACCGTGAACCAGCGACCGAGCAACAAAAGACCAATCTGTTAGACCAATAAATGAGCAGTCAGGTGTGTGTGTATGTGTGTGTGTGTGTGTGTGTGTCTCCGAGCAGTAAATGAACACTCTCTCTATCTCTCATCTATCAAAGGTTGACACCAGGAGCAGCTGTGAGAGCAGAGCACACACACACACACACACACACACACACAAACACACACATGTACACCCACACACACACATCTTCTCTACTACTTTAGCAATTTGGGATAATTAGCCCACTATACAATGTCCGCCTGTGGTCCCAAGAGGTCCTGTGGGCCGTGTGTGTGTGTGTGTATGTGTGTGTGTGCGTGGGTGTCTGGTAAGGATCAGCTGTGTTAAGTGTCCCGTGACATCTAAACTACTAATTCATTGCTACATTAACGGCATTGATTAACATACGGCTATGGTCACACTAACACACACACACACACACATACACACACACACATCTGGGGAACCCCTTGTGATTCCTTAGCTTTTTTTTTGACAGCATGCAACCAGATTTTGCAGGAACAAACAAAAGACACAGCTTGCACATAAACACACACTCATTTATCAACAGATTGTGGTACAAAATGATAATTCTCCTTTTTTAGTAACAGAACAAACTGTACTGGTTGTGCTTGATGCTGATTTTCCACAATACTGGGCTGCAAAAATCCAATTAATTGAACTTTGACCTCAAATACACTCCACAGCCCACTTCTAGTGGAGTTGTGGCTAAAAATGCATGATATTTTAAGAGAGTCTGAGCACTTTTAATGTCGCAGCTTCAACGATTACTACAATCATGTTTCTCTATTCAAAACCTTTATGCACATTAATGCTCTTACTTTCACAGTACTAACTATTCTTTATTGTGTTTTTAAAATATAACTAGTAACAGTAAAATAGGCCGGCCTGTTCCTCCCCTCATATTTAAGTCTAAAATGATGATAAAACAGAGATTTAACAACTTACTGTACAGCTGACAAGTGAAGTTTAGAGGCACTTTGCTTTAAATAGAAAAGCTTAAGTGTCCTGAAAACTGAAGGATCTTCTGTTTGTGTGTGTTTGGCTGATAGGTGTTGTGGCTGCAGACAAGCAGCCAATCATAATTACAGAGCAGAAGAGAGCAAAAAACATCTGTGTGAGTTTCATCTCAGAGCCAGTGACCAGGAAACACACACACACATACACATACACACTCACACACACACACAGGGAGTCTTCATGCGTGTGTGTTCAACGGAGAGATAATGATGTATAACTGTCTGTCTCACCGCTGCGACTGAGCCTCAGTGTCCTGCTGTGACAAGAGCCAGGTGTTGGATAGAGAGAGAGACAGAGAGAGAGAGGGGGAGAGAGAGAGAGAGAGAGAGAGAGAGAGAGAGAGAGAGAGGGGGAGAGAGAGAGAGAGAGAGAGAGATTGAAAGAGAGAGTGTGAGAGAGAGAGAGAGAGAGAGAGAGATGGAAAGAGAGAGGGAGAGAGAGAGAGAGAGAGGGAGAGAGAGAGAGAAATCAAGCAGCAAATCAATAACATCTTGATTGGAGATGATTACACTACTCATCCCTTCTCTTCCTGTGTGTACATGAAGAAGTGCGTGCATGTAATTTTTTTGTCATCATGAGCTCCTCACAATATGTCCAATCACAAACACACACACACGCAAACACACACACACACAAATATACAGAGAAGTAGGATACATAAGCAACTCTTGCACTTTGGGTTTTTGATGTGCAGAGAGGGAAAAGTACAAGACTGAAGCTACTCTCTGTCAGATTTGTGTGAATAAACTACAACACATTTGACAAACAAACTCCCTCCTATAATGAAAGTTGTAGATTTGTCTAATTTAGCTCAACATCTATTGTTTCTATAGACTTTTATTGTGGTTGTAACTCATCAGAGGTCCCACACTTTACTAAACCACATAGAAACACTGATCCAGTAAAAGACTTGAATATTTTCAGCCAGGTAAAGGATGGAATAAGTAGTTTTTTATTGCACATAGAGTCCTCCCCTCTTTGTTATTTGTCTCTAAGATCCAGTGACAATCAAACTGAAATTGATGTACTTTAGAGTTTTAGATTTTATTGCTAAAATGTGTAGTTTGGGGTTGGATCAGTTCCAGCAGAAACCATTTAAAACCTGTCTAGATTTCCCTTGAAATGATGTTGCCCTCCAGATTAACATTCGCAGATTTAAACCCAGGTATGACAGAAGTTTTGCAGCTGAAGTAGTATTTCATTGACAAGATTAGTGAGATCACAAAAGGCCTCAAGGACTAGCTTTAATATACACATATGTACAGTGAAAATGTGGACTATAATCACTCCTGCTCACTCACCCTGAAAGAGGAGCGACAAAATCCACAATCCTGGTTCAGGGTGAGTGAGCATGAGGCCAAATTAAGACAGTTAAATCAAGATGTCTTCTCTCAGAATATTAAGTCTTTGTGGTATGAAAACAACATCTTTATCTTCCAGTCACATTGGCATTGTAAGTTTGTTGATCCAACAATCATCTTGCCCCTGACGGGTTATCAACAGATTCATAGTTGTTAAACAAACCTGAAACAGACATTTTCCTTCCTCATTACCCAGAATTTAAGTTAATGCTAAAGGCGATTTTAGACAAAGTGTTTTCAAAGAGATGTCATGTTGCTGTTTCTGTTTTATTTTCTATTTCACGAGTGCTTCCCTGTTTAGCTGCTGCCCACGACAGCCAAGCCATTACAACACCAGTAATGACAAGGACGTGACCAGTTACACAGGAATAATTGTGGTCAGGGAGCCCTTGGCTGAAAATAAAGATTATGTGCAGACTCCTGCAGAGACCCACTGATTTCTGAGCCATCTGCAAACATAAGGCATTTACATGCAAACACAGGGAGAACATGGATGTGTAAATTCAGGATTGTAGTTTTACTGCAGCTGTTTTGAAATCTAAAAATCAGGAGATGCTGTTGTTTGGTGGATGTGTTCATTGATCAGGGTTGGATCTTCCTCTTGGTTCCTCTCTGACCTTATTGCTCCGTCTGCAGCCTATTGAGAAAAAGAGAAATTGCAAAGAGGACCATTGTTGCTCTCATTGACCAGGCCATGAAGAAACTACGCATTTGCATTTCCTTCTCATCTTCTGTCTCTTCTTTCTTTCTCCTATCATCACTTGTTTTCTGTCATGGCCTCGTCTCTCTACTTTCACTTATCTCTCATCTCTCCCTCTTTGAATACTCTCTCTCTCTCTTTTAGAAAAAGCTTAGAAAGAGAGAGGAAAATCAGACAGTGATGGAGGTAGAGATGAAGCAAAGGAGGTAGACAGATAGACACACAGACAGCAAGACAGACAGACAGTCAGACAGACAGTCAGACAGACAGACGGTGCTTCATGTCTGTGATCTCTGTGTGAAGCTGATCCCTGCTTGGCCCAGTTCTTTACCTTCTTCTATCTCTACACCTCTCCATTCATTTTTACTCCATTTGTTTATTATCTTTAATTCTTTCATTCATCCTGCATCATTTAGAACTTTCATTTAACCTTTAAAGACTGTAGTTTTACACCAAATGACCCTCATTGCATTATTTTCTTCACCTTTATTTCTTTTTTTGATCTTCCTTATCCTCTCTGCAGGTAGTGATCCCTTCTGCTGACATGTGCCTTTGTAGTCCACCATTACGATGACGTTCGACAAGAATCAGAGAGAGAAAGGTGAAATGATTTATAAGCAATTAGCATTCGATGGAATTTTGTCAACAATGTCTCATTATGTTCATTTCATATTTATTTTGTGAGCATTTCAGAGTTTCTCCTCCACAGTTTGACCTCATGTCAGCCTGTGCAAAACTTTTAGCCGCTGAGTGGCCCAACCTATTAATCCCTGTTTTTTAAAATACACACCAGTGTTGCAAATGAGCAAACTGTGGGGCAGCAAAAAAATATGAACAACAACCAGTTGCCTCAATTATAAAACCCAAACTTACATTGTGTGCGAGTGAGGCAAACAGGGTGGTTTTGGGTTTTAAAATTGGCCATTTTCTCCTATTTTGGTGACATTTTGGAGGTGAACTTTTAATCTAAAGCGGTGCCATCGGCTGGAAGCTACATTTTAATCTTAAACATGCATGTTAGAGATTTCAGAGTGACAGACGAAGATGAAACTGCTAAAAAAAAAATGCTGGCAAACTCTTCTAATGCTGCAGTTCTAGACACCTTTCCAAAAAAACAAGGAAAACTTTGGATAGATTTCTCTTCAAGACACAACAGATGAGATAACTGTAACTTTAAGTAACATACTGTATATTTAAGTATACAGAAAGCATAACTAGGTCATTGAGTCATTCCCAAAGAGAAACTGTGAAACGACTAAAAATCTCCACTTTTTTAATGATTTAACAATTGATAACTGTATGTCAAGAACAGATGCAAGTACTACAATGAATCTGAATCTTTGTAGTCCAAACCAAGAGGTGATTTGTGCTTAAACCTAACCAAATCTTAAGGAAAGACAGGTATTTTAACCTCTACAATCCATCTTTATACAAGTACAATCTGTTTTAGTGCCTTTTTTCAGTAAACAGTGGCCTGTGTGTCTGAAAATAACACTATTAAAGTGAAAACCAAAGTTGTGAGTCAGACAAGCTGAACAATGAGCTGAAACTCTCTATAAAAACTCCGTACAGCCGAGGGGAACAACATTACGACAATATTAAGCACAGACTGTGATATTTTATAACAAAAAGTGCCAGTTTCCTTCCTCATTGCTTTTGTTCTCTTTCTGTTGTTTCTGTGCTTCTTATTGTTCATTGGGCAGTAACTCACAATACTCTGCAGGGCTTCATAAACTGCTGATCAGGACTAGACAAAGAAAAACAGAGACGTAAGACAATAAAAAAGAGAGAAAAGTGTACCCGTCTACCTTTTTTGAAGCCTTAAATAATATTTTTCTGGATCAAACTTCTCACATGTTGCTTACAGTCTCTTCATCCGTGTTTTCTGTATATCATGCATGTGCATTTGTGTGCACGTGCGTGTGGTTAAGTGACCATCAGCGCTAACACCTTCCTGCGTGTTTCAAGCCTCCCTCCTCCACCTCTGCATTTGACCTTGTTGCTGCAGAGCCTGGGGCCGGGGGATTGGGGATGGGGGGGTGGGAGGTTGGGGGGTGGGTGTAGAGAGTGATTGGGGTTGGCGGTCAAATCTCCTTCTGTTAACGAGCTGTCAACCACAGACCGGAGTTCCCACACATCCAAACACACCTCGAGTTCATGGGGCCGCTGACCCGCTATTCACACTGACCCTTTATGATGCGTTAATTCAGAGAGAAATCTGTGAAAACTCATCGCCGTTCGACCATTAAAGCTCTCCATCAAAATGTTCAGCAGAACTTTTGCTATTGCTTCTGTATCTCTTTGGGTCCCACACACACACACACACATGCACACATGCAAACACACACACACATACACACAGAGCTGTCCTTAGGGTCAAAATTTCAACCTTTTGACCTTCATGGTCAGAGGTCGCAACCAATCAAGAGTCTAAATGTGAACAGAAGGGGCAATGGACTCCCTTGACTGTTCATTACAGCTCCTCTCTCTCTTTCTGTGTGTGTGTGTGTGTGTGTGTGTGTGTCAGCAGGTTAAGAGCCCTTCCATTGGCACCGTAGAGACACAGTGAATAGACTCTAATGACTGATTTTATCCTTTCACCCCCTCCTCTCTGTGCGTCTTTCTCTCAACGTCAAAGCTGAAATCGAGTCAGAGTCACGAGTTGCAGGACATGATTCAAATACACACACACACACACACACACAGTCAACACAACCTGAGCTCTGATTCCTCAGGTTGTAAGTGTAGAAATGATCCATGATGTGATGTTTGCTATTTTTAAAGCTTATTTTATCCCCCAAAATTATGTTGATACGTTATTTGAAATGCAAAGAGATGCCTCCATTTTTCTGTTTTTTGGTGATTTTCATCTTAAAACACTCAAGTCTCAGACATCTTTTCTGTATTTTTATCAAATGTATGCAAAAGACAGCATGGGGTTGAATAAAAAGCCAAAATCTTCTGCTTGATGAAGCGTGTTTTCATTAGATTTTTTTTGCTGCAGATATTTTTTTGGTCGTTGCTGCTATCGGAGGCGTTTCTTACAGCCGTGCGTGTCTTTACCAGCTCCTTCCCACCCAGTGACTATACATCAAGAGGCCAGTGTATCATCAGCTGTTTTGTTACTCCAGTTTCTGTTCTACAGAGTTGTCATTCTTGGCTGGTAATGATCTCCGGCTTTTATTTTGCAGGCTGGGGTCTATTAGTTCTCTATTTAAAACCCCAATGGGGGAGGAGACCTCTGTGTTTGCAGCTATCAGCAGGGAGCACATCGGAGACTCTGCAGGTCTGACGGTCGCTGATAAGAGCTGCATGATTAACACACACACACACACACACACACCCATACACACACACACACTTGCAGAGAGGGGCTGGTGGTGGTAGTCTATTGTTGGGGGAACAACAGACGTCTGGGTGAGCGCTGATAATCAACCATCAAACCAGATTTTACAAAGCATTTTCTAGAAAAGCGTGACAACATGGAAGAGCATTCACATCTACTTCAGCTTGACTAAACTAACATCTGAATGAAAGCATCAAATCACACAGGAAATCACAGAAAGAAACATAAACTAAATAAAAATACATAGAGAGAAATAACGTACATGCGTTTTAATTTTGTTTCATTACCTGTGAAAGTTAAACTTGTCCTTAAAAAAATAGAGAACATTTCAGATGATTGGTGTGTGTTTTCAGTGTTTCTAAGATAAAATTATACACAAATCCTTCTTGTCCTTGGTGTTATACTGCATGTGCTTGTTCTGCTTTGCTTTGGAGCAAATAACCTTGTTTAAAATGAATTTTTTCTTTGACTTTTTATTTGTTTTACCATTTGCCACAGAGATTAAACTTTTGCTCTTGTGTTCATAAGAAGAACAGTGACCTCTGTTCGGTCCCATAAAACAAGCCTGCAGATTTCACATAATATTTTACCCAGTTAATAGAAAATGTCAAATGTCATCCTGATGTAGCTGATAATCTGACTGACCTGCCTTGTGTTCAACCCCTGTCTCCTACAAATTCTAGTAATTTGTTTTGTCAGTTTTGTTTTCAAGGGAGATGTTTTTTTCTGCGAGGTTTGTTTTTGGTCATAATGTTTATTTTCCAGTGAAAAAAAGTGCAATTAACCTATAACACATGGAAGTTTAGCTAAAATTTAAGATGGATCGTGGTTTCAGTTGACTGTTAAGTCTGTAAAAATGTCATGCCTCACTATTTACCACAATCAGGACTATTTTAGTGTTGAATCTGAACATTATCGTAAAAAAAACACAGCTTGTAGTCATGTTTTGAGTGTAAGTGTAAGCTTCACTGTAAGTGAGCATTTTGATAATGTTTTGTGATTAAAACCATAACTGGGGCGGCACTAATGAGTATCTCATAACCATAATATCCAGGAGGCGGGGTTGTTTTATTTCTTTGGCATTACTTATGGCACCATTTTTAATAAAAATGGAGCTATGATTGATTGAAATTGATATTTGAAATGCTGAATTCATATTTTGTGGTGAAGGTTTTTACAGACAGTGTCAAAGAGAAAGTAAAATTGTGGAAGGTCGGATTGACTTTGCTTGTCTAAGTTGACTTTTTAAGCCCAGAAATTCACTTAATTGGTCCACACAGCCTCCCATTAACCGAGCAGACCTGAGCTGACTTAACCAGACTTCCACTGAGCTCTGTGCGACAAAGTTGAATGAGTCTGAGGCTCCGAAACCGCAGAGAAAAAAAGGGCCTCAGAAGTGCTCAGCCCTAAAACCATTAAAGCATGTCTTTCTAAAACTTCCTTGTCATTTCTTCCTCATTTATCCTCTGATCCCCTTCTCTGTTGTCTCGACTCCTCCAGAGTCTGTCCACGGCTCTGCCGGGCTACGCTTTTTTTTCTAATTCATCCTCTGCTCCTCCATCCTCCCCCCCCCCATCCAGCCCCTCATCGGCCCTGTCCTGGGCCCCTTGTGTCAGGGAAATCCTTTGTTCCCCCTGCGTCCTATAACACATGCACACACACATGAACACAGATGGAGTGAGTCAGTCTGGTTCAGCAGTCTCAACATTTATCTGACAATGACAGTCTTTTGTTGTGAGCGAGCAGAGACACGTCTTAGTAAAAAAAAAACACTACATATCTCACTCTAGACTTATTATGCTTAATAAAAAGTAAGTTAATATAAATAATTGTCAGAAATATCTCACTTTCTTGTTGAAAAGAAGAAAAATTAGCTTTTTTTTTCTTCATGGCCAAAGAAATTTAATACCCAGATAAAAAAAAAACATAATGATAAAAAAATGAAGATATGAGGTTTTTTGATTTAATAAAGACATCAAAGTCTTTTATCTCTTATCATTAATTTGGTCTCTTTCTCATTCTCTCTCTCTCTCTTTCTCTTTTTTTCTTTTACAAACCTTGAATGTGGTCCATGTGGTTTCTGGCGATTACACACAAAACTTCCGCCTTTCATCTTTGCCTCAGATGAAAGATACGATGCTGTTCTCCTCCATGAGAGCAGATACGGTATAACTCAATGGAATAACTGCGTGGCTCTGCAACTCTGTGACACTGGAATCAGCAGTATCACAGAAACAGGGAGATGGAGGTTCACTGGAAATGAGAAAAAAAAGTGATGGAGAAGGATTGGCTGCTGCATGTGTGCGTGCATTTGTGCCAAACTTCTATATGATATCCCCCTCTGATCCGTTTACTGTCCTAGCTGACCCAGAAAATTTCTGTGCAATAATCCATCCACTACGGAGCATATAAGATTAAAAATTCTACATAAATAAATTGACATTGACAATGACAGAATATAATAACAGCTACATCAGCTGCATCATCATTGTTTGTGGATAAAACACTTTAAAAGCACAGTGCAGGTCCCAAAATGATCTTATAATAGTCCTTCTATCCCCTCCATGACATGCACTTTTAAAGTTTTTTGTGTGTGAAAACTGCTTGACTTTGAAAAATTCTTCAATTTATAAAATAACTGTTGATATTTCTGCTATTTATTGTAATTGTCTACTTTCAGGTTTATTGGTGTGATGAAATGAAGCTGCAATTCAGGAATTATAAATGAGGAAAAATGCCAACAATCATCATTTTGCCTTTTTACAGAAGCATTAAAAATGAACAGTCACTGTCAGCAAAATATAAATTGAGTTTCCTGTTTCTTTTTCACAATAAAAAGCACCTTGTGTTCCTGCAGATGAATGTTTCTAATCTTAGCTAGCAGCGGCTATGTTAGCAATAGCTATGCAAGGTAAGGCAATGTTATCTATACAGCACATTTCAGCAACACAGCAACCTGAAGTGCTTCAGATCAAGTGTAAAAATGAAAAAGAAACACAAAATAAAATGACATTTACACACAATTTTAAAAGTAGCCATTTAAAAACAAGAGAAAGGGAAATAAAAATTGCTAAAACTGAATAAAAGAGTTAGAAAATAATAGAATAAAAGGTAAAAGAAAGTAAAGAAACAATAACTTAATAAAGGGAAGCAACCAACAGAAAAGTCTTCATTTTCAGCAGATCTGCAGTTTTCAGGGAGTTTGTTCCAGATATGTGGTGCATAGAAACTAAATGCTGCTTCACCATGTTTAGTCCTAGGGACAAAAAGTAAACCCGTCCTAGATGATCTGAGGTGTCTGGACAGTTTGTAATTTTG
Source organism: Acanthurus lineatus (assembly GCA_029814665.1). NCBI lineage: Eukaryota > Metazoa > Chordata > Actinopteri > Acanthuriformes > Acanthuridae > Acanthurus > Acanthurus lineatus. The sequence continues at coordinate 8,201,733 of JAPZDV010000008.1, forward strand.
TAGAGGATCAGTAATGTATATTGGCCCTAAACTATTTTGTGCTTCATAAACCAACAGTAGTGTTTTGCAGTAGCAGTATTTTTTATTTCAGCGTTGATACAGCTACAGGAGAGTTGCCAGAAAACAGTTAGGTGATGACATAAATTTGCAAACAGTACCACTGTTACATAAATGCATCTTTTGCTGTAAACCTCTTTTGTGAAGGTAAACAACGTACCACAGTGTGAATATTGATTGTAACTCTGCCATAAATAATAATATTCAAAACACGAAACTCTTAAAGGTTTCTAACTGTAATCACACACATGAAAATGAGAGATGTTGCACTCAGCAGCACAAAGACTCAGAGCAGAGTGTTTGGAAATTAGATATGGTTTCTGATAGCTTTGGTTTTTATCACTCTATGTTCACACGTTACCAGAAAAATGGCCAAATCTCCTGTAGCTGTCTGTCTGCTTTCAGATCATCAGGTGCAGGACTTAGATCTGATCTTTTTGTTGACAGCGCTTTGTGCTGGAAAGGGATGTGCCGCATTAGTATGCGAGGAGGTATGTGAGCTGCTGATATGAACTGACCTGATTTGAGCATTTTGTCTGTGATCACAGAGCTCCCCAGAGGGTTACGAAAAAGACATATTTTTCTTTGTAAAAATGGGTGGTATTTGTGTTAACACTGTAGCAGCATTACTTTTCTATGCTCTGCGTTCTTCACTTTGCTTGAATACAAATTATTTCCACCATTATTGAGTCAAAACTACGGAAAACTGATAACAATAAAAGCCCGACTACATCTCGTACGTCTGGGATGATAACATTGGACCTGCAGCTTATTTTGTTACTGTCAGTTGAAAACTTTCTCTCACCAGAATACCAATATTGGTTATGTTTATGTTTGCAGATAAGCACTATAAAAATGCATGCTCCTTCGTGAATTAATAAAACCCTCCTGCCTAACTCGGATCATAAAAACCTTTCAAAAATCCATATGAAGCTTAAAATGAGGCTGGAGAGTCAGATTTTAAATACACACACAGACACAAAAAAAATAAAGTTCTCAACTTCCCAAACTCACTGTAGCCTGAATACAAATACACAGCCTGCACCCATTTTTTTGCTGACATTAATAGACATATCAAACCCTCACACATTCATCTGAGAGAGAAGATAGCAATTAATCTAAAAAACTGAGGCTGAATATGAAAAAAAACACACAAAAAACCCCAAACAAAATGTGTGTGTGTACGTGTGTGTGTGTGTGTGTGCCCGCAGTGTTTTCATTAGGGAACGCCACGACTGCAAACATACTGTTGCTCGCACAAACACAACAACAGCTTAACAAGATAGCACAGGAGGTTTAACAAGCAGGTTACTTCCTCGCCTCTCGGGCTGATAAAAATGTTTGTTTCCATGGCAACGAAGCATTGTTATTTTACAATCCACTCTTAACTGTCACCCCTTCAACTTTTTGCCGTCTCCGTTTTTTTTTTCCTCCCTCTGTTCCTTCCATCATCAGCATCCCCTCCCTTTTTTTTCTTTTTTTTTTTATCCCTCAGTGTTTATCCTTTTATCTTGACCTGCATCTCTGTCTCCGTCTCCTCTTTCATTTCTCTCATCTCTCCATCCTGGCCCTCTTTTTCTCCTCTTCTTCTTTTTTTTCTACCATGTTTCTCTCTCTCTCTCTGTGTGCTTCTCCTTTCCTCTACCCATCTCCACTTCCTTCATTATAAAGCTAAGAGGATTTGGTGTGTGTGTGTGTGTGTGTGTGTGTGTGTATACTGTGTCTCTAGACCCAATTAACCCCCCTGAATCTCTTCTCTCTGCTGAGTTGTTGCACAAAATGGGAGACAATTTAAATAACTAGCTCTTAGGTGTGAAATGGTTTGGTGGTTAGGTGAAATGTGAAATGGTTAAGGTTTGCAAATCGAGGCTTAATTGTCTCGAGATCACAGAAGGTGCATCATCATGTGAACTGTCTTTTTTTTTTTCTCTTCCTCATACCGAGATCAACATGTTGACACAGCTGAGACCTGAGCTAAAATAGATCTGCATGTGGCTTCAAATCAGAGGTGGATTGGTTTACAAATATCACAGCTTGGTATCTTTTCATCGCAGGAACATCACTGCCAATCAAAACTGGCTTTGCTTTGCTTGTTACCGCTCTAATTTTAGCCGTTTTCCAGTTACTCATCTTATTTCCTTTTGAATTTTTTTTGGGGGACGTGACATCGACAACAGTTGACTAACTTTGTGAGAAGCAGCTTTTTGAAGATGTCTTAATTTACACAACAGTAGGGAGGGTAAATGCATCACTGGTGCTCCTGCTGCCTGCTTTCAGTCCAATTACAAAATAGACAAACGCAACATGCAGCAGGATGTGGAAACATTATTTACCTGCATGCGTTTGACAAAATTCACTTCTGTTGGAGATAATCAAGGAAATTGGAATTAAATCTCAGTAGAACAAGAAATTAGATTCAGTGCATAATTTGTTCATTAACATGTGATTAATAGAAGCTCAAATTACTTTTATTGCCAATGTTTTACATAGAAATTATTGCATTAAAATTAAAATGTTGTAATGAAGAAGTCTTTTCTTTTCCTCCGGCTAATAACTTTTTTTCAAAGTCCCTGCTGGATTTTAGAAGTGTGTTTGAATTTGGGTTACATGAATTTTTAAAGTGAAAAGTGAAATTGTTGGGCAATCTTCAGGAGTTTCAAGCTTATAAATTCAACCAAACTGTTTCTTGCTTGTTGTGAATCACAATGTGAGAATTTTAAAGGGATTCTAACAGAAATTTAAGTATCATCAGTGTGTCCAGATGTATCGTGAAGCCCTAAGAAACAGTGCTTGTTTAATTTTGACATAGTGGCCACAGTTGGTATTGCAAGACTGTCCCTTTCCCAAAAGACTATTTGCACTGAAAAATGTAACAAAAGACCTTTGATAAAGAAGTTTAATGTCTTTTGTTCAAACTTAATTACACCCTTATACTTCCATAACACTGTTCAAACTAGCCCTGTACATACAGTATGCAGTACTTATTTGTACTTATTTTATGTTTGTACTGAACTGTACTGTATACTGTGCTTAAACGTTGCGTATCACTTCTGTCATGTAAAATTTCAAGTGTGTTTGAGTACTCTGATACTGTAAGCTGTCCTCTGGAGAAGAAAGGAGGAGGGCAGGGCAGCAGAGAGAAAAAAGAGTAAAAGCATTTCTTATTATTTTGAAGCACCACAGGACCAATGACCAATGCACACACACACACACATACACTCACGCACACACAGTTAAAGGAGTCTGGGGGATACTGAAGGTATCAGGTGTAAGCCAGCTGTGGACGCAGACTGGTTAATAAGCTGTCTTTGTTTGAATTAATGACTCATAAACCTGTCTATCTATCCGTCAGTGAACATGTGTTGGCCCAGACTTGGCTTCATAAAGGTGGTTTTCACACCAACAAAGGAATAACAAACATCAGTACATGTCAAAATGATTGTTTGTACAATGTCAACCTTCGGAAATACTTACAAGAAACTATTGTTTTATTGTTTTTCATTAGATAAAAATGTCAAAGTTTGATCTAATAGTCATCTTTTTAAAAACAGCAAAAACTTTTTTAAAAAAGTGTAAATATTAGAGTGATTGCTTGTTCAGATCATTGTGTTATGGGGATTTCAATTTATGGAAAAAGATAAAAATGACACCTTAAGAGCTGAGGAGCAAAATCCCCCCAAAAATCCTGGATTCTACAAAGACTCGAATCATAACAATATAATGAGATTTTTCAAAGTGAATCCTTACTGCTGTTGGAAAATTTTCATACAAATCAGACTGATCTTACTCAATCTTTTCTTTGAAACAGAGCTATGCTTTACCTTTAGCAAAAGACACATTGGGTGAGTGTTTTGATATCACAGACACTTTTCAAATGTTATCACACAAATTTCACTTGTGTGGTTGTTTAAACACCCACACATCGTCATCTGTCAGGTATTCACTGAACAAAAACACTGGACTATTGTAGCATGAAAGACGTAAGAAAATGTTTCTGTAAAAATGTTAAGCTGTTAAGCTGATGATTTGTTGTGACCACCTTCCAAGTTTAAAGTCAAGGTGTAGAAACATCACCTGAAATTCCATTGGAGTGGAGTTTTATTGTCAAAACAAGCATAATTGCGATATCAAAGTTGTGGTTTCATTGGATTTTTTGATGATTTTTCCAACTGTACAGATTCAAAGAAGACAACTGTACTTGCTGTATATGTCAACATGCTAAAAATCTCCTGCAAATGGTTTGTGCGTCATCACTCGTTTTGAGTTGTTGGGTATCAGGTGGCTCCACTGTAAGAACCTAATTATCCGCCTGACTTTTATAACATTTACACTTGTCAAATTGATCATCTTAAACATTAAACAATGTTGAAAGTCGATATTTACTGCCTCTAAAATGTAGTCATATGTCACACACATATGGGGTTGAAAGAAAAGGAAAGACAATGTTTGGTCCTCTGAGAGACAAGAGATATCTGTGTTATAACTCTATAACCCTACAGTCCCCACATGGGTATCAGCTGTATTATATCAACCTGCTATAATGACACACATGTGCCTTGTTAATATGGATCCAACTATCCGTCCTTCTGCTCTCTATCTGCCTCTCCCCTGGTATATATTATATACATTTTGTCCAAATTCTGCAAATTTGATAGGGATTTTGTCCCATATGCTCATTTCTTATAACTGAAAAAGGGATAATTTCCACTTTCTAGAGTCCCAGATGTTGCATAAGTATCATCACCTCGCGTCAAGGGTTATGGCAATGATGTGTGATGATGATTCCTGCTGGACTTGCTCTGTTTTTGATTTCCTGACGTCCACAAAAAAGGTCAGAGGCCATGTTCGGCTACAGAAGACTTGAAAGTCTTCCTCGAGGACATTTTCATTCACGTTTGAACTTCGCTTTGCCTTCCTGTTCCCCTTCTGTCAGTTCAGTGAGTTAGCACATACCTGTCAAATAAGTTCAGGTCTGAATGAGGAGCTTTGTCTCGTATTTCCTCTGTTTTGTCTGCATAGCCTAATAAAAAAACTAAATTACCTATAATAATTCTTGGGGTTCAATAGTCATCTTGAGGGTATCAGGTGCTCTGTGTGGCCCTATCCTAATGAGCCACATGTGACCAGTTAAAAAGGACCCATCTGATCTGCCCATTCGCTTCATTACCACCCAATACATATTAATGTCCAGGGTCACATCTTATACATACAACATACATATTCATAGCACACATGCAGGGTCATATATGTATCTTAATGACATGGTCATAGCTGGTTTACTGGTGATATTCTGTTCCTTTCTGCTTTGTTTTATTATGACCAGCTGTGTGCTGCCATTTTATTTTTTTGCCATCGTGTTTTGTTCCGTCATTTCATGTACCGATGCACTGATCCTGACAAACTCTGGGGCATTACTTTACACTAGTTGTCTTGTATTGCATGAGGTTTTTTTGAGTAAAATGTTTTTTTTCATGTGTGGGTTTAAGTTCTAAGCAGTTCAGTTACAGAGGGATTTTTTTACCTGGACAGCTTTCTGGAGGCTTGAAGTTATAACAGGTGCACATTTGCTATAGTTGCAACCATGTTTGCACATTTTTCCAAGTGTTCAAACATCTGCATGCATACAAGCTTACAAACACTTGAAACCTATGAAAAAATTGTGCCACATAGACTGAAAGTTGAGGTTTCTGTTGCGTGGGCACAGCTTCGTGGACCAATGATGATTCCTACAAGAGTCTGTTAGGTACAAAAGGGGGTGTGGCTTAAGTGTAGGGGTGGGGCAAACTTTTACTGATGGAAAAGAACTCTGCTTGATGTTGACGACAGTTCATGAATAATGACAGACGACGAGGCAAAATGATTTGTGAGTACAGGTGTGTCTTTTAGCGTCTGTATTTGATTGTGTGTGTGCAGGAGCATCAACAAGGTTCGATCATACTATGTGAATCAGTTCAGACATTATGCATCTTTCAGTCAATTAGCTGTCCTTTAATGTGTGACCAAACCCTCTAAAAAATCTTAAATAAGTCTTTTAATCTATTTGGAAGTTATGCACCTTTTTTTGCCAGGCTACTCCAATTGCCGCCCCACTTTCCAGCCTGTAAATGAACGCAAACACATACAACAACCCTCTCATGCCAAATTTGAAACTCCTAAGGCAAAAACTGTTGTTTTTGTCAACTGACCAACAGCCCAACCACAAAAATTAAAGAATTATAAAGCTGCTAAAATGATCTAATAACTTTTCGCTATAATACAGAGAAAATATTTTTTCTTTTTCTTTCCCTTTAATCATCTTTTGAGATTTATCTTCAGACTGCTTGTGGTGGTTCTCTAAAGATATGAGTACAATATCTCAGCAGGTGTATGCAGAGATGAGTGTTCTGGGTAACAAGGGTCAAGGGGGGATGTACACACCTCTCAAATCCCAACAAAGTGTTGGACAGACCTGAGATTCAAAAGAGGTCATAGGTCAGACCTTTGTAAGAGGGTTTGAAGTCTAAAAGAAAAAGCATTACAACATTTATCTCATAATCTCTGCAGGTTAAAAGAGGAACAGCTGCATGACAACCTTTGAGCAACTTTATGCTTGTTTTCCTGCATTCAACCCGAGAACCACCACCGATAATCACCACCAATGTCATTTAACAAAAACTGAGGGAACATCTTTTATAATATCGTTATTCACTGCAGAACACTTGGAGAATGAAAGAAAGGATCACTGAGACACTGTCCTTGAAAAACACCACCAAAAAACTACAGCATCACCTTATACAGAACATGTGAATCACAACTTTTGTTTGTTAAGACAAAAGAAAATGTAATTTGAGATCCTGAATAAAAACCAGGGAGAAGTTCATTATTACTGTAATTGTTGTCATTATTAACAAAATTGGCCTCCTCAAAAACGTCTTTGTGTTTTCCTCCTCTATCTTCACACAGGTATTTTATGACATAACTAAACCTGAATCTAACCATAACAGTTGCAGAACAAAAGAAAGGTCATTTAAATCATTTTTAGTTGATTATAATGGTCATTTACAGATTCAAAAGGCTCCTCAAACAGATTTTAGTAAGCAGCGACACACTATATTGTCTTGGACATTGGACATTTAGATCAGTAAAAGCTTGTATAGTTGTTTCAAGCAATGACAAAAGACATATTTGTCACCCATCTGTAACAACAACATGATAAACTGTTATCAGTACACAACACAAAATGTCTAAATATCCAGTGAAGTAAGTTTTAGACAAGCAGATAAATAATTAGAATGAAGCGGTGGGACTTGAGATTTTATTCCCCCATGGACTCTGTTTAAGGACAGTTTTTACAACAAACTAAAATAGGAAATTGGTGCTTTAAAAAAATTGGTGAAATCAAAGTCAGGGTCATCCATCACTACCTTTATCTTTTTCACTGTGACAGTTATGTTACTGTGAGCTGCTTCTCTCTCTCTCTGCTTACATTCAATACCTTGTTTGACCTTCCATTTGTCCTCTATAAGGGGTTTTTCTCTTTATTTTTCTCCGTTTTGCTCTCCCTCTTTGTTTTCCGTCCGTCTCCTTCCTTCCTTCTGTTTTCTCTCCTCCCTCCTGCTCTGTATCTCTCTCTGTCAGTTTTTGTTTACAAACCCTTTCATCTGGATATTGCTTTATATGTAAAACCCTTCTGTTTAAATGGAGTTTTATTTAAAACCCTGTCATTTAAATAGCTCTTTAAAAGACAGAGGAATGAAAAGTCAACAAGGACCCTTCGATTGTGTTTTCTGACAGGACTCACACAAACACACACACACACACAAACACACACACACATGCTCGCACACCGCCTGCCTGTCTACATGCATCTGAGTCTATTATTATGCTAATGAGTCTCCAGTCTCCACATGTCCGCACAGGCTCTGCACACACTCTAACATACACACACACACACAAACACACACGCACACATGCACAAAGATATATTTCGCTGAGCTCAGCAGTAAAGCTGCACTCGCATGCTCGCAGGAAAAAATAACGAGGAGTGGACAATTTCACCATCATAGAAGTAGATCAGATAGAATTGGTATTTCCTGGTGTGTCATCGATCAGCACCAAAAGTCAGAGTCGATCGACTAAACTTCCACTGACAGACACATTTTAATATCTGCCTGGTTGCTATTTCTGCAGATGTCTGTCCCCCCTTGGTCAAAAAACCTATACATGTTATAAAATTATTTTACTGACTTAAGAGTCTGTTTACTTAGCTCAACAATCTCAGACTGTATAAAATAAAGTCATGCTGATATGTGTCTAATCTTAGATAAATATACTGTGAAACTCTCCATTTAAAACAGCAATCAACCATTTTTTGGCCACTTGGGGGCAGTAAATAAAAGTTGTAAACATAATGTAGATATATCGTCATATGATTTGCTTATTTACACATCCAGGGGTTATTTATACCAGATCAAGGCTGTGGAGTGATAATGCTTTAAAAAACAACTATTTTCTGTAGGTTTGAAATGGTAAACAAATGGCTGTCTCCTGGTTCAAAGTCAAAGACTTCATTGACCCATCAATCAGTCTCATCCTCTGCTTGTGTCATAATTATTACAGCTGCCAGAGGGCTTTTCTGTTTGAACGTAAACATATGTCTTTGTTTGGCACTTGCTCATACAGTTGTCGCTTTTGAGGGGCTGATATACCTTTTCATGCTCTGCAGACAGTGAGCAATATGCTTGTCAGAGTTTATTTGCTAGAAATGACTGTGAACTGCTTCTTAAAGGAGTTTATGGGAAAACTGAAAACACAAGATACAAATAACTTAAAGGGGCAGAAAGCTGTATAAGGATGCAGAGTTGGGTGTTTAATCTCAGTGAGTCCTTACACAGGGAAAACAGCATTTAAAATAAGGCAGTTTTAACCAAAAATATTAAGGAGGTGTGATGCATTGCTTCCATTGTCAGAAACTCCTTTTACTTTTGGAGCCTTTTTAAAGCCTCAGACAGTTTAAAATGCATACAACTTGTACCTATCATATCTTTTATTAATGTATTTCATCTGCAAGTGAACAAGAACGTCCTTAAATACAGTTCACCGATGCATAAATAAAGTAGAAATGGTATGTGACGACCTATGAGACGGACAGACTGATAGGTTAAAAAGCAATTCTGTGCAATACACGCACACACACATTTTAAAAAAAGACACTCTCACATTCATACGCAGACTCTCTATGTATCTCTCAAACATTTATCAATGAACTACAAAAATAGGTTAACTCCAAGGACCTCAGTGAATAGAACTTACATAAACGCACACGTCACTGAATTACATCACTTGCCATCATCCCGCCTGCCTGTACTGTGTGTGTGTGTGTGCAAATGGGGGTAGGGCTTTGCATAAGTGTGTGTGAGTGAGTGTGTGACTGTGTGTGTGTGTGTGTGTGTGTTGCTGTCTACTGGCTGGAGGCAGAAGTCTGTTTGTGTGAGTGTGTAAACAACAAAACAGTGCATCATCACTCTGCTCCGTGTCCTTTTCTTCTGACACACACAACTGGATGCTGAACTGTGTGAAGCTCTGACATTGTCTCTCTCTCTCTCTCTCTCTTTTTGTGACTCTGTGAGAGACCATTCAAGAAAAACTCCTTCACCTCAGCTACATTAACTAAACTCATTGGCTAATTGTCTGGATTTACGCACAGAAGATCTGATTGGCCCATGAGGAGAGCTGATTTGCATAACAGAAACTCAATTGGATGACTGCAGTGTAAAAGCAGTGACCTGTGCTCAGTGCCACAAGAAGTTGGTTTTCACTGGTTGATCTGATGGTTCTCGGCCCCTTAGAATCACAAGAATCATAAGGTGGGAGGGTGATTATTTTTTTTTGTATGCCCACAGATAGTACCTTACCTTTGCATTCACTTCAATTAATACAAAATAAATTGTTCAGCAGTGGAATGTTAAGAAATTTAACCCTTATGTTCAGGTGCACATATGTTGATTAACATTTACTAAGGTGGAAATTATGGTTACAGTGAAACATATATGTTTTGATCAAATTTTAAATTGGGTAGATTGCTATATATGGATATTGCCATTGCCATGGGTTTTAAAACCTAAACATCTTTTAAAAGAAAATTCTAACAAAAAAATCCCAACACTTTTCTTTAGCTTGATTCAGATCACAGCCTCAGTCTACAGCTACATTCACTAAAAATGATTTTTAACAATGCCAAACATTTAAGTTTGTGAAGTTCCTACAGGCCATTGAGGCACTGACAACTTTTTTTGGCATCAGAATTACCATTTTTTCGCTTAATGGTTCTTGAACTACTTATTTGCATATAATTTGCCACGTGCATCATTCCTACAGGAGTCTTTTTGGGAACTAAAAGCTCAGCCTGCCTTTTAATTTCATTGCCAAAAAAATCAGCGCGAGCGTGCACTCAAAACTACCTTATTAAATCCCTGCCCGGCCATCACCGCGCGCCGCTGCTGGTCCCACAAGACAAGATGCTCTTTTTTTTTCTTCTACTGATGAATAAAATTAAGCACTTCCATCTCTCTCTTTCTCTCTCTTTCTCTCTCTCTCTCAATCTCTCTCTCTCTCGCTCTCCCTCTCGCTGCATATAAAGCCGCAAC